>PVIH01000169.1:278348-426507 GCA_004025045.1 Sigmodon hispidus | reverse complement strand
TGAGGTAAGAGAGAATGGGAGATGTCTCCAAGGTTTTTCATTTGCATAGTAAGTATTCATCAACCAAAATGAAAGACTATGAAAAAAAGTCTGAAGGGGAAAAAAAGATCAGTTTGGGACAAATCATGCTTGATAGAAACTTGCTACATCATCAACATAAAACCTGTACTTAAGTGGGGGGAGGAAGGAAGGAACGAAGGAAAGGAGGGCAGACTTATCTGGGGATTTAAGGTAGGTAAGAATGGAAATGAGCATCCAGGGATATAACAGACAGTCAAATGACAGAATTAATAGAGTCAAAGGATTGTTGAAGTCATGGTACTACAAAAGGGAGAGACACCAGAAATAATCTAAGTGGCAATCAGAGTAAGATGAAGTCTAAAGATGACTAAAGGAGGAGAACTCCAGGACTTACTGAAAAGATCTTCCAAATGAATACTTAACTTAACCAAGCTCCATAGCAAATTTTAGCATGGTAGCATGGAAGCATAGGCCTATAATTTCAGCCTTCAGAGGCTGACGGAGATAGGAAGATTCCAAGAACATTTCCAGTGTGGGGTACAGGGTGAAACTAAAATTAGGCAGAAACCACAATAAAATTTGAAGTCTTGTTGGAGACAATGATAATATGGAAGGAATTTTAATTTGGGGCTCAGTCGGTTACTGTAACAAGCTAGGAACTGTGGGTAGCACAATATGATGATGAGATTTTTTAATGGAGGGGGAAGAATAAATGTGAGAAAATAAAGCATCATGATAATTAACCATCAGCAGGACACCTGACTCAAGGACATGAAGGTGTGGGAAAAAAAAAAAAATCCATAGCATCCTCTGGGTGAACTGGATTTCAAACAAAACAAAGTGTAAAAAACATTCGACTAAAGATAAATTCGTTCATCTCTAGACTACTGTCCTCTCTCCTTCCATCTAAACTTTTTATCTTATCTGTCCAGCCTGATTTTCTGATTCTTGGCCTCTGATACCACATCACTCTCCTCTAGAATGGTAAGTCTCCATTACTTCACATTCTGCAAATGCTCCATCTATCTGTTGGTACCTTTTGTTTCTTGGTTTCCACCTTCCACTTAAACAGCATTCCTTACACTTAGCGTAATTAGTATCTGAAGGTTAATTCATATTCTCTCTCTCTCTCTCTCTCTCTCTCTCACACACACACACACACACACACACACAGAGTCAGCATGGCATCTTTTCTATCTATCCTTCTTCTAAGCACTTATCAGTCCAGTCAGTTCAAGCTATGGAACTTCTTGGAACCTCTCACTTTTCTGCAATGTCATTACCAATGTATTTCAAGCTAACCATCTTCTCACATCTAACTAAACCACTACTGTAAAAGCCCACATTACTCATTAAAAATAATAGAGTATTCAGAGAGATCTTTTCAAACCAAACAGACTAACTTGTTGTTTGTGTGCTTTTGAAGGCCCTAAAACTTGTCCTGAGGGTGGAAACCTCCAGGATAAATCCTTAGCATGGCTTGTAAATCCCTCCTCTAACTTAGCTATCTGCCTTTCCAGAATCAGCAAACCTCTCACCCTCCCACTTCTCTATACATTCACTCAGCAAACATTTACTGAGTACCTATGACACACCCGTTACCATGTTAACCACTGGTTAATGATGAACATGAAACATGAGGCCCATGTCATAGTGAGCTAATCTTTTTCAAGTTCTTCAAATATACACAATGTACAAAATCTAGGGTTTGCCCAAATGCTGCTGTTTCTGCACAGTATCAAGCATGCCTCTCCTGCTAGCTCCTATTAATTTTCAAAATTTAGATTATATGTCATTTCCTCATGAGAAAGTCTTTGTTGTTTCAGTAGATTTCATCAAAACACTGAGCACTCTTTTTAGTTGTTAGTAAACAAAATTAATTTTGAAATTTTTTTCCTATTAAATATTAAAAAACTTCCTTTGGACAAACGAGAATTATGGCATGAGTTTGTTGGTTTTGTGAAGCATGTTTTACAGAGAAAAATGAGTATACTTTCTTTTTTACCTCTGTTAAATGGTTTGTTGTACCATCTGTCCTTTTTAATGTCTGGGATGGTAATCCTTGATGATGGATTCTCAACTAGAATTTTATGAAGCAAAGCTGAAAACAAAACAAAACAGTATTTGTAAAAGAGTTAAGCAGATTAGACAAAACTTAAAATACACAAAAGCCAGGTATGTGGCACTCTTGAGAGACACAGGCAGGATGTTTAAGAATGAAGCCAGCCTGGGACATATATATTAATTTAAAAAAGAACTCATAGAATTCCCAACATCAAAAATGTAAACCAGGAGGGGGCTGGAGAGATGGCTCAGAGGTTAAGAGCACTGACTGTTCTTCCAGAGGTCCTGAGTTCAATTCCCAGCAACCACATGGTGGCTCACAACCATCTATGATGATACCTGGTGTCCTCTTTTGTATGCTGTACACATAATAAATAAATCTTTAAAAAAAAAATTGTAAACCAGGATAAAAAATGACTCAAGCTTGTAGTCTCAGATGTCAGGAGGCTAAAAGGATTGCCACAATCAGGTCCTGCCTGAGTTTCAGGCCAGCATGGGCTAATATAGACCTTGTATCCAAAGACAAACAAACCAAGCATGAGGCAGTCTGAATATCATCGTCCAGAGGTAGAGATTAGACAATCAAGGGCATCCTCTACTACAAAGCTCATGTGTCAACCTGGGCTAAATAAGACCATTTCAAAATCAAAGCCAACAACAATAAAATATAAAAATTAAGCCATAGAAACACTAAATAAGAACACAAAAATCTTAAATATATATAACAGGGTAGAAAAAAGCCTCTCTAAACATGGCACTATAAGTCAAAAACTACAAATGACAAGATTTTTAGATCATGAAAATTTTAAAGTGTGTGCATATTAAAATAACCAGAACAATTAAATGACAATTCTAGTAAATACTGTAACAAACACAATGGTCAAATATTTTTAACTCACAAAAGACTAAGAAAAACTATAAATTTCATTGTCAAAACAAAGCAAAATTGAAAAAGCTAGTCACTTACAAAATGGGGTAGGCAACTCACTATTAATATTAAATTTAAAATAAAATTTAAGAAGCACTATTAGTTACAGACTTACTGGTTAAAAAAGAAATTTTTGCAGGCATAGTGGCATACACATTTACTCCCAATATTCAGAAAGCAGAGGTAGACCAATCTCTGAATATCAAAGTCAGCCTGGTCTACACAGTGAGTTCTGGGTCAGTCAGATAAACATAGTGAAACCCAGTGTTTCAAAACTAACAACAAAAATTAATGTAAATAAATGATGAAGTGGTACAAACTTTTTCAAAAGTAAATTTGTAAATTAAGCCCATAATTCTTAAAAAAAAATATATATATACTTCCTTAATCATGCAGTCTTGCTTGTAGGAAAAGAAAAAAATTTTAAGCAAATAATGAAAGGATATACAAAAGCATCAAGTAACACGGATTCTCACCATAGCTCTTTGCTAAAAGTAAAACTAAAGGAAAAAAAACCTAAATCTCTAAACTGGATGAGTAAGACACATCCATAATGAACACCATCAGTCTTTAAAAGTACAACCCAAACTAGTAATTATAGATATTGGGAAATGCTGAGTATCAAAAATAAAGTGAGCTATGAAATATAAGTACTATGGTTTAATTTTTTTAAAAAGTACATACTTTTTAAAAAGCATGTACTTATATATACAGTATATATTTGCTATATATGTTTTCTATAAAAGCATAGGCACGTCTGTCAGAGTACTTTTACAAAGAGATGTTTGCAAATGTCACAGTGAAGAGCTTTTCTTTCCTCCTTCCACTCTCTTTCTTGAGATGAGGTTTCAGTGTGCAGTCCTGGCCGGCTGGGAACTCCACCCAGGCTCACAGAGATCCACCCGCCTCTATTTCCTATGTGCTCAGATTAAAGACACATGCCACTATACCCAACCATGTTCTTTTCATTTTTACTTAGCATTTTCTAAATTAGTTAAAAGTACTAACTAAGGGTCACTAACATTTCAAAAGGAAAAAAGGGAAAGAAGGAAAAGAAAAGAGAGAAAGAAAAAGGAAGGAAAAGAAAAATCAGCTAACATGAGACTTTATTACCCACAAAATCAGTACTTTCAATATAACAAGCAGTTACCCAAAGGAGCAGAATCAATTTTTTTCCAAGGATTGAGATAGGTTTTTTTTTCTTTCCAATCAGAATATTCCTGACAGCTGTCACTGGGCTGGTCCCACGGCAACTCTAAATATAAAACAAGTTTCAGTTTTCTGAGTGTTCAAAAAATTATGTAACAAAAGCTTCAAGGAAAAATAATCACACAAAATAATAGATGAACAATACATAAAAAGAATACAGGTTTCCTCCACAGTAATTCAATATGGCTTTCATACTAAGTTTCACAGAAACCTAGTGTTTTATATGAAGGCTAGAGATATTGCTTAGTGATACAGTGCTTGCGTGGTAGGCATTAGGCCCTGGGTTCAATCTCCAGCAACAACAAAATAAGTTGATATTTTTACTGAATAGCTATATTTCATATAAATGAATCTCTCTCTGAGTTACAAGTTTCAAGGTAGTTAGAAATTTTAAAAAAAAAAAAAAAAAAAAAAAAGGTTAAATGTTTGTTTCCCTCTAAATTTTACACTGAAATCCTATCCCCCATGATGATGAATGTGAGAGCTTGAATGGAGGGTCTAGCAGGGGACTGCAGCTACTCTTACGCACTTGACTGAAGGCTGACCCTCCTCTATCCAGGGAAAGTGGTCCTCTTCAACTCAAGCCACAACTTCAGGAGAAGAAGGTAACACCCCTCACCATCCAGATCAGTCAGATCAATCACAGTGATCAACAAAGGGAAAGATGCTGCAGCCAGATCACTCACTCGCACATTCCCACTGTGATGATCTGGAGATGGGTGACTGGGTCATGAGTAAGAAAGCCCTCAAGTGGAATCTGGGTCCCTATGAAGACACTAAAGAGTCTGCTTCTCCTGTCAGTAAGATGGTCAACTACAAAGCAGGAAGAGGACCCTCAGAATATGGCCATGCTTGCATATTTATCACCCAGACTTCAAGTCTTCATAATTTGTATGAACTAGATAAGTCTGCTGTTTACAATGCACTCACTGTGTGGTACCTGTTACTTCAGCCCATTAGTAACACAGCGATTAGTTAAACACTAACAAAACTATTATAGAGCTGAAGGTGGCTCTGCCATTAAAGGCTGAGTTCACAACTTTTCTATTACAGAATTAGATTCCTTTGGGTTATTTCATTTGTAATTTGGAGTAAAAAAAAAAAAAATTCTGACTTTCCAGAGAAAATAAGTTTTCTCATAATTAAACAGCCTTACCTCCAGCCAACATTGCAGTAAGTACTATTCCACAGGACCAGACATCAACTGGTTCTGCATGAAATTCTTTTCTCTTTAGAAGCTCTGGAGCAACGTAAGGTAAGGTACCACACATCTTGTTCAGTAAACGCTCACGATTATTATGCCGAAACACTGTTGCCAAGCCAAAGTCAGAGATTTTGAGGTTATCTAAACCAAAAGAAAAAAGACCAGCATTGAATTAAAAGGATTTGTAAATACATACAGAATTACTGGAAATAACACTAGTTTTCCTTAAGGCTTGTAGAATTTCTCTACCTGAAAATCAGCAAAAGAAATCTATGTATGTGTAAAAAAAGAAAAATTAAAAGGCAGCATCATTTATATTAAACTTAGCAAAGATCTCATCTTATTTTTAACTAAAGAGAAATATCATCAACACAAAACCAGTTTGTGCCAGGTTAAATAAATAAAGATGCTGCGGATGCCTTCCTGGAAAACAAACCTGAGAAGACAGCAGAGCAAACAGCAAAACCCTTCACTAAGAACTGTGGAAGGTAAGAAAAAGTCATCAGCAAAACTTTCTCAATGGCAAGTGATGTCAGTTGCCAAAAAATATATAAAGATGTATCAAACTAAACAAAAAAACTGAGATGCCATGAGAACTTGTCAAAGCAGCAAATGTGAGGAAAGAAGCAGAACCTCCATGCCAAAATAGGCCAGAAGAACCAAGTTCTACAAAACACCATACAAACACTATGTCCTCCCTTCTCCATCCTATAGGAACTGCAGGAAGAACTTTCCCTTTTCACACACTACATGAATGTCTACGGTATGCAAATAATAGGCACTATGTTCACCAATGTAGGTAGTACACAAAATCAGCGAGAAAGATTGTTATCATAATAAACCACAGTTATACGGGCTATGAAAATACAGACTTCATAGAATGCTATAGCAAAGGGTCTAACTAAGGAGTTAGGAAAACCCTATTATATGAGAGATCATCAATAGGTATAGGCTTTTGAACGTAATGTGGCCAACATGTCAAACTATGAAATATTCACTCTTTGAACTAACAATTCTCACTTCTAAAACCATCCCCACCCACAGAAGAAATTCCACAAATTCACAACTATAAAGATGTTTGTAATAATTTCAGTTATATATATCCACCATAAATAACAATATCTTATAATACATGCACACAGTGAAACTATGGAAGTAGTTAACAAAATGCATTTATACAAACTCAGGCATATAAGAAAAAGGCTAGTAGCACAACAAATCTCATTAGTATTATAAGTATTTTTTGTATGAGTAATTATTGCTCTATTTTAACTTAGAAACCAATGTTCATACCACATAAGTATATTTGTTACTATATTTAACTTTGAGAGATACAGATTACAATTACATCTTTTTAATAACTATATATGATAAGATCTAGATTAACAACTGAGATTACAACTTCAAACTACTTCTAAGTAGCAGTCACTTTGAATACTAATGGTTTACCATAGTATCTTTGGGGTTTGATTGCTTCATCATGTCCACAACATAAATTGTAAAGTTACAGAACTACAGATATAAACACAAAATTTAGAGATGTTTAGATATTTATGTGTCTGTGAAGGAAGGAGCAGAAGGGAAGAGTTTAGATACTGGTGGGATTTTGCTTCTTTAGCTTACTAACAAACACTAAATAGAAACAAAATAAATATACAAGAATAACAGTGTAATCAAGATGCACTTACCAGACATTCAGCTTAACATTTGTATGAAATTCTTAAATTAATAAAACTACATTTAAGGAAAAAAAGCACTTGGGAGACAAAGGCAGGTAGAACGGAGTTGGAAGCCAGACTGATCTACTGAGCAAGTTCCAGGACAGTCAGGACTACACAGAGAAACCCTGTCTCAAAAACCGAAAATAAATAAATAAAAAGAAAAAAGAAAAGAACAGGACTAGAAAGATGGTTCAGTGGTTAAGAACACTGACTGCTCTTCCAAAGAACCCTAATTCAAATCCCAGTATAAACATGGCAGCTAAGAATTGTCTGTAACTCCAGTTCTAAGAGGATTCAGTACCCCCTTCTGTTCTCCACCAGCACTGCACACAAAACACCCATACACATACTCCTCTGCCTTTCAGAGGTACTTACCATTCAGTTTTGCTTCTACCTGTACGACAGCTACATGTTTCTAATCCTAAACAATAATTTGGGTTCTGGACTTCATAAAAACAGATTGGTTTTTCTGCTTTGTTAACTTCTTTTCTACATCCTTTTATCCCTGAAATTCATCTACCATTGCTTATCATTATATTCTACATTTCATAATTTATTTGTCTTATGGTTGGTACATCTTTGGGTTGTTCTGAGATTTGTACAAGCCACCAACTATGAGCAGTTTTAGATGTGCATGTTGATTTTTTTTTTTTTACTGTCAGGTACAAAGATTTACTCAACTTTATTAAAATATGTATAAAAATTTTGTGTACTAAGTTTTTATGTATTTTTTATTCTAAGTTAGCATACAAAGCAAATATACTCTAACATATTAAAAGCTGTATATGATAAGCCTATTGCCAACAACATCAAATGAAGAAAAACTTGGAAGCAATACCACTGATATCAGAAATGAAATAGAGATGCCCACTATCCCTACTCCTGTGCTTGAAACACTACATGAAAAAATAGGGGGGAAAAATTAAAGGGAAACAATAAGAAGACAAAAATATCCCCACTTGCAAATGACATATGATAGAATAGATATTTCAGAAATCTACCACAAAAAAAATCTCTAGTGATGATTAAAAAATTCAGCAGTGTGGTAAGATACAGAATTAACTTGGACAAATCAATAACTTTTCTATACAAAAACAATAACAACTCTACAGAGAAAGAGAGAATGGGAACATACTCCTAATCACACTCTAAATCTGAGCCACATCTTCTGGTGGTAGCCCACATAAAAGTACATGGAAGAAGGAAGCTTTGTTTTCTGTCTGAGTGACTTCACTTTCACTAGCAAGTCCATCTATCCTAACCCATCCTTTAGCTGGTGTTAGAACCTATCTCTTCAGGATTCCAACATAAACTGAAAACTGGCAGCTTTCTAGGACCTCCCTGGGACTCTAGCACCAAACTGGGACTGCTAAGACATCAATCAAAGCTTGTGGACTAAACAACTACTGGATATTAGGCCATTCTGTCAGAAGATAGGCACTGTTGAACTGCTCGACCACAGGCAGTAAGCCACTCTAACAAATATATGTTAGTTTATTCTATCATTCTGTTTCTTAGAGAACCCTAACTAATACACCAAGGAAGTGAAGGACTTCCATAATAAAATCTTTGAACCTCTGAAGAAACAAAGAGACTCTAGAAAATAGAAAGACATTCCATGATCATGAATTGATAGATTAGGAAAATTACTATTTTAACAAAAGCTATGTACAGATTCAATGCAATTACAATCTAAGCCCTCATCTCATTATTCATAGAAATAGAACAAATGATCCTAAAACCCACATGGAATTGTAAAAAGACCCTGGATAGACAAAACAAAACAATCCTGGGCAAAAAAGAACAATGCTGAAGGCATTACAACTACAGATCTCAAGATATTGTACAGAGCTGTTGTGATAAAAACATTACAGTACTCATGCAAAAAGACATGTAATCCAAGACCTAAATATAAGTACACATAACTTCGGTCACTATGTGACAAGATGCCAAAAACATACACTGGAGAAAACAAAGTACCTCTAACAAATGGTGCTGGAAAAACTAAATGTTCACATGTAGAATAGAATTAGACCCATTATCTATCACCTTTCACAAAAACTAACTCCAAATAGATCAAAAACCTAAAAGTAAAACCCAAAACACTAAACTGCTAGAAAAAAACATAGGCACCTACCCTCTGGGACACAGATGTAGAAAAGGACTTTTGTGAATCAATCTCCATTTGCCCAAGAATTAAGGCCAATAATTGAAAAGTGAGACTTCATAAAGCCGAAAAGCTTCTGCAGAAGTAAAGAAAAGGTCAGCTTGGTAAAGAAAGCCCACCCAGAGAACAGGAAGGAGATAAAAGCAGAAAAGGAACGAGGTTAAATAACAGTAAGGATGACTGAAAATGTCATAAAGAACCATACTCAACAGAGAATTAATATCCAGAATACACAGAAATTTCAAGGAAAAAAAAAAAAAAACACCCTTTCAAGAAAAATGGCCCTGGGGCCTTAACAGCGTTCACAAAGAGAGAGACTAAAAAAATGTCTCAAAAAATGTTCACCATCTCTAGCAATTAGGAAAATGCAAATCAAAACACGTCTGAGATTTCATCTGACCCAAGGCAAATGGTAAAGAACAATTGACAGCAAATGGAAAGGGAATCGGCACTCGCTGTTGGTGGGATTGTAAACTAGTCAAGCTCTCTGGAAAACAGTGTAGAGAACTTTCAAAAGGCTACAAATACATCTACTATACGATGGTCCAGCTAGATTATCCCTTGGCATATGCACAAAGGACCTGATACTCTCTCTACTCCAGAGATACTTGGTCAGTTAATTGCTGCTCAATTCACATTAGCTAGGGAACAGAAACAAACGACAACAAAAAGTGGTACATATACACTATGGAATACTATTCAGGTGTAATGAAAGATTAAATCAAGAGTTCTTCAGGCAGATAGATGGAACACGAAAGATAATATTGAGTGAAATAACCCAGACCCCAAAAGACAAACATTGCATGTTCTCTATCATCTGAGGCCCTAGATCCAATATTAAGATGTCATTACATATCTACATATCCTGGAATAATTACAGAAACCAGGGAAAGTTAAAAAAAAAAAAAAAAAAAAAAAAAAAAAAAAAAAAAAAAAAAAAAAAAAAAAAAAAAAGACTACTGTTGGTTTGGGAAAAATGGAGAAGCAATAGAGAATAGAGCAGTACGTAATCTGATGAGAGAAATGGAAAAACTGGGGTAAGGGCTCTAACTGCGGAGAGGATAAGTCCAAAAGAAGGACAAGAAGAGGGTTCAATAACAGTCAGGATTTCTGAAAATGTTGAAATCATACTATTATCTACCTAAAAATTAACTACTACAGTAAACGCAAGTCAGTGCATAAACATAGTCTAAATGAAATCTTCTCATCTAGGCTAACAATTCCCCTAGGAGCCAGAGATCATCAAACAAAACTCCAAAACCAGGCATGAAAAGCCCTCTTTTGGGTTTTATTAGTCAGGGTTATATCCAAGAGGCTCCCAAAACATCACAAGTCACTGCTACTGCCCTTGGGTGCTCCTCAGAGATAGAAGATAAGTAAGTCCTTGTAGCTAAATACACCAGACACGGGGCCCAGAGGCTCCTGGAACTGACCTAAACGCCTCCTCCCTGTGAACTAGCCTTCTTGATATCAGAAGGAGGGAAGCAACCGCCAGTCCTACCCAGTTATGATGCCCATAAACTACAAGCACCACCAACATGACATAACCCTAAGAGTACAGTAATGATATACATACCTTGGCTCTCAAATTGGACTTAAGACCCACTCAACGAGAGAGAAATCATGCCTACTAGTGGAAACCTTGTCAACTACACAGGGTTAGTGAAACCATGGATCTTGGAGGAGAACCTACAACTGCCATTTTCCTAAACCAGCATAATCCCTAACTATATTCTAAATATTTGTTCTTCTACCCAAAGATAAGTGTGTCCTCATCCCTCACCAAGGAAACTGCCCTATACAACAGAATGAGACCACTACACAAATACAAAGCAAAGTTGTAGAGCCCAGCCAGTCCCAACAGATGCATCTATGATACAACTCATGGACCTAAGGCTCAGGGATCACTCGGCACAGAAAGATTGTAAGAACCAGAGGATCAGGGAGTTTGCTGTGTAACTGGCTCTTAGGAACGTCTGAAACTACATGGATCTTAAAAAAACCTACAACTATAAAGTCTCACCAACATGACAGCCTAGAAAGAAGCTAACAAAGCCAAAAACTGACATGCCCATGAAGGCCTTGGAGGCCTCAACCCTATACAAAGAAATACAGGCAATTAGGCAAGCTGAGATTAGGAGAGATAGTCTTCCCAAGGGAGGAGCACACTAATTAGTTATTCAATACCAGATGGTCAGCACTGAAAACATGCATACACTGTAAAGAGAGAGCAGGTTGTATTTATATATATATAAGTATTTATATTTTATATATTATGCTTATATATAAACACACACACATATACAGATATGTGATAATAATTAATGAAAAAAGAGAAGCCATGAATCTAAAAGAGAACAACGAGAGGTATAGGGGAAGATTTGGAAGGAGAAAAGGGAAGGAGGGAATTATGTAATTATATTATAATCTCAAAAAATAAAAGAAATAATAAAACATACAAAAAAGGAGGGAAAAATTAAAAAAGGTAAAAATTAAAAGGATACAAATATGAAGTCAAATTAATCTATTTATTCTATATGGCATTATCTTATACTTAAAAGACTCTAAAGTCTCCACCAGAAAACTTAGATCTGATAAGTATTTCAGAAAAGTAGTATAGAAAGATACAAAATCAACAAGCAAAAACTAGAAGATCGAAAGACCACACTTACAGACAAAATTAATAATGTAAAAATAATAGTATTATTAGGAATGATTTATAGATTCACAGTCATCAACAGTGTTCTTCACAGACTAGCAAAGCAATACTGGCAAGTATCACAATACCTGATCTCAAATTACACTAAAGACAAGTCCATCATAACAAAGGCCGGAAAGCAGACACGTAGACCAGTGGAATAGAACAGAGAAGCCAGAAAGAAACTCATACAGCTACAGATACATTTAAGAAAAACTTGTTTCTTCACTTTGTTTTATTTTTTTGAGACAGGGTCTTTCTACATTGTCCTGGTTGTCCAGGAACTCACTATGTAAACCAGGCTGGCCTAGAGCTCACACAGATTCACCTTCTAAGTGCTGAGATTAGAGGCCTGAACCACTTCTTGGACTTTTTTCTTCACTTTTATTTTAGGAGTATAGGTGGTTAGCCTGCACTTATGACTGTGCACTGTGGAGTCACTGGAGTTACAGAAAAGTGTGAGCAGCCACGTTGGGTGCTGGGAATTGGAACCCAGAGTTCCCTGGAAGAGCAGCCAGTGCTTACCCTCTGATGCACCTCTCCAGCCCCTAACCACAGCTACCTAACTGTAAAAAATCAACACCATGAACACAATGGTACTGGAAAAGTTATATAATCACATAGGAAAGAGTGACATTAAATCTATCTCTCATACTTTGCACAAAAACCATGCTCAAAATAAATGAAAGCCCTTGCAATGAGATCTTAAACTCTAAATGAACTGCTAGAAAAAACAAGCAGCCCCAAGATGAAGACAGGCACAGGCAAGGCCTTCCCAAGAACGAACAAATGGGATGGCAAGACATTAAAGAACTTCCACATGGCAAACAATCAACAGAGTAGCATATAGCCAGCAGGATGACAGAAAATCTCTTCCAATTATATATCTGACATGAGCTAAATATCTGCAAGGTCAACAGAATTCCAAATTACAAGCCAAAACACAAAGCATCTAATCAACAAATGAGCATATGAGTCAACAGTCAGTTTTCCAACAAAACACAAAAAAGCTTTAAAAAAAAAAAAAAAAAAAAAAAAGCAAACAACTATCAGAAAAAATGTTCAACATCCTCAGCCAACAGTCAGAAAAAATGTTCAACAGGAAAACACACGATAAAATGGCAGTGAGATCCTACCTCACTCAAAGCAAAACCACTGCCTCATATAGCTGGCACTTGTCATCTTTTTTGATACTGATTCTATAAAACTAACACTTTTGCGATCCTCTCAACTTTATGATATCTATAAAACAAAGTAGAGCTAGGCATGGGTAGCACATGCCTGATATTCTCAGCAGTCAGGAGGCTGAAGCAGAAGTGGAAGAAGGCAAGCCCCCACCATCCCTAGCTACAGAAGCAAATTCAACAGCCTACGCTTCTCAGCTTTTCTCAGAGGAAGACCTGAGGCAGGGTCTACTGTCACCCTAGTTGGCCTCAAACTCAACATATAGCTAAAAATGGCCTTGAATTCCTAATCTACCTCCCTCTCCCAAGTATTGGGAATGCAGGAGTATACCTATCTCAATAAAAACCAGAAAGGTGGGGGCTTAAGAGATGGTTCAGCAGTTAAAAGCACTGACTAATCTTCTAGAGGACTGGGGTCAGTTCCCAGCTCACATTTGTCTGTAACTCCAAGATCTGACACCCTCACACAGGTAAAACACCAATGCACATAAAATCAAAATAAGTAAGTTCTTTATTTGAAAGAGAGAGAACAGGGCAAGAGAACAGACAGGGCTTAGCAGATAAAGTCACTTTCCATCAAGCCTGACAACTTGAGTTTGATCATTAAAAATAAGTGTAGAATATTTCAACAAAAGCATGGCATATTAATTCTTTAAAGAACTTCTTGTAGGGCTGGAGCAATGGTTCAGCAGTTACAGTGCATGCCATTCTTATGACCAACATCCATCCACATCATATGGCTAACCAAGTAAATTCAAGGAATCCCCTACTTTTTTCTGGCCTCCCTGGGTACCCACACACATGTGGGGCACACACACACACACACACACACATACATATACTCACACATACAAACACAAACACACAAACTTTTTTAAAAAATGAATATAAAAATAAATAAATCATCTTAAAATTTTTATTTACTCATGCAGTGAGCTAGCATTCATTATTCCAGGTATTTGGCTACCTCATCTACAACTATATCATTAAAGACTTGTGTGAAATCCAATACAGTGAGTCTCTCAAATTTTCATAAATTCTTAAGACTTAACTTTCTTTTGGTCCCAGAATATCAGTAATGCAGAAGTCTTGATCAGGCCTAAATGACTAACCTAAAAAATATTAACAAAATGGAATCTTACCCCTTTCATCCAAGAGGAGGTTTTCTGGTTTAATATCCCTGTGAGTTATTCCAATTCCATGCAAATAAACCTAAGTGGAGGTAAAAACAGAAGAATTTAACAACTCACCTACTGATGCTAATTTTAAGAAAAGTGTAAGAGGCTATGGTACCTACCACTCCTGCCATGAGTTGATGGAAGAACCTCTGAGCATCTTGTTCAGGCATGCCTATGTCTGGCTCTGTAAGAAATAATTATTGATAGTCTACAGAAAAAAATATAATCAGACATTCACCATATAGGCTCTTACTCCATATCTCATTTATGTTTGTACTAAATAAACAGAAACTTACACTAACAAGACTCAGGTCTAATAAGAAACACATTACTAAATGACTCACATCTGCCTAGCTGCTAAATATTAAAAATAAACTAATATCATAGAAAAATAAAAAGGCATCAGAGTATTTTAATCTTATACTAACTCTGACGGGCTTGGTTTCTTTCTAATTTCCCCCACTTCTTTTAAACACAAAATGCAGGGCTGGAGACATGGCTTAGCAGTGTAGAGTACTGGCCGCTCTCTAAGAAGACCAAGATGTGATTTTCAGTACCCACGTGCCTAACAACCATCTGTAACTCCAGCTCCAGAGAATCCAGTGCCCTCTTCAAACCTCTTACAGCATCAGGCGTGTCTCTATGGACACAGGCATGCACATACTACACAGAATATAAAACATCCTAAGATAAATAAATAAATTTTAAACAGCTCCTGTTTTTCTCAATAATTCAATATAACTGCCCAACAAGGAAATCTAGTACAATTTCACTACTTAACAAATTTAAATCATAAAATTTTCACATTAGAAAGTCAAAGATTTGTGAGCTTTTACTCCAGTTTTACTCTGAAATAAACTGATCAAACAGCAATCTAACCCTACAATTTAGCAGAGATAGTTAGGGAGTAGTGGCACAAGCCTTTAATCCCAGCATTCTGGAGGCAGAAGCAAGCCTCTGGGTTCAAGGCCAGCCTAGTCTACAAAGCGACAGCCAGAACTCCACACAGAAGCCCCGTCTTTAAAAAAAATGAGGGCTGGAGAGGCGGCTCAGCAGTTAAGAGTGTTGGCTGCTCTTCCAGAGGACCCAGATTCAATTCCCAGCACCCATGTGGCAGATCACAACTGTCTGTAATTCATGTTCCAGAGGATCTAACACACTCACACAGACTAACAGGTTAGACACCAATGCACACTTTAGAAAAAAAAAAAAACTTGAATAAATTATAATAATGAATAAATGAATTAAATTAAATGCAACTCAGAATGTGCCTTAATAGTAGACCACTTAAAAGCCCTGAGTTTTATCTCTAGCAAAAAACACACACATACACACACACACACAGGCAATTTATAAACTTCTACAGTAAAGTAATTATATTAAATCTTTTCCATACCTATTCTATCAAAAAGTTCTCCTCCACTACAGTACTCCAGAAATAGATACTGGATATTGCCTTCTCTCCTGTGGCCATAGAATTTCACTACATTCTCATGATTTAACATTTTATTGATGCAGATCTCTTTCTTAATATTTTCTGGGCAGTCTATGGCCCGTTTCATATCTACAATTTTCACTGCAACAGCTTCTTCAGTTATTCTATTCACAGCAAGTTGAACTCTTAAAAAGAGAGAAAGAGAGAGTTAAAACATTTTCACATCTAAATTCTATTTATCCTAACACTTTAAAGGATTAAGGATGAATGGGTGTAATTACAGAATTCTGGAGACAAAGGCAAGTTCAAGGCCAGCCTAAACTACAAAGAAATAAAACTCTCTAAAAACCAAGCAAACAAATAAAACCCCAAACGAGCAGGGTGTGTTGTCACATTTGTCTTTGATCCCAGCACCTGAGAAGCAGACCAGCAGACCAGTTTGAGTCAGGAAAGCTCTCAGCAAACAAAACAGGAGAGGGGAGGAGGGTGTACCTGGCACCTGGCTGGAAAGATGGTTCAGCAGTTAAGCACATTTGCCTCTGACCTGGGTACAGTTCCCAGCACCCACACAGTAGCTCATAACCATCTATAATTCCATTCTCAGAGGATCCTACCTTCTGGCCTCTGTCAGTACACTAACTTGTAGGCAAACAATCATACATAATTTTAAAAATACATAAGTCTTAAAAAGAAAAAAAATTTTTAAAAGATTAACTATAACATTTCCCAAAATATTTTTCCTTATTTTCTTCAGGGAAAATGAGATGGTTCTGCCATGTTCTCAAAATGTGAAAACTACTACAGGTAAAGTGCCAAGAAAGTCATTACCTAGTGCATACAGTGTGGGCACCATTAATTCTATCTTCAAATGAGGAAATACAGGCAGATAAATTTGCTCAAGGACACAAACACAACCAGGATCTGAAATAAGGCAGGATGCCTCCATTATCTCATTTAAATTCTAAGACACAAGATCTGATGAGGGAAAAACTAATCCTCTTATAATTCTTAGGAACTGGTTTTTTTTAAGCTGGGTGACTAATGCAGGCTTGTAATACCTACCTGGAGGCTACAGTATACCACAAGTTCAAGGCCAGACAGTTCAAGATTTTGATCTGAATAAAAACAAACAGAAGAAATCCAGGGGGTTTTTTTCTACTTGTTTGTGTTGCTTGTAAAGCCTAGGGCTACAGCTCATTGGCAGAGCATTTACCCATCACATGTGACACCATTGGTTCAATCCCCAGTAACACCAAAAATAAAAAATAAAAAAACAGGGAGACCATAAAGATGGCTAACCGGGTAAAGCTACTTGCTGTCAAGCCTGATGGTCTGAGTTCATCCTCCAACTCTCATGAGAACCAACTCCTACAGGTTGTCTTCTAACCTCCACATGCTTACCGGGGCAGAACATACACACAAACACTAATAAATGTAATTAAAAAGTTTAAACTAGGGCTCAAACTTACTCTCCATAGGCCCCTTCTCCCAAAGTTTGCACCAAGTCCCAGTCTTCCACAAAAGGCACTGCCATGACTCCAACAAGCACTGCGGCTGTAAATGCAGGATCCCAGAAAATACGAGGAATGAGTGTAAACTCTCATCACTTGTAATGCCACTAAGCCATGCCTCTTAGCACAATGACGTTGGTTTCCCTTTACATCTCATCCATATTTACCAAAGTCACAGTCCTAAATTTAAGCATTGTCCTGTATATAACAATCCCTGTTAAGGCATGCTTGTCCTCCGCCTTTGTGCAAAATTGAACACTTTGATCAGAGGCTGGGAGACAAAATCTTCCCGGTGAATGACCAGGAGGAGTAGAAGTTACAGGCAGGGAGCGCAGAATTAGGGAGGGGGGGGCGGGGACAGGTGTGAGTAACTACGGTAATTACTGCCAGAGCAACCCTTCCTCCCACACCCTCACTTCCAATTTCTACCCCAACGGCACGTGCCCCCAGGACCCGGAGGAAAGAGGGCGGAGCCAAGCTGTTCAGAGAAGCGGAAGACAGAGGCCCCTAGAGCCGGAAAGGTGTGCGAACCCCGGAGGCTCGCACAGCTCTGGTCCCTTTAAGCTGGAGAGCCGCGGGCCACCAGCTCCAGCCCGCACTCCGGGAGGCCCTCCCATCTCTTCGGTAGAAACGACCACTCCCTCACCGTGCCCGTCCGCACTAATCTAGATCTTTGAGCCCGTCGCTGGAGTACTTTGCCACCGTTCGGGACACTCTTCTCACCAAGCAGTCCTTTGCCAGCTGCCACAGGAATCCCAATGCAGTTTTTCCCGCCAAAACTTGCTTACGTCATGCCGTCGCAAACGCACACACACACCCCTTTGCCGTAAAGCAGGCGATGCGCGTTGTCCTATCCCAGGCTCTGCAGATAAGCCGGAAGGGGCTCCTCCTTCTTCCATTGACCCCTCCGGCGGAGTTCTGTAGGTGAGAGTCTGGCAGAGGAGATTTGGTATCGATAACCGCCACGGTAAGAATTGATCAGTGAGTCCCAGAATGAAAAGGCACCGGGTGAGTGCTCCGCTGGCTGCCTTACGTTGCTCCAAAGAGACGCCGAATCCTCCATCCAGACCGAGCGGCAGTTGGACCCAGGCCAAGCATTAGATTCCTTGCTGCCCTGAGCCTGCAAGGTCTGCACCGTTAGCTACGTAAACCGACCAGCTCGTGACCCAGGAGCCTCAGCCAGGCTGAAACTGAGCGCCACAAAGTACTCTATAAACGCTAGACTGCGAGATACAATCACTTAGTATTCGATCTTAGAAGCTAGGACTGCTGTTGGAATTGATCCTGAGGGGGAGAAAAAGCCAGGTGTTGTGTATGCTTTTAACCGTAGGATTTGGAAGAAGTATGCAAGAAAATAGCGAGTTCAATGCCAGCCAGGCTATACAGGCTGTAGTTTTCTCAAACAAAAAACGAAATACTTTTAAATATGACCACACGGCCTCGGGTACGAAGGGGCAGGACGAAGATATTATTTGAAGTTTACAGTCCAGTCGGGATCACCAATTTTGCCTGCACAGGCTCCAAAACTAGTTCAACCTAACCTGTTTGTAGGAAGAGTATTTGCCTAGCTTAGTCTTTCTAATTTCTAAATGAACCTATAATACACCACTCTAGAGCTGGCAAGAGATACCCAGCCAGATGCTCCCTTTCAAAAAAAAACACAGCAGGTAGACATGGGGGTGGTGACTTCCCTGTAAACTCTCCCAAGGAAGGCTGCTTTACGTTTGTCAGCCTGAGACAAAAAATGAGCCCTTCTTAAAAAAGAGATGGGTAGAGTAGCAAAATAAACGTTAACTGGGCTAGACATGTGGCATACTGGTAGACTACTTGCCAATCATGCAGAAAGCCCAAAGTGAGAAATGTCAATTCTCAGGGAAAGGACTTGGGTATAAAATTTGTGCTGGCTTTGCCACTGTGCTTCATCTCCACAAAAGTGAAAGGTGAAATACCTGCAAATGTTTATATATGAACTTTTAAACCATGACATTAGTTATAGGACTCATGTGATGAAAAGTTTTTAGATCCTAATTTCTTTGTAATTTATCTGTGTCCTGAAATTAAAGAATATAAAGACCCATGAGGTTTCTATATTCCTGGATGGAATGTACCTGGAAAAAAAAGAAATATCCAGGCAGAGTAACAGCACTCATTTGTGTTATGTGTGCTTTTATGTGTGTATGACCTTAATATATATATGACCTTATAACAGCCATTATGGAGGCAGAGACAGGAGATCAACTCAGGAGCACACTGGCTATATACCAAGTTCAAGGATAACCTAGGATAAATGATATACTGTGTAAAAAACATGTTCGAACAGATTAAAAGAAAATTGCCAAAAAAAAATATATAAAAAAAAGAAAATTGCCACAAGAGTAGCTAATAAATTCACACACAAACCAAAACCATAATAAAAACTTCCTAAAAATAGTTACAAATGAACAGTACTAAAAGATGAGTTTCATAATACTTACCGATAACCACGGCACCTTGGAGGCTGATGGAGGAGGACCAGGAGCTATACTCTAAACATGAAGCCACATAAGGGCTATATAAAAGGGTCTTATAAAGGTGGGAGTACATAAGCTGTAGCCTCTATTCCTTTCTGAGTATGAGAAAATTTTGGAAAAGTGAAAACCTACTACAGCTAAAAGATAACAAGTACAAAATAAAGATTAATCCCAAAATACAGAAAAGTGAGTTGAATTGTTTTGTGGGAAGCCCAGAAGACTCAAGTTGAAATGACACCAGGCAACTCTGATTATGGAGGTCAAAGTGAGGCAGTCACAGACAAACTACGAAGCAGAGACCTGTATACATTTTTCCTCTTGTGCAACCAAGGAACAGCTCTTCCCCAAAGCTGGTAATAAGATATGAGGGTAAATAAATGGAAGCTGGCTTGTAAAGTAAGCCTAGTAAAAGGTGTGGATATCCTACTGAAAACAGCAATTTAAGTATATGTACTGAGAGTAGAACCCTACTTTGCTCCAGAAAGGTAACAGCCTTGCAAAAGCATCCTTGAATAAGAGGACATAAAAACCTTGAATATGGAAGAAAAAGGAAACCTAGCACCAATATCAATGATTTCTCAGTACCAGCCCAGCCTAATCACTATACTGAAAAGCACAAGCATACATTCCCTTTCCAATACTGTCTTAAGGGAGAGAGGAGTAAGGAGGAGGAGGGAGGGAGGAGGGAGGAGAGAAAAAAATCAAGCTGAGGAAATCTCCCAAAAGATAAAAGAGCAACCATGAAAATTTTAGGAAAACTGACTCAAGAAAGCTCCACATTCAGATAATTTTACCAGGGACTGGTGAGTTGATTTAACAGTTAAGATCACTGACAGCTCTTCCAAAGGATATGGGTTCAATTCCAAGCACCCACACGCTCACAACTGTCTGCAACTCCAGTTCCAGGAATCTGATGCCTTCTTCGGGACTCTGAGGACATCAGGCATGAACATGATATACACACATATGCAGGCAAAACACTCAAACACGTAAAAGTAAATACTTAAAGTGTCATACTGTGTCACCTAACATTTAAATTCTTTTAATTAACCATATCAGAAAGGCAACTGAAAGAGTCTACATATAAAGTTTTTTTTCAGAAAACAGAAAAAACTTGACTATGCACACATGAAAATCCAGAGTACCCAGCACAGTGGATACAACAACAAAGATGCAACAAAAATGTTTGGGGCAAAGAATAGACAAATACTCATTAAAATGTATTTCTCAGCATTGGGAAAGTAGAGAACAATGGGCTAGTACTTTTTAATGCAAAACAGTGACAGTCTGGAATTCTACACCCAGCTATGAGTATGGTATAGAACTCCAAAAATTTATTCCCCCTACACACTTTCATAAGACAATACTCAGAAATAGCAATCAATGAAAAAGGTAAAAGATTAACAATTACAACAGTAAAATAATACAACTCATAAACTTGGAGAGTTAGCCAATTCAAGTTCAAATATAAAAGACATTCTTAAAAGTAAACAACAGAATCAGGTGTGGTGTCATATAACTATAATCTCAGCACTTGGCAAAAAGAGGCAGGAAAAGCAGGAAGTCAATAAGCCAGCCCAGCTACAAAAGACCCTGTCTCAAAAAAGTCAAAGTTGGTTAACAAATGTATTTGATCGCATTAAGAGAAAATAGGCACAAATAAGAGAATTGGCTAAGGAGGTGAAGGAATAGGAGAGATGTATAACAAGTACTAAAAAATAATTAAGTACTTCCTAAAAGAAGTGATAGAGGAAAAATACTAACTAGCTGGCTATAGTGGCCCACACCTGCAATCTCAATACCCAGGAGTAGAGGCAGGACCATCAAGAATTCAAAACTAGCATTTATATCTTGAGTTCAAAGCCAGCCTAAGCTACGCTATGTGAAAATGTCTTTAAAAAAAAAAAAATCAAAAAGTAACAATATGTAACACATCTTAACCAAGGACAGCCAGAAGGTAAAGTAATTGCAGTTATAACAGATGATAGCAAAAATAGTGTCAAAAACCATAAGGCAAAGATCTTCAACCTTATTTTGAGACCTTTTAAAACCCTTTTGTAACAGTTCTACATGTTATGGTTACCCCCAACCATAAAATTATTTTGTTGCTACTTCCAACTGTAATTTTGCTACTGTTGTGAATCATAATGTAAATATTTTTAGAACAGAGGTTTGACGAGCAGTCATGACTCACGAGTTAAGAACCACTGATATAAAGGATGGTAAAAAGTTACTAACTCTTGTTCCCACCTCAGATCAATGGTACTTCACACTACAATACCACAACATAACAAAGCAAGTTACTAATGATCAAGCAGGAGGCAATAATGAGAGGTTCAGCATAGTTGGCCGGAGAGTGAATGGGTATGTAGGAAAGAATGTGTGTGAAAGTGTATATTTTTAGATTAATTTTTTTTTACACTAAGTGGACTATAATGAATATGAAAGCAATTTTAAAGAAAAATTGTGTAAACTAGAAAATATCAAAATCCCAGGAGTTAAACTGATATGAAAAAGATTATCTCTTTTATACTATAGAGAAAGCTTACTAATAATTTGTAATATAATCATATTGATAAATCTCAGATTACCATTTCCCACTAGGCAGTAATTATGTATATAAATCAAGTAATATATTTACATATAGGAAATCAAATCTTCTGTTAAATCTAAATATCAACCACAGTTATAGTACATGGCGCATAAACTGGCTTGAAGGTGAAGGTATACTAATATACCTAAGCATATATGCACTGAGTACCAATGTGACTATCTAAAAACCACATAATTCTCCTGTTTTCTTAAACAGGTACAATTAATTTTTTAAGACAGTTTATATACATCAGTCATTATGCCCTACATTGTAAAATACATGAAATTTCCTATTGTACTGAACAGAAAGGTTTTATCCTCGCATAAAACAACTATGAAACCTCTGTGCTTTGAAGTTTAAATGTTTTTAAAATTTCTTTTCTTATAGTTAGACTGGCAATTATCTCTAGGTACCTGCTAACAGCAATACTTCCCACTTCCCAGTTATATATTTAGTAAGGGCTTCAAAACCAGGTAATCAAACCTGAAGTGGGGTACAAACACAGCAGACTGACACTAAGGAAAACAGAAACTCATGTTGGAAAACCCCAAGAGATTTAGTATAGTCTACATGAAATGAGCAAAGAGTATTTGCTGTTTTAGATTTAGTGAAGTACTGAAAAACCTAAATTTCATATAGGTACATATAATTAAATCTGATTCCAAAAACATCTACTGACTATCAACCTCTATGTGTGATGTTGGAAGAGTGTCTTCCTCTCAGATTTTCTGCTTAAAATAAGAAAACCGTCACTAGTTTAAAAGAATCCTGGTGAGATCGGGAATACTTAGCAACTTTCTGTCCTTACAAAGTCAATGTGCTTCTAAAGAAATAGACATTGAGAAGATAAACATAACAAGAAAGCTGTCTTCCTTGCTCAGAAATTGCACTCCTCTGGTCCCAAAAACATTTATTCATTTGATAAAAATTTATTAAGCACCCATTATATGCAAAGCATTGTACCAGGTGCTACAAAACAAAAAGTGTGACAAAGTTTTTATATTTGTAGAACCAGAGCTAGTCCTTGAGTTTGCTGATAGGAGAAAGAAAGAAAACGCTCCTATATGGTTCATCTGGGGACCTAGAGCATGGGTATTGTCTTCTATCCATTTCACTTCTGTGATCCTCAAGTCAGCCGATTTAAGTCAAAACAAATAAGGCACATTAAAAAAAAAAAAAAAAATACACCCCCTTTAATTGACCAAGGTAAAGCCATGACATTTCATTTGGTAACCTGCTCAGAATTATAAAAATCATTTCATTTGGCCCAGCTCATACTGTCCAGGGCAAAACTTCCAGACAATTCTAATAATCCCATCCGGCTCTGTTTTTATAAACTGTGTATAAAAAAAATCTTCAGCGTCCTCAATATGACGCACTCAAGCATATCACAGGGCACAATGTGACATTTATGTCCTTGACAAGCCTCGATTATCCAGGTCCTTTACCTGCAACATAAAAACATCAGTTTAGTATGTACCCAAAGTTCAGCTTAGGAGAGATCTACTTGTTCCACTGGAACAGAAAGGATTACACTAGACTCAGTTGCCTGTTTGACAATGTGAATAAATGAGCATGGCTAGATCCTACCTACTGTCAACTTAAGAAGCAGTACAGACTAACTTTGGTATTGATCTCAATCATTCTTTTTTTTTTTTTTTTTTTCCCCCTACTGTAACTTGAGATAGAGTTCTGCTATGTAGGCTAGGTTGGCCTCAAATTCAATCCCCCTGCTTTGCTTCTCTAGCACTAGGATACAGGCATATATGCTATATCTGTTCAGTCTTTTCTCATATACAAGATATAACACACTCCTATATGACATCATGTTTCTGTGTCAAAAATTCAGCAAAAAGAAAACATAGTTCAAAAAACAAACACATGCATTTCTTCCAAATCCCAAGCTATCTGAAACCCTACCTAGAACAATTGCTGAACCAAGTACAGCAGCCACATCAATATGACCATGTCTGAGACTGAAGAAATGCAATCTGAGTTTAAAGCCAACCTGGGATAAATCGTAATTTTAGAACCAGCCTGGATGGCATCCTGAGACTCTAACCCCAAAACCATAAAGAAAAAAGTACTAGTCTGGTAAAATGATTCAGTGGGTAAAGGCACTTGCCATTAATCCTGGTAACTTGAACTGAATCTCCAAGATCCATACAATAAAAGAACTAACCCTAACCTTTTCAAGCAGTCCTCATATGTAGCATACATATATAATGCCTCCCCCCATATAAAAATGTAGTAAAGGAAAATTTTTTTAAAGAAAAAGAAATGTTGGCATAACAACTTCCAACTGGGATGTCTTCTCTCTAAGAATTATCAAAATCATAATTAGTAACATTTTGGCCTGGCCAGATGGCTTAGCAGGTAAAACTGCACACAAGCCTAGTGACCTGAAATCAATCCCGGGGACTTATAAGGGTAAGGAGAAAGAATTCAGTGGTGTACACACACAAATTAAAATAACACTTCAAGTAAGTTACAAGCTACTTTGAAGCCACTAAAATTGTTCCTAATTTGGAAAATTGTATACTAAAACAATAGCAGTTTTCTGAGATATGCAGTATCTACTTACCTTGTATATCCTAACCAGCCAATGTTCTGTGGTATATGCTTCCTCCAGAACATCAAGCTCAAAGTCTTTGTTACCAATCTCAGCATTTCGAACACGGTCAAAGCCTGGAGGACGTTCTAAAAGCAACAAGAGAGAAAACTTCTTTCTATTCTGCAAGTTGATTTCCTAAAAAGATGGAGGCTGCCCACCAACTACTGCATTGATTGCTATTCCTCAGCCTACTCTAGAGTCTGTAAGAAAAAGCATTAGATAGAAATGGCAAATCAAGTGCTACCTTAGTTTCATCCTGTCCAATGTGATTCTTGGCAGACCCCAGGGAGCTTATCTCTTATAAATGTAATTTTCAAGCCTCTCCACTCCTGAGGACTGTTATCCAGAGACCTAACACTAGTAACCCTTCCATGGATCTTGAGTTCAAGACTTGTATATACTGCAAAAGTTTTCCCAGATGCAGACACAAAACTGAAATAGACAGGCTCTAACCTGACCCAAATCCTTCTCAAGGTAGTCATCTAAAACATGGAAAAGTACTTTTTTCTTTATCCCTTAGCCCTTTTCACACTGCAATATTCTTTACTGAGTCATTTACAATGAAAGATAAATTTGTTTGTTTCTTTGTTTTGTATTTTCAAGACAGGATTTCCTATGTAGCCCTGACTGTCCTGGAACTTGCTCTGAAGACCAGGCTGGCCACAAACTCAAAGAAATCAGCCTGTCTCTGCCTGAGGTTAAAAGCATGTGACCCTGCTGCAGCCACCACCACCAAAGCAAAAGTTAATGTTTTAAAGTAAAGAATTCAGAGGCAGACTGGGTTTGAAACCTATCATGCAACATTAGCTAGTTCTAAATATTACTAGTATTAGCCAGTAATAATATTAGTTATTTCAATTTCCTCATATATAAAATAGCATTAATATCAGTTTCAATCTTCTGGGCCCCTTGTAAGGACTGAATTAAAAAGACTAAGAGCAGAACCCAGAAAACACAATATGTATTAGCTATCATTGTAGTTGTTAGTATTATGAATCACTCACTAGCTTCTGTGTAGACCTGCCCAAAGCGGTAGTAACACATCTTGTACATAAGGCAGTTGAGCAGCACAGGAGAACCCTCACGATCCACACGGAATTCTCCAGTTGGAGTATAGTAATCATTCTCCTTGATATGCCTTCCTGTATCCGTGCTTCCTCCAATCCTGACCATCCAAAGAAACTTGTTGATATCTGGAGGAAAAAGAAAAAGACTGCTGCATCAGAAAGACTACTGAATCTAAATAATTCAATGAAAATGTCACTATTTCTAAGAAAATTTCCATTACACTTCTTTTTTTAACTTTCTTTCTTTCTTTATTTATTTATTTGCCTTGGTGTTTGCCTGGAACTAAAACTACAGACAGTTGTTAGCTGCCATGTGGGTGCTGGGAATCGAACCCGGGTCCTCTGGAAGAGCAGACGGTGGTGTTCTTAACCGCTGAGCCATCTCTCCAGCCCCTCCATTACACTTTTCTAATAAGGAATGCTATCATTTAACTCAATAAAAGCAGGAAATAGTATGTGAGCAAAGCATTTCCTAAAAATATAAAACTTTTATTAGAAATTATTTGTTAAAGGCTGAAATTGATTGCTACTGGTGTAGTCTTAAGACACAACTGAAAGTATTCCTAGAAATCAGGAAGGGCTAAGCTATTGCAAACAGTAGCCAGTAGCCATATGCCTGAAGTATTATTAATACCAATTTAGAGGTGCTGTAAGAGTATAATATACAGTGGAAACTAGGCACATCAGCACTGATAGGCTGAGGAAGGACTTTCAAGCATTTATGGCCAGCCTGGGCTATACAACATCAAGCTTTCATATAAAAAAATCTGTACTACGATCAAATATTTTAAGCCTTCATAAGCACTCAATGAAAAGTAAAACTAGAAGCGATATGTATATATGTATATGCCTTTAACCCTAGCATTTCGGAGACAGAGGCAATTGGACCTCTGTTAGTTTAAAGTTAGCCTGGTCTACATAGCAAGTTTCAGGCCAGATAGTGAGATCTGCTCTGTTCTGTTTTGAAAAAATAAAAAAATAAGTAAAAACTTAAAATTAGGAACACTGAAAAGGCAGTAAGATGTGTCCAAGAGGAAATGAAACTTTTCTAAAAGCAACATAAAGTTTATATGCAAAGACTTGTTAATTGCTTTAAAAAATTGCATCTTGCCTATGCCTGTAATCTCAGCACTGAAGAAGCTAAATTAAGGGTAGACTAAGAGGTCAAGGCCAAACTAAGCAGTATGTTGAAAGACCAAGTCTTTCAGGTCTTTTGGTTTTGATTTTGTTTCTATGGTAAAAAGAAATGTAGCACATGCTGGTATGAAATTCACAAGTCTCTTGCTTCAGTACACAGAATGCTAGAATTATAGACAAGCATACTCCAACATCCATTACCCTGATTAATTTTAATAAAACCAAGAAAATATAAAAATATTGACTAAAGAATAAAGGTTGAGTTGGGAATGAGCAACTGAAGCAAAATGAGCACCACTGAGATTGCCTTTTGGCACATAATATTGTGTGATTTTTAAAATTCAGAAAGTATTCACAAACAGAATACTGAATATTGAATAAATGACATTAACAGCAACAATAATATTCATTTTAACTGCCAAAGGTGGTGATACACACCATTAATCCTAGATGGAGGTCTAACTAGGCTAGAAACCAGGTTACAAAGTATCCTGGCTATACAGCAAGTCAATGTCTAATAATTTTTAAAGAAGAAAATCTTAGGGCTGCAGTCAGTTAAGTGTTTGCCACAAAAACATGGGCACCTGAATTGAATGCCCGATACCCATATAAAAGGTGGACATGCAGATTGATGACTAACCTAACTGTCATCATAGAACCTACATCCAATGACTGATGCAAACAGATGCAGACATTCACAGCCCAGCATTTGGCCAATGCCTGGAGTTCAGTTGAAGAGAGGGAGGAGCAACTACAGCAATAAGGGGAAGGGGTGAGTGGGGGGGGTGTCAAGACACTACAAAGAAAACCACAGGTACAGCTGACCCAAACTACTAGGAGCTCAGACTCTGGACTGACAGGTGGAGAGCCTGCATGGGACCAAACTAGGACCTCTGAAAAAAGGAGACAGTGTCACTGATCAAGCTGTTAAGGGTACCCTAGCTATAGGACCAGGAATTATCCTAGATAAATGAACTGGCTCTTTAGAGCCCACTCCCTATGGTGGAATACCTTGCTCAGCCTTGATACAGGGAGGAAGAGATGGGTCCTGCCTCCGCTGGTATGTTAGCTATACAGACCAAGGAAGACTCAAAACTTGGCGATCTTCCTGCACACCAAGTGCCTAGGTTACAGATGTCCACCATCACACCCTATAGAACTATCCCTTCAATTACACAGATACATATATCATATACACACAAACAGATATGCATACATACAAATATATATTTGTATAGTACTTAAATATATATATATATATACACATACACATATATAGATAATTACTACCAAATAGTGCTGAGATGATTGTTGTTCAATTTTACTTTGCTTTTACAAGATACATTTAAAATAAGTATCTTATTTAAAATAAGTATTATTTAAAATAAGTATCTCATTTATTTAAAATAAGTATCTTATTTAAAATACTTATTAATAGAAGCAGCCACACATTCAAAGAAAATTAACACAGAAATATAAGATACTAACTAGCTATAGGAAAACATTTGAGATAAAAATGTAACTAGAGAACTGAGTGACTGAGCAGCATTTACAGTCATGAATTCAAAACACCAACCGAAATGTAATTGAAAGTTGCAAATTAACTACACTAAGAACACTAAAAAAGAGGAGAATTGTCAGATGAAGGGTAAAATGCTTCAACAGCTGTAAGAAGTTGATAGAGGACCAACGAGATGGTTCCACAGGTAAAGGTGCTTGCTTCCAAGCTTGATGACCTAAAGTTGGATGTCTGGGCCTACACAATGGAAGTAGAGAACCAACTCCTACAAGTTGTCCTCTGATCTCCACACTATGGGACACATGTAACACCCACCCCCCAACATACACACAAATAAATAAATGCAATAAAACTTTTTAAAGAGATGTTGATAAAGTATAGCTAAAATGAATCAACCACAGAGGAGCAGGAATTTTAAAATATAAAGATTTTAGAGGACAGCTTGGTGGGGGAAAGGGGAGTGCCTAGCACATGTAAGCTGCAGGCATCAGTCCCCAGTACTTCAAAATCAAACAACACAAAACCAAGTAACTGAAGATAGGAATTATTGACTCTGGGCACTGATGTTAAAGATGCTCATTTAAGGGGGCTGGAGAGATGGCTCAGCGGTTAAGAGCACCGTCTGCTCTTCCAGAGGACCCGGGTTCGATTCCCAGCACCTACATGGCAGCTAACAACTGTCTGTAGTTCCAGTTCCAGACAAACACCAAGGCAAATAAATAAATAATAAATAAAAGTTTAAAAAAAAAAAGATGCTCATTTAAGTTTAGGGCCACGAGACAACCACTTATTTTAAACTGCCAAAATTGTTTAACTTTTAAAAACATAAACAGGTATTATAAACTTCAGTTTTGTAAAAGTTACTTTTACTTTGTGTACACACACACATAATTTTTTCTTTGAAAAGAGAGAATAAAGAGAGATGGTGCAGGCCTGTAGCTATAGCATCAGGGAGGTAGAAGCAGGAAGATCAGTAGTTCACAGTCACCCTTACACTTACAGAGAGTTCAAGGACAGCCTGAGTCACATGAGACTCTCAAAACAAATGTAAATAAAATAGTAAGTGATTCCTATATTTTCTAAGAATCTAGGAATCCCCTACAGCTAGAAATAATGTCAAATAAATTACCATCAGAGGAATACCCAGTAAGGCCTCCAAATATGACAAGCACATAGCTGACATCAAGCTCCCTCATGATTTCATAGGCTTTTTCTTCTGTAGATGCCATTGCCTTAAAAACAAAACAAAAAAAAGTACAATTTTCAAAGAAAAATCTCATCAACCTCCTCTCCTACTAATACATTTCACAGTAGGCCTCATATCAGACACTCAAAGGACCCCTTTATCTTACCTGCCCTACTCGAGAAATATGAGTGTTATTCCATGTGTTATTGTCTACTAAAATTGTCCGATTTGCCATTGCAGTAATTTGGTAGCCATAATCCCACCATGACATGACCTTTGCATCCTAAAACAAGTACAAAAATAGGAAAATGTTCATTTCATTGCTTTTAAAAACCAAATGCTAAGAAAAGTAGAAGGACATCTTTGATAAGATTTGCCTAACTATTCAACTTCTTTACAAAGTAATGTTCTTCTACCAAGAAAATAAAATTGGGGCACCTGCTCCTCCATTCATACATAGGCAGCAAATAGTTTACATTATATACAACCCAACATTCCCAAATACTCTGAAACAAGCATACTAGATCAAGAGGTATGCGGGACTATGAAGTACAGCTCAGACAGCTTAAGCATCATTAGGTAATTTAAATCTTTTCTTTAGAGATAGAGTCTCATTATGTACACCAGGCTGGCCTCAAACTCAAGAGGTTCACTTGCCTCTGCAGCCTCAATGCTAATATTTAAGGCATGTGCAGATCACTCCTGGTTTGTCATTAGATAAATTTTAACGTGACCCTTAGTAACATTATAAAATCATTATAAAATTTATAAATGTTATAAAATCCTTATAAAATTATTACAAAAGAAAAAGAAAAACACAAGCCACAAAATACAGTGATAAAAATTAAAAGATTCTTAGTTTGGAGGCTGGTACACAGTTCACTGTTAAAGAATATATACCTAGCGTGTGTTAAGGTTCTAGGATCAATCTCCAACACTATCTTTTTTTTAAACTCTTAGTTTGAGTTTTTGGCAAATTTGATTCAGACATACTATTTCGAAAAGCTACTGTAAAAGAAAATACTTCAGATCCTCAAAAGACATAACTTACAATGTGAAATGTCAATATTATTAGGTGGTAAGTGTTTACCTTGATTCTGATTCTGGTTTCTGCTTTCTCTTTAGCAAACATATTGAACATTTTTGTCTTGTGAAACTGGGTTGATCTACTTTATATTAAAACCCTTTAACACAGCTACTTGTGTACTATAACATTATTTTTGTTGCTACCTCACAACTGTAATTTTGCTACTATTATAAATTGAATATATAAATATTTTTAGAGCTAGAGGTTTGTTTTGCCAAAGCAGCTGTGACCCACAGGCTAAGAAACACTAAACACAAGCCTTCAATAGGTTGGTCTTTAAGTTTACTAAAAACTAAGTTCCTACATTTGTAATTTTTCTAAGCTTCCTATCCACATAAAAGATGTCATATTCACTACAATATCAAGTGTCTTTACCACTATCTGACTATCCAACTCCTCTCAAATTTTTACCTCTGGAGTATTATGACGAAGCCAATAATATGCTTCTCTGAAGTCATCAAAAATGATCCTACTGCCATCCCCACCACGAGCAGACAGTACAATGGAGGGAGAAGAGTAGGCTTCACTGGTTACCCAAGTTGAGTGAAAAGTGTAGGTGATGAGAAAAAAAGCCATGACCAATATCATTCCACTTGCCACCTACAGAACAAAGAATTGTGCAGTAAACCAACAGACAGTTTCTTATATGAGATCAAATATGTTGGGCTGTCTAACTTAATCCTGACCATCCAAGACATTGCTCTAATACCCCTCACGAATACTCACACACACACAGACACACACAGACACACACAGACACACACACACACACACACACACACACTCTTTCCCAAGCCAACATATTACTTAAATCTCACCTCATTCTTTTTTTTTTTTTTTTTTTTTTTAACTTTATTTATTTACTTATTTATTTGCCTTGGTGTTTGCCTGGAACTGGAACTACAGACAGTTGTTAGCTGCCATGTGAGTGCTGGGAATCGAACCAGGGTCCTCTAGAAGAGCAGACGGTGCTCTTAACCGCTGAGCTATCTCTCCAGCCCCTAAATCTCACCTCATTCTTAATAGGGTAAGTAGAATCCTGTTGCTTCTTGCTCTTCTTGTCTGGACGACTTATATCTAGATTCTTCATATATGTGGACAGCACCTGAGAGACACCAATGCCAGAAAGTATGCACATAACGGGTGCCAACACCAGCATTAGACGCACCTAAAAGGAACAAGAATCGTGATCAGTACCAGTCTTTCACAAATGACAAAACTTCAGTCTACTAACAGACTGACTATGACACCAATTTAACAATTTTCAACAAATATTCTACTTCAGCAAAGCGAAACAGAAAATATGTGGTATAGCTATAGCTTAACAGAAGTATTTCTTAAAATTTGTTGCAGTTAGGCCAGCTGCAGTGCAAATCTGTAATTCCAGCAATCAAGATGCTAAGGAAGATCAAAAGTTCAAGGCCAGGACTAGAGAGATAGCTCAATGGCTTCTGAGCACATACTACTCTTCTAGAGGACCTAAGTTAACTCATTTGGGCTGTTCACAACTGCCTAGATAGAACTCCAGATATGTCATCCTCTTCTGGACTCTGTGGGAACCTGTCCCTGCACATATGCATGTACACATATGTACATAATTAAATGCTTAAAAAAAAAAAAAAAAAGCCTGGGGCTGGAGCGATGGCTCAGATGTTAAGAGCACTGACTGTATTTCCAGAGGACCTGAGTTCAATTCCCAGCAACCACATGGTGGCTCACAACCATCTATAATGAGATCTGGTGCCCTCTTCTGTATACTGAATATTAATGAATAAATAAATAAATATTAAAAAAAAAAAAAGCCAGAGATGGCTCAGCCGTTTAAGAGTATGTGTTACTTTTCCAGAGGACAAGTAAGTTCAGTTGCCAATACCCAAGCTAGGCAATTCAAGGAGATCTGATGCCCTCTTCTGGACTCTGGAAGCATGTACTAGTATGTAGCATTCAAATAGACACAAACACATAAGTAAACATAACAAACGATAATCTTTAGAGCTAAAGATATGACTCAGTAGTTTAAGATCATCTAACTGTTCTGCAGAGGAACTGAGTTTAGTTCCCAGCACATACATTGAGTGACTCACAATAGCCTGCCTCTGGCCTCCGTGGCACCTTCACTAACATGCACATATCAACACACAGACACATACATACATAATTAAAACTTAGGAGATAAAGAGACCTTGTCTTAAAACATAAATAAAAATAACAAACTCTGCTGCAGATCTAAGTATGTTCAGGTTCTGAGCGACAATATAAAATTTTTACTTTTCTATATACTTATTTGCGTTCATTATGTTTTTGAGATAGAGACTGTGTTGCCCACACCATTCTTGACCTAATGGTTCTTCTTCCCAAGTACTGGGACTACAGGTATGTATACCACCACCTCCAATTAAAATACATTTTTAATTGCTGTTTCTGATTTTACAAAGTATAAAAAGGGCTAGAGAGATGGCTCAGCAGTTAAGAGCACTGGCTGATCTTCCAGAGGACCTAGTTCAATTCTCAACACTAACACAGCAGTTTATAGTTCAGTCCCAGAGGATCCAACTCCCTCTTCTAGACTCTGAAGGTACCAAGTACGCACATGGTGTACAGACATACACTCAGACAAACACCATACACAAAAATATGTAAAATAAAAAATGTTACAAAATAGTGTAGGAAATGTATTAGTACCTTACATAAAATCCTTCTCTGTCTTAACAACAAAGCAGTAGACTGTACTCTCAAGGCTTTAAAAATCCACTCTAGGAACTAAAGTGGCTTTGTAAGGTTAAGCTTCTGGCTCTTCTAAGGAACCTGAGTTTGGTTTCCAGCATCCACCATCCATCAGGTGGCTCACAACTGCCTGTAACTCCAGTTACATGTAAATATTTTTCTTTAATCTGCTCCAAGTTCAATGAAGTACAAAAGTACCTAAAACAAGGTTATAAACTCAAGAAAATTAGACCCCACAAACAGGATGTCAGTGTCTGTATATTCCAAAATAGGATTAACAGCAAACAGCTTTGCATAATCACCAGTAGGTTTTTTTGGGGGGGAGAGGGGTTATCTGTTTGTTTTGTTTTTGTTTTTGTTTATAGCTCAGCCAGACAAAAAAAGAACAAACAAGAAAGCACCGCAAAGTCAGGAAAGTTTGGCTAGAACTGAGGGAATTCCTCACCATTACAGCTGAAAAGTACATGCTGGTCACGCCATACATGATGATAAAAATCCGAGCATCAGACAGGTTACTAAAGCAGTAATAAAGGCCAACTACAAAAGAGGAAAGACAAGTAAGCTGAGCCCTGTGAACAGAAGCCTACAAGGGAGAATATCTTCATTATTCAACTAACGGCTTCACACATTTACCTCAGTAATTCTAGGAATCTGTCCTAGATAAAAATATGCACAGATGTTTATTATAGTATTCCTAAATACCTAACAACCACAAATAATCTATATGTCTAGCAGAAGAGACAGTTAATTACATCATATTTCAAGTATAAAATACATTAAGATCGTGCTATAAAAAGTTATAGGCCCCTGTCCTCTTCCACATCTTTATACACTTCTATAGATGAAAAAATATTTCCATAAATTCTAAATGAAAAGAAATTATAATTATTTTTCCCCAGGCTTCAGTCATGTTAGGCAAGTGTCCCACCCCGACATTACCCTAGCCCCATGACTAGAAGAAAAATACTTAATGATCTCATTCACACTTAACAAATAAGTAGATGAATGTTAACTATTAAGATGGATTATTTGGGCTGGGTGTGTTGTCCTGTCCCTGTAATCCCAGGACTTGTAAGGAAGGTAGAGGGAGGCAGAGCTCTGTAAGTCTGAAGCCAACCTGCCCTATATAGCAAGCTCCAGGTTAGCCACAAATACACAATAGACCCTGCCTCAAAATTAATACTGAAAATGGGTTTTTTGCTACAGCTTTTTGAGAATATTTCACTTTGTAGCCCAGAACAAACTCAAACTCAACAATTCTCCTGCCTCAGGCTTACAAGTACTAGAATTATAGATATTCATCATTGCATCCGATTTAAAATGTTAATAGTAGTAGGACAGGTAGTAAGAACTAGTGTGAGCATAGCTTTTGTATTTTTTAACTTATCTCTATTGTTTCTAACACTAAAATGGTTTTGATGATAAAAATTCAACATAGAACTTCAATATACCCAAGCAGAAAACTGGGTAAAAGGAGAAGAAATATAGAAGAAATATGTTATGAATACTAAGTATAAGGACCCACATAGGACAGCTCACAAATGCCTGTAACTCCACCTCCAGAGTATGGACACTTTCTTCTGATCTCTGCAGGCACCTGTACTCATACATACATATACAAATATATAAATACATAAATAAAAATATTTTTAAACATAATATAAAAGTAAATATTTAAAAAATAAGGACGAGGGTAGTTAATATATTTGGAATCAAAGGATGATTCGTATAAAGGTCACTTTAAAATGCAAGACAAACCTGGAAACATGAAGACGAGAAGCTGCAGATCAAAATAGTAGGAGGACCAGGTTGTGGGCTGGTGCTCAGAAACAGATGCAATGATAGGGATGTTGTTTTTAGCATAAGAAGGATCCAGCAGTGAATAGAAACGCCCTGTCCAGGGAGAAATTTTTCCTGGAAGAAAAGGCAAGAAATATTTCAAATGTAATCCTAAAACATTAAACTAAACAACTAAGTAGTCACAACATCTCGCCTTGTTTTTATTGTTAGTGCCTGCAGCTTGTCTGAGCAGTGCTGAAGTAAAAGGGCAACTGTGGGAGCTGCTCTTACCTTCCACCTTGTCTGCAGCAGCATCTTCTCTATTGTTTCCATCACACTTCATATTCTAGACTAGCTTACCTCCTCGATTCTGTACTGTCTTGGTTACTCATTTCACCCCAAGTGCAGGATTGTGAAAAAAAGCATTTTTACCAACAACATTCCATTTCTGTAAAATTCTAAGATTAAAGAAAGGACTGTTTTTGCTTTACTACCATCAGAAATATTTACAGAGTTTTACTATTTTCCTTTTAAACTTGAGAGTATTTTTCTAACTGGGCTATATATACAAATTCACAGGCCTACTGCAAAGGATCTTAGGCTTAATCTGGTCAAATCAAGAAACCAAGGCCAACTCCAGAATCTAAGTGAACTAGGTCCTCCATCCTGCTATGAATTAGAAAAACCAAATTAGCTCCTGAAAAGTGTTCTTTAAAAAAAAAAAAAAATTCGGGGCTGGAGAGATGGCTCAGCGGTTAAGAGCACCGTCTGCTCTTCCAGAGGACCCGGGTTCGATTCCCAGCACCCACATGGCAGCTAACAACTGTCTATAGTTCCAGGCAAACACCAAGGCAAATAAATAAATAAATTTAAAAAAAAAAAAAAAAATTCAACTAAACTAGCCATGATTTAGTTTCCATGGATGAGTGTCCTGGCTTAAAGTATGACAAAGGGTATAATAATTTCTACAGGCCAAATTTCTCCAGGCCAATCAATAGGAAAGAAAAAGACAACTGAAAAAAAGACTGGCAAGGTGAGATAGCCCTTCTAGCAGCTCTACAAAAATATTCTGCCATATTGAATCCAAACAGGCTAACAAACTGAATGAATGTTTAAAAAAGTAGGACTGTGACGCTGAGGAATGGCTCAGCAGTTAAGAGTTATTGCAGAGGGCATGGGTTCAATTCCCAACACTCATGTGCTGGCTCACAAATGTCTGCAACTCCAGTCCCAGAGAATCTGATGCCTTCCTCTGGTCTCAGGGACCAGGTACACATGTGGTGCACAGACAGACAGACATGCAGACAAAATATCCATAGACATAAAATTAACCTTTTCAAGTGCTTGACTTCAGTGACTGAAATAAAGAAAGACTCTTCTGTGGTACACAAACAACCCATCCTTTCAGTATTTATTCTATGCCTGTATCCATATATATCTAACTATAAAAGATGTGCTCCTCTACCTGTCAGCATGAGGAGCGCTCCCACGGTGAGGAGGACAAAGCCAACCAGGGAGATAACGCTTCGGAAGAGAACTTCAAATTGCTGTGGATTCAACTTGCTTCGCAGGTAATCTACGAAGGCGTGGATCTGACAGAGACCAAACACTCCAAAGGCTGCCATGTGTTCTGATGAAAGGACAGGCTGAGAGAAGGGATGATCAGATATGATCATATGATCACATATATGATCAACATTAGGAGCAGAAACAAACAAAATGAGTTCATCCAAGATTGGCATTTTCTTCATCTACTTCGGCCCAAATGAGTTTTGAAGTTCCAAAATGAACAAGGACCAATATAGAAAAGGATTTAATTTACCAAAAATATTTTTCAAAAAATATCTGGAACTTAACAAAGCATACCATACACTATAACAATCACATCTTTACCATTTGCTCTGGTTACTTCCTTAGTGTGAACTGCAATCTTCCCAATTCCTTTTCACTAAAACTCATCACAAACCATGACAAATCAGTGGCTCCTATGTCTTGAGCACTAGTACGTCTTCTTTAGTGTGTAATTACTCTTTTCCACAGACAGTGGTTCTCTAACTCTAGTGGGTATCATAACCACTGGGAATGTTAAAGTAGGTTGCTGAGCCCCACCCCAGAGTCTCTGATTCAACAGGTCTCTTTTGCTGTTTCTCTTGGCTTGGTTTCATTTAGTCTGGGTTCTTTTTTTATTTATCTGTCTGTCTGTCTGTTTTGATTTGTTTGTTGAGGCAGGGTTTCATATTTATCAGGCTAGACTTACACTAGTCTAAAGTCAAGGATGACCTTGAATTCTTAACCCTCCTTCCTCTCCAGAATTTGCATTTCTAACAAGAGAACAGATGCTAATAATGTTAATGTTCTGGAAACAACTTTCTAGAACTTCTAAACTTTAGACTATTGACAGTTGTGTGCATTTCCTTCTCCAACTTCCTCAAAGACTAACATAATACTCACATTCTCTTACATCTTCCAGTGAATAGCAAATTTCATATATTAAGTGACTAAAAGTATTTGTTTATCTCTAAATAGAGGTGAGACCATTACAAAAGAAGCCAAACACAATTTCCTGGTAACTGTACATAATAATCTGGGTAAAAGGTTTGTGCTTTGCGTCCTCAAGGGCTCACCTATGCCCCATTAAAATGATTAGAGTTCACTGCTATTAAATAAAGTCAGTTCCACTAAAAGAGCTGGAATTTTCAACTTTTTTGAAATTGTAACTTTGATCATTCAAATCAACCCTGCTTAACTAAACTGGCTTTCATCCTCACACAAACCTAAAGGCAAAGAGCATGCATCAAATACTGATGTGCTATTATAAGAAGATTCATACCCAGTAATTCTATTGTTGCAGTTAATAATCAAACCAAAATAAAAACTGTAATTTATAGTCTTTGTAAGACAATCAAACCTAAGTTAATCTAGTTAGAGCTACTTAAAAACATTTGGCTACAGAAAACTCTACAAAGTCTCCTGCTTACCTGGAAGCCCACAAAGGAGATCTGCATAGAAAGAATGGTACCCAGGCAGTATACAGTACAGTAGGCTACATAGATCCGATGAGAAAAACGGCCTGTCAACATGAGCACCAGGACATGAAGAGGGATCAAGTTGATCAAGAACACATAACCTCCCCATGAAGAGACCTGTGAGAAAACAGACAGAACAGTCCCTTTGAGCAAGACTCACACTATGCTGACACTGTGACACAGTAAGATGTAGCATGCTTATGCTATTCTGTGTTGACTACTCAAGGGAAGCCTTATTACCTCCTTTAAGGAGCAGATGGGGGTGGGGTGGAGGGAAGGTGAGGGCAGAGCGGGATAAGGGGAGAAAGGGGGAACAGTAGATGGTATGTAAACAGAAAAAAAAATCTTAAAAGAAAGAAAAAAAAGGATGTACTAAACTACAGTGTTAATCTAGATGCCAATTATAAAGTCACACAGAATCTAAGTACAAGCAGAAAAGTAATGAAAGCCAAGGAACAGATGTAAAATTATATAGAAAAAAGAATGTATCTTAGAAAAGAAAATTTTAAGTGGCCTATAACAAAAATATGGGACAACTAACATGTGCCCATAGGAAATATCCATAAGAAATATAGTAATATAGTAGTTGAAAACATTTTTATTAGCAGACTGAAAAAAAAAGAGGGCTAAGGATATAACTCAATTGCTAGAGTGATTGCCTAGCATCCCTAAAGCCCTTGGTTCAATCCCAAGCATAGTGTAATCCAGGCATGTAGTACACATCTATAATCCCAGGTCTCAGAAAGTAGAGGTAGGAGAATCAGAAAGTCATCCTTGGCTACATACAAGTTTGAGGCCAACATGAGATACATGAGACCTATCTCAGAAAGAACTTGGGAGAAACAAGAAAATTTTAAAATTAAAAGTATGTAGAGAAGTAGCTCAGCAGTAAATGAGATACCTAGTATGGACTCAACTCCCTGTACCAAAAAAAAAAAAAAAAAGAGACAAAGAGACACACAGAATTCATGTATATAGTTACCATGTAGAAATAAGCAAGGGCACACTTGGCAGCCCAGTAGATGGAACCTGTCTTCACTGCCTTGATCCACATGTAATAAGTAAGCAGCATGCAAAAGATAGCAATTCCTGCAGAAAACAAGACATTCAGGAGTCACATTAACACGGGTTAAAAACAGTTTTCTAGGAGCTGGGTCTTTTAACTCCAGCATTCAGGAGGCAGAGGCAAGTAGAGTCTGAAACTAGCCTAGTCTACAGAAAGAAATCCAGGATACCCAGAGCTAAACAGAGAAACTCTATCTCAAAAAAAAACAAACAATAACCAAAAAAAAATCAAAACCAAAAATAACCACTTTTCTAGGGACTAGAAGACAGCTCAATGATTAAGAACAAATAGTGCTGTTACCAAAGAACCAAATTAAAGTCCTATCACCCACATTTGATGGCTCAAAATCACCTGTAACAGTAAATCTAACTCCTTGGGTACCTACACTTACAAACACATAATCAAAATAAGTATTTTTTTAAAAATGCAGTTCTGGAACACACTACCTAGATTTACATTTCTAAACTACTATTCAGTACAAGTATAATTTTAGGCAAATTATTTTACGTCCCTTTCCCTTTGCTTCCAATAAGAAGGAATCTTGAGTATAATTTTCTCTCCCCAGTACTGGGGATTAAACACAGGGCCTCATTCATATAGGTAAATCCTTATCTCCTGAGCTGCACCTCCAGCCCACACAGTCTACAATAAATACCTACTTATTAAAATCATTGTAAAAACAAACACACTGCAGATAAAGCACCTGGAATAGTTACTAGAATATAGAAAGCAACTGGTAAATATTGGCCATAGCAATATGTTACTTGTAGGCATTAAATTTCCAGCTAGTCTTAACTATATGTAAGGCTATATGTATGTTAATAAAGACAGATCTTTTACTCCAAATGATGCTATCCTTAAGAGGTGGCTGATAGGTTACCTGAGGCTATATCTCCAAGGCAAAAAAAATGTCTCATGAATTCCCAAATATGGGTCAAGTTCAACTTGAACCACCTCCAAAAAGCTTTCCTTTGAAACCCAAAACCAAATTAATTTCTTCTTTTTTTTTTTTAACTTTTTTTTTTTTTTTGCCTTGGTGTTTGCCTGGAACTGGAACTACGGACAGTTGTGAGTTGCCATGTGGGTGCTGGGAATTGAACCCTGGTCCTCTGGAAGAGCAGTCAGTGGTCTTAACTGCTGAGCCATCTCTCCAGCCCCAGCCATCTCTCCAGCCCCAATTTCTCTTTACAAGACATCCCCAAAGCACAATGTTTGAGAGCTTTACTTTTTTTGTTTTTTGTTAGTTTGTGGTAGGTAGCATAAGCTGGCCTGAAATTCACTATGTAGCCAAAGTTAGACCCAAACTCGCCATGAAGCCCAGACTAGCCTTTTACTCAACATCTTCCCTTTTTACTTTGAATGCTAGATTTACAGTAATATGAACATCAGGACAGCTTTGAGGTTTTTAAAATTGTTTTTATTTTCTAGAACAATGTCTCAAGTAAGCCAGGCTGGCCTCAAAATCACTATATAGTCAAGGATGGCCTTGAACTCCTCATCTTCCTGTTAAGTGTCAGGATTATAGATATATGCAACCATATTCAGAGTCATTTGCAGGTCCATTATTATACTTCTTAACAAATTATGGGATATCTAGAATCTATCCCTTAAATTTTTAATTATAGAACAAAATAATCTAATTTACTATCTTTATATTACCTAACATTGTTTTCCCAGTATTTCAACAAAAATGTCAGTAAAAATCACTGTAATATTAAAGACACTTGCACTAGAAAAATTAAGAAGACTGATCATATTAAAACAATAGTTCAATGAGAGTACAGAGTAAACAAGGCCTTCCTGTTAGAAGTTCTCAGCTAGGGCTGATGAGACTGACTGCTCAGCTAGCTCAGTAGCACTTGCTATCAAGTCTGATGACCTGAGTCTAATTCCTGGGAATCAGATGACAGAAGAGAACTGACAGCTGCAAGTTGTCCTCTGACACTGACATAAAAGCATGCATGACCATGTATGCAGATATACTCAGTAAACAGGTATTAATTTTTGTTTTAAAGTTCCCAGCTACCTCTGGTAGAGAGTTATCTTGCCCAAGATCCCTTCCTGCCCATTTCTAATTTTCTTGCCAAGTCCAATTTTATGATTGCCAAGCAACAGAAATGAAACCAAATTCCGTGCCCTGTGAAATTTCACTAGATAATAAAGTGAACACATGCCTTTCAGCATTCACCAGGCATGGTGGCACATGCCTGTAATCCCAGCACCTGGAAGGCAGAGCCAGGCTGATCTCTATGAATTCAAGGATCGTCTGGTCTACAAATTGAGTTCCAGGATAGCCAGAGAAACCCTGTCTCAAAAAAACCAAAACAACAACAACAAAAATCCCTTTCAGCATTTTAAACCTTACCTTCGTTATCATAGGAACCAGCTACAGATCGAGAAATATACCCAGGAACTACAGCAATCATGGCAGCAGCAAGAAGCCCAGCTCCTGCATCCTGGAAAATCAGAAGTTAACAAGGATATGCATTAAGAGAACTAAGCACCTACTAGTCTATTTTGTTTACAAGAGACTCAGAGAGCATTCAAAAGTTTCCAAGGTCAATATGAGATGCTAGAAATGTACACAACACAACAAAGCCAAAAACTTCATAGTCAATTCTACATGAGGACAGCAAATCTAAACTGAGTACAAATATGCTGAGACAGATCCATCATATGAGCGGATGGATATAATGGAAAGGATTTGTAATCTCCAGCAGATTGAGGCAAGAGGATTACAATCCCAAGACCAACCTGGGTAACAAAGTATGATCTTATCTTTTATAAAAACAAAAATAAAGTTTAGGAGGAGAGTTATTAGGGATATATAGTTCAGCTGACAGAGTACTAATGTGCATAGCAAGCATGAAGCCCTGGTTTGATCCCCAGCACCACATAAACCAAGCATAGTAGCACATATCTATAATCACAGCATTTGGGAGATGGTGGGTGTAAATAAGAAGATCAGACATTCAAGATCATCTTTGGCTACACAGTGAGTTCAAGATTAGCTTGGACTAGATGATAGCCTGCCCCCAGGAAATAATAATAGTAATGATAATAATAATAATAATCACTATAATGATTATTATAACAATAACAATCACATGAGCTGTCAAAACCAAAGCCTTATGCATATGGTGACATATACTTTTAATCTCAGCACTCCAAAGGAAGAAGCAGAAGCAGGTAAATCTCTGTGAGTTTGAGATCAGTGAGGACTACACAGTGAGATGCTGTATAAAAATAAATAAAATCCAGAATTTGCACCAGAATGGACTATTCAGCTAAAAGCATCACCAGACATATTAGTCCCCTCCTCTTAACAGTGACTAAACATCACAAAAAACACCAGTTCTACAAGAACAAAGTTATTATTTAATTTAAAAAAAAAAAAAAAAAGAAAGAACTGGAAATGAGAGCAAACACATGTAATCTCAGCACTTGAAAAGTGGAGACAGGAAAATGGTAATTCTGAGGCCAGCCTGGGCTCCACAGGAAAATCCTATCTCAAAAACAACTCAACAAAAAAGTAACAATCTATTTACCCAGATTGGGGACTGTCAGGAGGTTAGACTGTAAAGTTGGAGGGTTACCAGCTAACCTTTAAGGTAAGAAAAAAGAAGAAACAAAATAAAACCATATTACATAGATACATAGTATATAGATAAAAAAATTTTTCTTTTTGTTGGTTATCACACTGAAGGATAAAACATCTTCCAAACTGAACCTGGTTTCTCAAGCCCTCCTACTACCTCTCAGGCACCTCCCTAACATTGCAGCCACAGAATAAGAGTACAGTCCAAAGAATCAAAGTCAAAAAGAAACCTGAAAAAAAGAGAATCAAGCCAAAATGCTTACGAATTTCAAAATGTTTTTTAATGTATTAACAAATAATTGCTAAGTGCCTATTTCTAGTAGAAATAACCACTTCAGAAAACATGCAGTTTTCCCCTTCTTCCTTACACTGGTGAGTGATTCCAAATCTAAACATGTCAATTTTACATGTCTCAACTGTTGCTGCTATTTCTTTACACAGCAATTTGTCCTTAAAAGGGCACTTTTTGTTTAACACCCCCCAACTGTATAATAGTTTTTCTTTTTAAAAAAAAAAAAGATTTTATTTATTATATATACAACATTCTGCCTCCACAATGCCTATGTGCCAGGAGAGGGCACCAGATCTCAAGATAGATGGTTGTGAACCACCATATGGTTGCTGGGAATTGAACTCACGACCTCTGGAAAAACAGTTGGTGCTCTTAACCTCTAAGCAATCTCTCCAGCCCTGTATAACAGTTTCTAATTATCTTCAAGAGCTAGTAAGTCACCCTAAAGGAAAGCTCCTTAAGATTAAGGATGTTCTAAAGCGGTGGTTTCTCAACCTTTCTAATGCTTCGACACAGTCCTCCATGTTTTAATGACCCCAACCATGGAATTATTTTCATTGCTATTTCATAACTGTAATTTTGCTACTGTAATGAATCATAATGTCCTGGTAAGAAAATAAAAAGAAAAGAGTCAAATATTTTTTAAAATAGAGGTTTGCCAAAGGGGCCACAACCAACAGGTTAAGAACCTGTTATAAAGAAAAGTATTCTGGGGCTGGAGAGACGGCTCAGTGGTTAAGCGCACCGTCTGCTCTCCCAGAGGACCCGGGTTTGATTCCCAGCACCCACATGGCAGCTAACAACTGTCTGTAGTTCCAGTTCCAGGCAAACACCAAGGCAAATAAATAAATAAAGTTTTTAAAAAAAAAAAAAAAAGTATTCTAACTTACAGAAAGTAAACAACTCAAAAGCTTTAGAAAGTCCCTGAAACAAACCAGATTCATCAGGCTCTGGCTCCCCATTTTATATAAACAGTAACTGCTCAGAGACACTCTCAGACATATAGAACAGCCCAGAAAAGACTCAGACCAGCCAAGCTGCCTAAACAAACTGCAATGCTTGGAAGAGACACTCTCCAATCTGTGAAGCTGCTTGCAAGTCAGACAGTAGTAAGCTCCAACATTCCACTTTTGTAAGCTGTCACCCATGCTGAGGTGGGCTTTTGGTGATGAACCTGTCACATTTAAGTCATTTCTGCTTTTTTAAATAACTCTTCAGGGATATTCCTTTAAGTAATCCCAATAAAAGTTTATCAGTTCACCAACTTGAACTTTGGGGTTATCCTTCCTCCGGTCTGTCATTGATTCTCTACCTGGGATGAGTAAATGTTTGTACATCTCCCTTGTGTCACAATACTCCCTAACCTTCTAAGGCTCTAGATTCCTCCACCCCTCCAGTATCTACTAAAGACTCAACAATATTCAGTTCCAAGCTTCCTCTCACTCAAATCCTTTACCTTGAGCTCTTTGGTAAGGTGGTATGTAACGATGGTGGTGAAGGAAGAGAAAAGAGGGGCCAGGAAAACACAGACATTCCGAATGTCAATGGTGATATGGAAAAAATGGAGTACGTGGTAGATTGCAGCAGAGGTGATCATTAAGCCTGAAACAGGAAAAAGTAATCCCATTAGGTTGTCCTGGTAAGAAAATAAAAAGAAAAGAGTCAATCTAAATTTCAATAAAATAACAACATAAGTCTTGACAAACTGCTAGAAATACTATCATAGCAATTGTACCAAGTTTCTACACTTCTCTGTTAAGGATTCTATCCAGAATTCTATCCTCCCCTCCCCACATCTTCACTGTCCCACACATGTCCTCCATAAGATCCAATTTTGGAAATCTATAATCAGAATGAATTACAAGTATCTTGAAATGAAGCAAACAGAAATAAAGCTGTTTCACAGAATATGAACACCATACTGCCGTTACAAACACAACCAATCTTGTCCCCCTCACCTGGGTAAATTGTTCCTCCAATGATTCGGCCCAAAGGGTACCAGGCCCGGTCATCAAACCAGTTATGGAATTTATAAAACCCCTCCTCAGCCAGAAACCGGGTAGTCCGATAATTAAAGTACCTAGAACAAGAAAAAAAAGTACCATGTCCCCCCACATCTCTGTACTCAAATGTGCCCTACTTTGCAAAGAACTTGGTTTTCTGATTATGCCACTAAAGAACACAGCATTACTTGGAATAAAGTTATTTACCAAAAAATTATATCATGAAAATCATTTATACTAACTTAAGTCTCTATTTCTATTTTACAGTTGTATCAATTAAAGCGCTGCTTTTCTCTGAAGGAATTGAACTTGAAATCTAATGTAAACAAAAAGCACTCAAACAGCATACTTTAGCAGGCCAGCCTGTGATAGATAATAAAGCCAGCAAAAGAAATCAAGCACCAGAAGACAAGACCTCTAAAGCATGATATTTGGCCCTTTCAAAAGACAAGAGTATATTTTGTTCCTCTATCATACAAAAAAACACATAGATGCTTCTCAGTAATGAACATCTATAAAGATATTAGTATAACACCATATGTAAGATGAGAAAAAAAATTAACCCATATGATAACAAGAACTTCCTAGTGAGGGTTTAAACTTCTAACAAGGTCCACTCATATTATTTCAAATAGTCTGAGCACCACCTACAATCCAGCATAACATTATACATTACATATAAAGTACTGGACAAGACATGTTAAGAACTCTACATAAAAAAAAAAGTTTCTTAAAGCCAGGCTGTGTAAGCATTTCCCTAAATGAGAAAGAAGGAGGTAGAGCAAAACCAAATAAATGAAGGGGGTCTCCAACTATGGATAATCACTCCCCAGCCCACTTCCCTAACCCTATTTTTGTCCTTGGTCTGTCAAGTTTGGACAGTTGAGGTAAGGAGAAGCAGCAGATGGAATAAAGCTCTACCCTTCTGCTCCTCCCAAAGAAATGTTATTTTGGTAACAGGGTTCTAGAATGCAGTCAGCATGTTTTGGCATCATGTCCACTACTTATTAGTAGGAAACACCCTAAGAAAGAGGAAGTGTAATTAGTGAACTAGCGTTAAGCTCTGGGTATGGTTCCTCCTTAAGAAAGGAATAGTCAAATCATTTGTTCAGTGTCTTCCAGTTCTACAATACTTTGTTTTCCCTGATTAGCTCATCTCATATTTGTCCATCTGTGAGATTAAGAATGAATGCTAACAATTTGATCAAGAAAAAAAAAAAGATGTGGGCATGGTGGCACACACCTGTAATTCCAGCACTTGGGAGATGGAGGCAAGAGTATCAGGAGTTCAAGGTCACGCTCAACCAGCTACAGAGTAGATAAGAAGCTATCCTTAACTTCCTAAAACCCTCTCTCAGAGAGAGAGAGAGAGAGAGAGAGAGAGAGAGAGAGAGAGAAGGAAGGAGGGAGTGTTAAGTGTTATGCTTTCATTTCTGTTACTATGACAAAACAATAGGAGTCTGAGGAGGAAAGGGAGTGGAAAAATGATTTACTATAATTTAATTGCAAAACAAAAAGTAATGTATTTAGATTAAGACAAAAACAACATGGGGAAAAACAGCAGGTATTTGGCTTATAGTTCCAGGTTACACTCACATTAGCAAAGAACATAAATCAGTTGGTCACATCCAACAGTCAAGAGCAGAGAAATACATGAAGACATGGCTGGCCTGCTGGTCCACCTGCTTGCTTGCTCTTAGCTATCTTCCTCTTAAACTGTTCAGGATCACTTTGCCTGGGGAAGTGAAAAAGGGACTACGTCTTCCTCCTGGTGTAGTTTTAGCTCCAGTGCTTGGGAGGTAGAGGCAAGCAGACCTCTGTGAGTTTCAAGGCTGAGCTCCAGGACAGATGGGGCAACAAAGTAGGACCCTGTCTCAAAAAGCCTCTCTTCTCAGAGATTCTAGAGTCAAGTTGATGGTCAGAACCAAGCAGTACAGTAATTCTCATTTATGAGGGGAAAAAATGTAAACTGATTCCAGAGCTCCTCCAAAAAAATACCTACACAAACAAAATAACAAGTCTGCAAACCAAGTACAGACAATGTGTCCAAATATGAACGTGATGTTTTTAAGGATTCAATAACTCAAGAATCTATGACTCTAATTTCTACATTTTTCATAAGCTTCAACTTTAGATGATACTGACAATGACCCTAGTCTGTGGAATCAGAAAAACCCACATTCAAATCTACGTAAATGTGTAATTTTGGACACAGTTCCAGTCTTCTTGTCAAAAGGAAAAAAAAAATCTATACCTATATTTCACTAGGTTGTTTTAAGGATTTAAAGACAATTTGTAAAATAGTGCTCAAAAGAAAAAAAGAAAGATACTTAGAAAATATTAGGTTTAAAATCCAAAAAGAAAAAGGTATTATTTATTTAGGGGAATGAGGGAGGTGGTGTTTTACTGTATGTGTGGATGGTAGAGGACAACTTTTGAGAATTAACTTTTTCCTTCCGGGGCTGGAGAGATGGCTCAGTGGTTAAGAGCACCGTCTGCTCTTCCAGAGGACCCGGGTTCGATTCCCAGCACCCACATGGCAGCTAACAACTGTCTGTAGTTCCAGTTCCAGGCAAACACCAAGGCAAATAAATAAATAAATAAAGTTTTAAAAAAAAAAAAAAAAAAAAAAAAAAAACTTTTTCCTTCCACAGTATGAGTTCTGGGGATCTAACTAAATCCTAACAGCAAGTGCCTTAACCCACTGAGCCATATTACTGTCCCATTTCAGTTTTTAAGACAGGGTCTTCCTATGTAGTCCTAGATGGCCTAGTACTTACTATGTGGCCAAAGCCGGACTCCATCTTGCCACAATTCTCTTGTCCCTTGGCCCCTAGAGTACTGAGATTACAGGAATGTATCATCATGCCCAACTAATGGTATTAATGTTACTAAGGGTTTCATTATATTCTTTTCAATCTAATAAACAAAATCTTAGACTTTTTCTTATGAGTTTATGCATATGTCTGAGGATGTCACAGGCCTCAGATGCCCTGGAGCTTGAGTTACAGGTAGCAGTGAGCCATCTGACGTGGGGGCTTGTGGCGACATATTGTGTGTATATATATATATATAATACGTATATACATATATAATAAAAAATATGCTAAAATATCAGAGGACAGAATCACCCATAGCCAAGCCATGAAGGTCAGCAAGTGGTGATCTATGCCTTTAACCCCAGCACTTGAGAGTCAAGAGATTCTCTGGATTTCTGTGAGTTCAAGGCCTAACAGTTAGGCAGTGGTGGCACACACTGTTAGTCCCAGCACTTGGGAAGCAGAGGCAGGAGGATCTCTGTGAGTTCAAGGCCACCCTGGCCTAAGCAAGTTCCAGGACAGCTAGAAAACCCTGTTTCAAGAATGGCTAGAGAGATGTGTCCTCTGATATTCCAGACTAATTTTATTAAATATATGTCACAACAGGGGCTAGAAACTAAATGAGGATCCTCTGTAAAAGTAGTATGTGCTCTTAACTACAGAGCCATCTCTCCAACCTCATTGGTTTGGTTTAGTTTGGTTTGGTTTGGTTTGGTTTGAGGTAGGATCTCAATATATAACCTTGAAGTCTTCTTAGCTAGCCTGGAACCCACTATGTAAACCAGGCTGGTCTTGAACTCAAGAGATTCACCTGCCTCTTCCTCCCAAGTGCTGGGATTAAAGGAATGTGCCACCATGTCCAGATCTGGTTTTTATTTTTAATTTGTTTTGGTTTTTTTCAATACTTTTTAGATAAAATCTCACTATACAGCCCAGGATAGGTATTTGTCACAATACCCAAGTCTCATAGCTTTAATATTTTTAATGCCTCCAAATTTAACAGTAAGCCCAAAGTCTACTATATAAATAAATAGAAAAAGAAATTATGATCTCAAGTTAATGATTTGTGATATTCTTTATAGTCTTAAAATATATTCCAGGAACCTTTCCCTTAATGTGCATTACTACTCTTCATCAAAATGAAAAGTCAGATTTCTCTTAGCCTACCTAGCCAGACCTCAAGTAAGCAGGCTTAACAATAAAGTCTATTACATTTTTTGAGTTGACAACACTCACTTGGAAAACTTGAAGGAGTCTAAAAATACACCTCCACTACTAATGACTGATTAGAATTTTTAAACCCACAAACTTCAACATCTTCAGAAGGAAATATCAGAGCAAAGGTACTCACGGATCAAACTCATGGATAACACTTTCAAATCTCAGGACAGCAAAGAGACGAGTAGAAAATGCTACAAAATCCAGAGAATGAATATTTTAATTGGTAACATTCCATTAAAGAACAATAGAAGATAACAGTAGCAATATGAAGAAACTAAAATTGTCTAGCACTGCAGTCACAGAGAATGCAGAACAGTTCTTGAAAAAAGTCTCCATTTTTCTACCTACACGAAATAAGTCTGACAAAACTATCTACATTTTTTTTTTCATTTAAATGGGATACATTTAACTATTGTATTACACAAAGCCTGTCCTATTACATTCACTGAATTCAGAATTTGGCCATTTTTTTATACATACAGATACCCTTTGACTTAATCTTCGAACAAAGAGATATGTCAAGTAAGGATATACTTATGACTCATAAAGAGGTAGGAAAGCTTTAAAAACAGTAAATCCTCAAAAGGCTTACAGAAATACTAAGGTGCAGTAATGAGTGCTTACAATGACAGCCCTTGGTAAAGTGAGAGAGAGTTGAGGCCCATCTGAATAGCAAAACTCTGCCTCAAACCAGTTATTTTCCTATTACTGTGATAAATACCCTGGCAAAACAAATGGAAGGGATAACAGGTTTATTTTGGTTCATAGTTCAAGGATGAGAAAGCTGTGAGCACAGGAGGGACCATATAGCATACAGTCAGAAAGAGGCCACTTACTGCCCTGTTCCTTTCTCCTCTGAATGCCTACAGCTGGGCATTATCCTTCCAACCTCAATAAACCTAATCCAGGTCATTCCTCACTGCAGCACCCTGGGCTTGTCTCTTAGGGCATTCTAGACACTGTCAAATTGACAATATTCACTATCACAGGCACCAGAGTTAAAGATAATTCTTTTACAAAATTCAACACCTAATAGCTCCCACTTTCTTTCAGCCAATGAGAATACAGAACCAACAGAACATGCTTCCTACTTTCCTATAATCAACAGCCCTAAGTTTTTTATATTTCTTGAATTATTTTATTACCTTCATAAAATTATGTCAATGAGAAATGGTAAAAAGAACAGCAATGTACTAAAAGAATAAGCCATGTTTTTAAAATCCATTTTAGAGTTTCTTATCATTCAAACTCCAAGAAGAAGCCCACACATAGACTCACATAACACAGCAGCCATTGACAGGATGAGAAGCTTCAGAAGTGTGTCCTGCTTCTCATAGGACAACCGCAAAAATCCAAGCTTAGTCATCTTGACATCGATGGGTGATAACTGACGATATTCAAACAGCTAAAATGGGAAAAGTCAAGACCAAAGATATTGAATATCCTGAATTTACTTATGTTAACTTTAATCTTATTGTGGAAAAGAACAATAAAGTGTATATATAAGCTACAAAGACACCAGCGGTTAGAGCTAATAGTAAGCTTTGATCAAAGATTGATGTACTAGGAAAGAAGCAAACGCTACTAGGTTTATGTGTCAAGACTAAATAGGTAGGACCAGGCTTGGTGACACATGCATTTAATCCCAGCACTTAGGAGGCAGAGGCAGGCCAGTCTGATCTACACACTAAGTTTGAAACCAGTCAGAATTACTTGGTAACCTACTGATACTGCCTCACTCACTTAAAATGACTAAAAATGAGTAATCATTCATACCATTCAACATGTCTATAATCCCAGTTACTCAAGAGACTGAGGCAGAAGGATCAAATGCTCCAGACCAGACTAGCTAATTTAGTGAGAGCCTGCCTCAAAATAAAAATCTTTAAAAGGGCTGTCCATGTAATTCGACAACAGAGTATTTGCCCAAAAAAGGAAAAAGCCCCAGGTTTCCATCTTCTGTACTACAAAAACAAATAAATATTCTACCCACAATTCTGTTTCCTACTTCCATAGGTACCAGTAGCAGCACAACTGGCAAAAGTATGACTCAAGAGTCAGGCAGAAACCTAAGTGAGAAAAAAGGTGGGACAAGAAAAGCATGTAAAAAAAAAAAAAAAAAAGATAACACAAACAAAGACTATGTGCCACAACAAGATTAAGTGGATGAAGCTGGAGCTGAGGGAAGGGGAGGGAGGTAAGTGGGGAAAGTAGGTAGGTGGAAATTAACATGACCTAAAGAAGTGAAAGTGGAGAACTAGAAAGAGTTCCAGCCCTAAGTCTAAGCCACCATTGATTGGCTGCAAATGGCTACAAGCTATTTTCTGTTACAAATCCCAATGCGGGTGTTTCCTGGTCAACTACAGTACAGGCTGATCATTAATCCAAGAGCAATCAATCCATGCACTCAAGAGGAGGGAAACATATTCAGCCTACTGTATTTTCATCTTCATAATTCACACTCTATTGCTCAGATCTATTTCCCTGTCAAATCATGCTGAAATTCTGTTAAGTGACCCTGGCGATTTAAACAAACTCATTCCATGACCCAAGGACAGCTGGTAGTATCAGATGATAATCTAGAGGAGAAACATACACACACACTTTTTTTCTTCTGATCCAGAATAAAATGGGGGGGGGGGTGAAGGAAGCAATCTGCAGAGATCAGAATGGCAATTAGTTATAGAGAAGAGTTGTGTTAAAGGACTAAGGGGCAAAGAATTTAACAACAGAGAATATGTAGCCTTGTTTAAAACCATGAGGAGGAAGGAAACTGCATTATTACTTATCCTGTTTCTTCTTACTGGAGGAAAAAAAGGTTGGAAAAGGATTAGATGGACTAGACTGGACTAGATGGAAAATACGAAGAATCACACTTCGAAGTCAGGCATCTTTAATTAGCTGTCCCAGAAGAGCAGTTTGGGCTACTGCGTTTAATTATAATTCCAAAGGGAAGGTTTTATCATGCACTAACTCCGAGGAGTGAACAACTCAGTCCCTTCTCTGGGTTTGTAGCTGTTCTCCGGAGAGGTGAAACGGAAACAAAACACCACTGAGCTGATATGATCCACACACCTAAAAAGCAAGCAAAGGAATCGAGTGCGCTAAAACCCGGACTTGAAAACCAAGTAAAGGCAGCTAGTATCTTAAAGCCGAGTACTGGGAGTTTTCATCTTGTTCTCTGGTAATTTTCACACGCCGACAGGACACAGAAAAGGGAAAGACGCTTTTCTTATCAGCTCCGCATCTCCCTGCTCCTCAGCGGTGCAGGCAAGCCTTGACATCCTGACCCACCCACCCTAGCTGAAACCTCAGCGGCCCCGTTTTCCTACACGCGTATCCACGTCCTCTTGCACACCCTCACCGAGCTGACCACCAGACCCCGACCCCAACCCCTCCGACCAACCTAGTCCCAAGATTTCACGTCGCACGCCCACACTGCCAGAGGGTACCAAGACCCCTCCTCCGACCGCCCGGTGCCCCAGTGCCTGGGGGTCCCCACACCACACCACACGCCCCCTCCTCCTCAGGGCCGCAGGCAGGCTCTGCTCCCACCGTTACAGGCCTGCCTCCAGCACCTCGTTGGGGCCCGCCAATACCCTGCACTGCACCTGTCGCTAATCCCGGAGCACTACCTAGGGCCTTCTCACCCGGTGGATGCTCCTCGGGAATCCACTCGGCTCCCCCTGCCATCCGTTCAGTGGCGCACCTAACCCTGACAGCAGCCAAGGCCCGCCCTCCTGCCCGCTTCGCATTGGCTGGCCCGGGTCAATGTACGCTTCAGGGATGCGATAGGATGAGGATCCTGTCTGTCATTCTGAAGGCGGAGACCAAGCCTGAATTCTCCCTTTTGAGTGGTTAATTTAGCTATCGTTCAGCCACTTGAAAGGCGGGACCATGAGCGCCTGTCGAGCTGTGATAGGCCGGCTCAAGAGAGCGAACCGCGCGGAAAGAGCGTGCTATGAGCAGTTTGGTTGAGAAGCGAGGAGTGACGTGTCGGTCTGCGGACTAGGAAGGAGTCCGGTGGGAAGGAGCGGCCGCCGTACCCCGGCCACATGACCAGAAGCGGAAATACGCAGAGAAAGTAGTGGTCGTTCTACGTCCCGAAAGTTGGATTGCGGAGCCGCTTTTTTTTAAAGGTAGATGTGACAGAAATGGCCCGTTACCAAGTAAACGGTTAAAGGAGAGAAGACAGCCCTACATACTATGAAAACTCTCTGGCTTCATCCCCAGAACCCAACTTGGCTAATATGCCCAAGAATTGTTTTTTACTCTGTTCCAGTAACTTCGATAAAGGGCACTTTATTCAGGCCTGACTTTGTGAAAAGTGCCTGCAGAAATCATCCCTAGCCCTGGAGCGGCTCTAGGCAATCAGGAGGCAGCCTTGCTTTGTCAGTTTGGACCCTTCGCTGGGTGCCTGCGAGGTGAGCAGCTTTCTCCTCCTCCGCCCCAGGGTTTCAGCCAGGCGCCTATCTTTCAGACATATACATACACACTGATGTACGAGCACGGATTCCTTACATGCATCAGACCAAAGGCTACACGAAAGATCAGGACATCCGGACAAAATGATGCCGGCTTTTTTATTTTCTTTCTTTCTTCCATCAGGGGACCACCAACGTTTTGAAATAGTGTTTTGCAATAATGTGTTTTCTTAAAATTTTCATGACCAGTTTTACCTCAGGACCCAGCTCAATAGCTCTCTTGTTTTTATAGTAAATATTCCATGTAGTTTTATTTTTGCAAGAATAGCGGTAAATCACACACTTCTGATGCCAGCACTCACTCCCAAAGCTTGAGGCAGGAAGAGCTGAATTCCAGGCATCTTAATCCGATGGAGATAAAGCATAAGGACTTTACATAACTTCCAATGCACATGTCTTCAAAACATATCTTAGTTTCGTGCACAGAAAAGTTATTTTTTATAGTTCTAGAGTCAGGAAACACAAGGTCACAGTACCTGAATATGGCAAAGACCTTTACATGTCATATGGTAGGAGATCACCACAGAATTTTTATTTTTGAAAAAAAAAAGGGGGGGTGCAGGCCAATAAGATTGCCTGGTGGGTAGCAGTTGCCCCTTATCATGCCAACTTTACAATCTGAGTAAGATCCCCAGAGCCCACCAGAAGGTGGCAGAAGAGAACTGACTCCTCACCACCCTGGCATGTATGAGCGAAGGCATGTCATCTCAACTAGTTCAAAGCCTTTCTGTGCATTTAATGAGACCTTGTCTCAAAGAGTAAACAGGTGTGGCATGGTGTTGTAATTCAGTGTAATAATTGCCTAGCATACATAAGGCCTTAGATTAAATCTTAGATTTAGACAGCAAAAAAGACAAGCTTAAATATATATATATATTATTTAAAAAAAAAAAATAGCACTTCAAAAAAATGCTACAAAAGAGTTCCTTCCTTGGAGCCTCTCCCACTGAGGAGCGTTTCATTAGTCTGCATTCTCCTGAAGGGAAATAAAAATAGATTGCTGAGGAGGAAAAATATGGAGATTATTGAAAACTGTCTTTTTTTTTTTTTTTTTGTAATTGAACATGTTTCTAAAAGACACTACATTTCAGTTTCTAGGTGATAAAATTAAGTCCTAATTTTTAGAAGTAAAATTTCTATTAAAAAAGAGAGACTGGGCATGTTGGCATGGAAAGGAGCAGATATAGGCAGATTTCTGTGAGTTGAAGACCAGCTTGATCTACTTAGAGAGTTCTAGGCCAGTGAGAATCACAGTGAGACTTTGTCTCTTCTCAAAAACAAAACAAAAAGAGCAGGATGAGTTTTTAATACCAAACTAGCTAATGATAATTATAGTATAATTATAGGTAATCTATAAATATCAGAAGTCAGAAAAACTAAGTTGCACAAAATTTTATTGTAAACCAACTCACCAAAAAAGAAAAATACAATAAATCAGCCTACAGATTACATATGAATTCAATTCTGAGATGGTGGTTTTAGAAAGCAATGATTTTATTATTCCATCAGTTATTCAAATACTGGCAATAACTTAGAAAGGGAATTAGCCTCACTGCTTCCCAACAGATAATGGGCAAAGAAAACACACACATATTTACACTAAGCTCCCTAATTTTATGTCAACTTGACACAAGCTAAAGTATTCTAAAAGGAGGGAACCTCAGTTAGGAAATGTCTCCATAAGATCAGGAAGTAGACAAATCTGTGGAACATTTTCTTAAGTAATAATTGATGTGGGAGGGCCCAGACTATTAGGGATGGTGCCACTCCTAGCCTGGTGGTCGAGGGTTCTATAAGAAAGCAGGCTGAGCAAAGCCATAGGGAGCAAGCCAGTAGACAGCACTCCTCCATGGCTTCCACATCAGCTTCTGCCGCCGGGTTCCTGCCTTGAGTTTCTATCCTGACTTCCTTTGATGATCAACTGATACATAAGCCAAATAAATCCTTTCTTCCCTGTAACAAGAGGTTTCTGGCCCTATCTGGCCAGAGGTCCAGACCCACAGACCTGCAATCCCAGGCGCTTAGCCACCTGCCGCTGCTTAGGCCCCCCAAAATAACTCTTTATTATTTACATGCTGTTTGGCCTATGGCTCTGGCATATTGCTAGCTAGCTCCTGCATCTTAATTCAACCCATTTCCATTAATCTGTCTTGCCATGTGGCCCATGGCTTACCTATTTCATTACATCTTGCTCTCTGATTTCACCCTCCTCCTACTTCTGGTCCAATACCCCCTACCCCCATTCCTCCACCTCACCACACACACACCTATGCCTATGGTGCCTGCTGTGGCCAAAACAGCCCTTTATTCAAAGAATGATATTCACAGCACACAAAAAGACATTCCCACATCACTCCTCCCCAAGTTGCTTTACTCATGGTGTTTCATCACAGCAATAGTAATCCTAAGGAGGACATAAAAATGAAGCATAAGAATGAATTCCTGCTGTTTGCAAGAAAATTAATAGAACTGAATGGCATTATGTTAAATAAAGTACACCGGTCACATAAAGGTGAGCACTGCATGTGCTCTCTTATGTGAGAACTTTAAAAGTGGTGGTAGTGGTGTTGGAGAGATAGCTTTTCAGCTAAGGTGTGTGCTAATCTTGCAAAGGACACAAGTTTGATTTCTAGTACCCACTTAATGTTACTCTCAGCTGCTTGTAACTCCAGCTACAGCTACATGGTATCTGATAGCCACTGAAGGTACCTTCACTCAAGGGCTCATATCCCACACACAAAGACATGCATACAAATAATTATAAATACTTGTCTTGTAAGGGCAAAAGGTTAAAAGGGTATAAGAATATACTCTGTAGACAGTGCACATGTAAGTGAACCCCATCAGTTCATATGAATAGTATGTGTAATATAATAGAAATTGAAAAAATCATGTTCTATAGGCGTTAAAACTTTCACATAGAGCTGTCTTTCCTGAATTGTATATTTGCAATTTTAACTTTAACAAATAATTTGCTGTGTATATGATGACACTTGCCATGGCATGCATATGAAGATCAGAGGACAACTTGAGGAATCACTTCCTGTCTTGTACCATGCAAGGACTAAACTCAGGCTTTCAGGCTTGACAGCAAGTGTTCTTATCTGCAGAGCCATTTTGTTGGCCTTTACCTTTTTGTCCATGCTAATTTTCATTGCTATAGCCAAAAAAAAAGAGTTATAATAGTCAGCTTAAAAGGAGGAAAAGCTTAGATGAGCTCATCACTTGGCACTGTTACTTTTACCCATGCTGGTACAACATATCATGGAAAGAGTCCAACCTATAGATCTATTCACTTTATAGTAGCTGAGAAAGAGAGGAACAAGAGAGACTAAGGCTCTAATATCCCCTCTGAAGGCATACTCCTAGATCCACCAACTTACTTCCACTAATGTTGTAAGATATTTGATTACACTGTGTAAAGATATGTCACTCTGATTGGTTTAATAAAAAACTGAATGGCCAGTAGTTAGAATTTCCAGACACAAAGGATGCTAGGAAGAAGGGTCACCAGCAAGACAGAGGAAACAGAACATGCAGAAGGAGAGGTAACAGCCAATTGCCATGTGGCAGGATGTAGATTAATAGAAATGGATTAATTTAAGTTATAAGAATTAGTTAGAAACAAGCCTAAGCTATAGGCCGAGCTTTCATAATTAATAAAAGTCAATATGTCATTATTTGGGAGCTGGCTGGTGAGACAGAGAAAGACTCACTATGCAGTAAGCCCTACTTACTAAAGGTTCCACAATTTCCTAACAGTGTCATGGGCTGGTAACTAAGCTTTCAATACTTATAAAGATACTTATATATATTTTGGGGGGATATTTAACATTCAAACTTCAAAGACCTTAGGATGTAAATCAGTGGTGGAGAAGTTACCTAGTATGTATGAGGCTCTTCCAACATTTGATCCCTAGGACTAGAGAGAAGGAACTTAAACTATATCACTGTCATTGATTAAAAGAGGCACAAGGGCCCTGAAATGTCTCTGTAAACCCAATTACCGTGAAAGCCTGAGTTCAGATTCTTGGAGGCTGAGTTACAAACAAACAAAAATCCTGGTGGCAGTGGCCCACATCTGTAATCCCAGAGTTTCTGTGGTAAAATGGAAGAGGGGAGATAGACAAGGAAATCATCCAAAATCTCAAAAGCCAGCTAGTCATAGAGTACACAGCAAAGCAGCAGAAACAAGACAAATCCTGCCCCCAAACAAGGTAGAAGGCAAGAACTAACTCCTGAAGACTGTCCTCTCACCTCCACATGCTAGCCACACACACCCCTTAAGCTGCTGCGCTTCACGTGTATGATATCCTCTTCTGGAAATTGGCCATGTAACTCATTTCTCTATGTATCTTTCAAAGATAAATTAAGATTCCCCCTACAGTTTTGTTTTCCTTTTTTTTTGGGGGGGGGATGGTTTTTGTTATTGTTTGAGAATTTTATTTCCAGGGTTTTTTTTTTTAATGTATATGAATGTTTTGCCTACTTGGATGTGTGTGCACTACATGCATTCTTGGTGCCAACCGAGGCCAGAAGATAGGGCTGGATCCCCTTGAATTGAAGTTAAAAATGGTTATGAGCCATCATATGGGCAGTAGGAACTGAACCTGGGTTCTCTACAAAAGCAGCAAGAGCTCTTAACAATTTCTCTGGCCCAGTTTTTGTCTTTTTTATGAGTTTAATGTAGTTGGGATTGTAGAGCTCAATGTGTAGCTGAGAATGACCTTAAATTCTTGATCCTCTGCCTCCCCCTCCCAAATGCTCAGATGACAAATGTGTGCCACTTTACCTGGTGATGTACTTACAGATTCTACTGTTGCTTCATGTTATTTGGGTATTTTGTCTTAATACCGTGTCTAATTTTTTTTTAATTTCTTACGGATTCTTTTTCAAGGAACTTATCCCTAAAAGCTTAATTTAGAAAGCAAAAAAATACAAAAAAAGAAAAAGCAAACAATACTTTTGCATGTTTGAAAATGCCTATACTTTGTTCTTAATAGCATGCATTTTAAATTTTATGAACACAGACAGTAGAGGCAAGAGACTCTGCAGGAGTTTAAGGCTAATAAAGACATTGATGCCTATGCTGAGCTACATGAGATCTTGTCTCAAAAAAAGTAAAATGGAGGGAGAGGATGGGTGTCATCAAAATGCATTATATACATTTGAAATTCTACATTTAAAATATTTTCAAAAGAACATACCTCCAAAGTTTTAGGACTAAAGGACCTAGCCCTTCTCTACCATCCCTTCCCTTCCCCTCCCTCCCTCTCATAATAGATTATTTTCCAGTTATTTTGGCTGTGTTTCAAATTATCCAGTGTGTTCTTGAAAAACCTGGTGACTGAATATTCTTAGTAATCTCATATGTGTCCTTTCATTTTTCTTGCTTTACACTCAACCTTTCTGGTCTGACTCCCAAATGCTGGTTTTGAAACCTGGGGTAATTTTACATTTCCATTTTTCTGAAGTTTGTTAGAGAAACACCGGCTTTCTTGGTTCTTGGATACAACAACTCTTATTTAATTTTTTCCATGTTTATTTTTAAACTTTTTATTGACTCTTTGTGGATTTTACAGCATGCACCCCAATCCCACTCACCTCCCTATCCCTTCATGTCTTCTCTCTGGCCTTACATCCTCCTGCCCAAAAATAAAAAAAAAAAATCTTGTCATGGAGGCTGTAATGTATCATAGTGAGGTTACAGAGTTTACCCTTTAGCTCATACATCTTACAAATGTTCATTGCAATGAGTCATTGGTATGGTTGGAGGTCTCTGGTTTCTGCTACACTGTATCCTCACTGGGACTCCTTTTGGCTATCTATCCTATTGTTGCCCCCTGTTGTGGAGGTCCTGCAGCCTTGGATCTGTAGGACCACTTCTCATGCTCCAGCAGTACCTAGATGGGGTGGATATTAGGGTGGGCCAATTCATAACCCTGGATCTGGGTCTGAGTGGTAGCTGGGTTCATCACCCTGCAAACTGTCCCACATCCTGACCACTAGGGAGTACTATCCAGCACCACCCAGACCAGCTTATCCCCTGATACAGGAAGAAAGGGTTAGGGCCAGCTTTCCCAATGCCCTTGGGCCTTACCCAGGCCCCACCAATTGTCAGTTCTACTGTGCAACCCAGGAAAGGTGCAGGGCATGCTCTTCTGAGTGCAGCAGCCAATGAAGGACAGAACCAGCTCGGTGCAGACTAGAGGTGGGGGGAGGGGCATCTAGCCCACAACAGAACCCTTGAGGAAAGGTGCTGTGGGCCCGCTCTCACTAATGCTGCAGCCAGTAAGGGGTGGAGCCAACTCTATCCAATCCTTGGATATCAACATGGTCCCAGGTGGCAATCCAGAACAGGAGCATCCACATGGCGTTTGATGGAAACATGGGCCATGGACAGCAGCAGCTTGAACCAGGACTTCACCACACATCAGGCTGTTCTTCTCCAACCTCACATCTCCAGATCCATCTCTCTCCTTATTGCTCAAGGTGTTCCACTTCTTTCTCTCCCATTTCTCCACTCAATTCTTGCACATCTGCTGTGAGTGAGCCTCGTACTGGGAGGGGGGGTCTCTGGGTGTCTTCTTCCTACCCAGGCTGTGCTGGTGGTCAAGGCCTCTGAGTGTCTTCAAGTGTTTAGTCCAACTCAGTTTCTAAAGGAAATAAATTTCTGGCCAAATTTTGACTCAGCACTGTAAAACTAATTCAACATAGAGTTGTCCAGTCTCATGGTTGAACCACCATCACAACCATCACAGTTAGTTATTTGCTAACTTGAGAAATTAGCAAATAAATCAATGATGAAAAGTAAACACAGCAGATTTATTTATTATGTATATAGTGTTCTGTCTGCATATAAGCCTGCAGGCCATAAGAGGGTACCAGATTTCATTACAGATGGTTGTGAGCCACCATGTTGATGCTGGGAAGTGAACTCAGGACCTCTCTAAGAACATCAAGTGAGCTTAACTGCTGAACCATCTCTCTCCAGCCCAGGCATAGGCCCTATGCACTTGTGTTTGTTACTGGCTCTATTGGTGGGCAGGCAGTGTAATTCAACTTTCCCCAAGGATCAGAACAACTACTGCCCTTTCATCTCCTGTTCCCCCTCATTTCACAGCATACAAACTGCTCTTCTACCACCTATGTAATAGCTTCTTACTTTCTCATCACTCCACCATGCGCTCACATCCCACCATACCCAGCCAGGCACCAGGATGAGGTGGGGTCATCCTTGTGCTTCCTGGTGTGCCTGGTCAGCTGTGCTGCTAGGCGTCCAGGATCTGTTTCTTGATAATCCTAACCTTGGGGCCTGCCACTCTCTCTCATCTTTCTTCACAGCCTCCTCTCTTCAAGGTGGTCCTCTCTCAGTCCCACTGGTGGTGAAGTGGAGTGCTCACTCTCACGAGAGATCCTAGCTGAAGCTACAGCCACCACAGCATGACAGGGGACAGCAACACCCAGCGCCATCTTGATTCTCCCCATGTTTTGTTATGTTTAAATTTTAAAAATTTCCCCACTTTTATTGTGACACCAATTTAACCTCATAACACTTTTTTTTTTAGTCTAACCCATTGGCACATGTGTGTACTTGAGTGCAGGTGCCTATGGCCAAACTAGGGTTTTCTGCAAGAACATTATATGCTCTTAAATGATAAGCCATCTCTCTCTCTCAGTACCACTTTGTTGTTGAGACAGGGTTTCACTTTTCACTCTGGCTGGCCTGAAACTCATTATGTAGGCCTAGAACTCACAGACATCCGTTTCTGCTTTTTAAGTACTGAGATTAAAGGCATGCACCATCATGCCCTGCATCAATACCACTTGTAATAAACCATTTCATCTTAATTTTCACACAGCTTTTAATTCCCTATTTCCTTTTCATTGCAAACTTGGGATACAGTAACTTCTCAATTTGTGTGGAAATAGAATTTACTTTTTTTTTTTTTTTTTTTTTTAAAGGACAGTGTCCCAAAAATGTTAACCCTAGGTGACCTGTAACTTGTTACATAGACCAGGTTAGCCTTGAATTTGTAGTGATTTCCTTCCTGCCTTCCCCTCATAAGTTCTGGCTAGGCATAATCACAACACTCAACTTAAAATTTCTACACTTTTATCTCCATGGCCATGTGTTCCATTGTTCATTTACTTGTCTGCCTCAAAGGAATAACTGGTCCAAAGTGGTAATAACTTAATTCGACAGTACTTTACAAATATCTGGTAGAGAAGGTGCTCAGGAACTTGTTACAGAATTAAGTCATCTTTCTCCCTCCTAATTGTTACTGGTCTGTGGACTCATCTTAGGGCTAGGCAAATATATTTCAATGATGTTACAAAGTTCTGACACTGACCTCAGGCCAAGTTCATTTGTTTACCGTTAACCACAGTGCATATCCAGATTATATTAAGTGAGTAGACTTTCATCCTATCAAAGAGTATCAGAACAATCTCAGTGATAAGAGGTTAATATGATACCAGAGCCAGGCATACTGCTACACCAGAAAGTAATGTGTAAACTTGGCTGGTAGAAATGAGTAAACAGTGACCAGACCACTACAGCTTCCCATTTTTTCCTCCACAGACACCATCTTTTTAAGGTGGCTTACAAACTGATAGCCAGTAGCTGCCCACTTCTGATTTTTATTGAGACAAGGTCTCACTCTCCCAAATGCTGGGATTACAAACAAGAACCATCATGCCCACTTTCCATTTCTGAATTTGTCCCAGGTTTTACAATCCCTCTTTAGCCCCAATGTCAGCCTCTATTAATGGCAGAGCAGTTATGATTGCTCAAATCTATCCTATCTACATTTCTTGTGCAGCTAGAGGACCTAACATGTAGAAGGCCCTGGGTTCAATCTCAAAATAATGTTTCCAGTAGGCATCTGAAGCACCTACTTTCTAACTCTTTAAAACTTGCTACAATAGGATGAGCATATGGCTCAATTGTAGAGCCCTTGCTTAGCATTAAAAAAAATGTTCTGGGCTCAATCCCTAATACCATGAAAAGGAGCCGCTATAACAGACATTTGGATTCTACAGAAAAATTAAAAAAGATAGTACTGAGAACTGGAGATATTCATCAGTTAAAGATTCTTTAAGAGGACCAATTTTGATTGCCAGCAGCCATAGAGAGTGGCTCATAGTTGCCTGTAACTCTCACTCTAGGAGGTCTGAGTCCCTCTTCTAGTCTCTGCAGGCATGACGATATGTGCGACACATATTTAAATAGACACACATAAATCTTCAAAAGGGGGTGGATTCGTGTTTGGAATACCCAGGTTGTTGTGTCTATTTTAACTATCAATTTCATTTTAGCATTTTTCTTGGGAGTGGGGTATTAAAACCAGTGCTACACAGCACACAGATGGTTCTCTCCTTCCACATTTAAGTAGGTCCCAGGGATCAATCTCAGCTTGCCAAGCTTATACAAGTGCCTTTATTCACTAAGCTAACTCAACAGGCCTGTGGTATTTATTTTAAAAAAACAAAACCGCTTTATTAAGCAACTCAAATCCTACTCGTTGCATTAAAAAAAGGTATTGAGATGGGTCATGGAATAAAGGTATTTTAAGTCTGATTTTGGCACTAAGCCAGGAGAACAACAACTTCTGAAAAGTTGTCGCAGGACTGCCACACATGCCATGTGTGTAGCATGTATACACATGCATATCTTTTTTAAATCTCAACATGGCTTTCATTTTTAGTGTGATACATGCCCCTGTATTTGGTTGTTAATTACTAACTTGCCTCAAACTGCCCTGCTGAAGTTGGCAAAAACAGAGCCTAAGTACCCTTTCACTCCAGTTTCCTAATTACTACCCAGTGTCCATGCCCTAGTGAAGAAAGGTTCACACTACTTTCTGAGGTGGACATGTGGGCGCATACCTAAAATTCCAGAAGTAAGGAGGCAGAAGCAGACAGGATGCTTCAAGTTCAGCATGGCCTAGAGTTTGAGACCAACAAGGTCTACAAACTGAGACCTCAAAAACAAAAACCAGGCCAGTAAGATGGCTGAGTGAGCAGAGGTGTTTGCTAAGCAATCCTGAAGACCTGAGTCTAATCCCCAGAACCCACAAAAACATGGATGGACAGAACCAGCTCCACCAAGTTCTCCACACATGTGCCATGGCATGAACTACCTTCCCACACTCAAGATAACAGAAAATTAAGGACAAAGCAATGTGTGTGCATACTTTGAGATTACTACCCAATGTCTATTGCAGATATGCTTGAGCCTTCACACTAATTTTGCATCAAGTACAATAACAAAAAAGGCAAATCTTTACTTTTTTGTTGTTGGTTTACTGAACTAAGAACATTTTTCTTTAATTTTTGAGGCATGTCTCAGCCAGGCCAGATTGACCTTCAACTTATTCTATAGCTGGGGATGATCTTAAGCTCCTGTTCTTTCTGTTTCTACCTCCCAGTGGTTGAAGTATAGATATGTACCACCATACCTGGTTACTAGAGACTTCTTTTAAAAATATATGTATGGGTGTTTTGCCTCGTGTTCGTGCAAAGTTCCAGACAGTTATAAACCACCATGTGGGTGCTGGGATCCAAACCTAGGTCCACTGTAAGAGCAGCCAGTGTTCTTTACTGATGAGCTACCTCCAGCCCTGCAAACTCCTTTTGAAAGTTTTATAAAGTAGGAAGTGGAAACAAGTGGTTAAGGGCACTCGTTACACTTTTGGTGCACAATCTGACAACTGTAATCATGTCCATCAACCGCATAAGCAATTAAAACTTTGATTACAGTTGTCATGTGTACAATTACATATTAGACATATAACAAATGTCTAACCTCTTCCTTGAAATACAGAATAGCATTTAATATACTGAAATCTAGAGGATTTTCTCCACTAATAAATACACAACAGAAATGGACATACTTTAAAACACTCACCAACAAACAAAAAAACAATAATCACCAAGTCTTTCATAAGAGGTAGGCATAATTATAGCACTATTACCCAAATTCATTCTGAGAATATCCTTCACAACTAATTTCTAAAATCTATAACCAGATTATTCAAGACAAAGTCATTCAATCTATGAATACATCTAGCACAGATGATTTAAAAATCAAACATTACGCATTTTATGGGAAACAAGCTCACGTTTAATTGTGATATTTTAAAATTGTACAAGTTTTTTACATCTGCCCTCCCACCCCATATTTAGACTCTTAAGATGACAGGAAAACATTACCAATCACAGGTTGAATGGGTTTAATAAGATCACCCCTTCAGTTCCTATATGAAGCACCCAATATTCCTTAAAACACCAATGAGACCTGGCAGTGGCCAACAGTAAATTTCAACTTCAGGATTAAGAAGTTCAGATCCTCTGAGCATTCTGTGACGCAGTGGCACTTGTCCAGAAATGGTACTACCCCCACAGTTGAAGCACTTAAACTGTACCAGTGGGGGGTGGGGGAGAAAAAAATTGTTTCCCCTTCAAGGAGAAGAAAGAAAATGACTCCTCAAAACCCAGCCAGTTTGGCTGAGGTCTATCTGTCCCATCTCTTCAGGCTCTTTTTTTTTTTTCTTTCCTTTCTTTCCTTTTCTGCAGCAGAGCAAAAGAGACCAAAACCTAACCTGAGTTACAAGAAAACAAGACAGTGATGGCTATAGAGGGAGTGACCTGGAACAATTGGAATGTTCCTTTACCTCCCACATCCAATGTATGTGCTTCACAGAAAAACAGTAACAACAAATTCACAAAATACAACAGTTAAAATTACAAAGCCCATTCATCCAAGGGTCTAGAAGGCAGGAGGAAGTGGGAGGGTAAATGACATAGGAAAGGAAAAGAAAAAAATGTAGTCAATCAGTCCAGGCACAGGAGCCAGCAAATGCTAGAAAATAGTTGGAAAATTTTGGTCCTTTCAGACCAAGGATGGTGGTAAAAATCCACATACTAGACTTGGGAAGATTCTGCCTTACCTGCACCAGAGACAAAAATTCTAATTCATCAAAGAGAAGGGAATACACAGAGGGCCCTTGGCAGTGGGTCCTGCCTTCCGTGGCAGGGGGCAGAAAACAGAGAAAAGAGCTGCCACATTCTCCACCCAACCCAACCCAATCCCTTTCGACAGCAGGACTCAGTGGCCTGCAGCAGCTTTCAGTTTGGCAGGAGAAGGATGTGGCGAAGGGAACTTCTCTGCAGAGGCTGAGCTGCTCAGGGCTGACTGCAGGTAGACTGTCTTGTGGAAAAGTCTGTTGCTTAAAAAGACCACCAAGGAAAAGAGGCGCAACTGGAAAAGACTAGAAGACGAGAAACCCTTCGTTAGCTCGCAGTTAATCAAAACACTTGCTTCAAGCATCTTACAGCTTAGCTGACTATTTTAAGTTTAAACTACATAGGGAAAAACAAGGCAACAGTACTCATCAGAACAGTACAGATATTAGATACATACACTCATCAGCTAAAGAATGCACTGGGTGCTGAGCAAATAGCAGGATAAAAGATTTGCCTAGAATGCCTGAGGCTCTGAATTTAATCCCACCTCTGGAAAAAAGAAATGACCCATGCCTTTAATTCCAGCATCTGAGAAGCAGAAGCAAGTGGATCTCTGAGTTCAAGGCCAGCCTAGTCTACAGAATGAGCTCAGGAAAGCCAGGGCTACACAGAAAACCAAAAAAGAAAAATGTAGCATAACCTGTCGCTGCCCCAAATGTATTATAACCAGCAGTTTAAAGGGTTTTTAAAGGAAATAAACATATTCTATATTAGTCTTAATTTTTTAATTTTTATTTTATTATTTTATGGACCTGAGTGTTTGCCTACAAGTATGTTTGTGTGCCGGCTGCCCACAAGTCAGAAGAGGGTGTTGGATCCTCTAAAACTAGAGTTACAGATGCCTGTGCACCACCAAGATGCTAGGAATTGAACTAGGTCTTCTGGAAAAACAGCCAGTGCTCTTAACTGCTGAGCCATATCTGCAGCCCCACAGTCCAGATTTTAAAAGCCAGATCACACAGAGCCTACTACTTTCTTTAAAAGTGGCCATTATTACAAAAATGGGCTTTACTCAGATGTTTACAAAGGACTCACATCTAGAGACTGTTGGCTTAGAACTCATTTTGTAACCCAGACTGATCTTAAACTCCTATTAATCCTCCTGCTACAGGCTTCTAAGTGCTCTGATTAAGGCATAAATCACCATACCTGGTATAACTTTTAAATTTTAAGAACAAGTATAAATAGATAGATGGGTTTGGAGCATCACCTACAGTCTCAGCACTGGGGGACAAGGCAAAAGAATCACAAGCTCAAGACACAACAGGACTACACAGGGAGAAATAAAAAGGAGCACGTGATTCAATTTGGGAAACATACAAATTTATATGTTTATACTCAAAAATTGGTTCTCTCTCTGTCTTTCTGTCTCTCTGTCTCTCTCTCTGCTCCCAGCACCCATATGGTGACTACCCAGCTCCAAGGGATCTGACACCATCTATTGTCCTCCATGGGCACTGCATGCACATTGTGCACAGACAGACACGTAAGTGAAACACTAACAAATAAAAATAAATCTTTAAAAATAAACTATATACCAAAGTGTGCTGGCTAGTTTGATGTCAAGTTGTCACAGACTATAATCCCTGGAGAGATGGGAGCATCAGTTGAGAAAAATGCCTCCATGATATTTCCAACTATAAAGTATTTTCTTAATTAGTGATTAATAGAAGAGGGCTCAGCCCATTGTGAGAGGGGCCATCCCTGGGCTGGTGGTCCTGAGTTCTATAAGAAAGCAGGCTGAGCAAGCCATGTGGAATAAGCCAGGAAGTAATACCCTTCCATGGCTTCTGCATCCAATCCTGCAGATTCCAGGTTCCTCCCTTGTTTGAGTTTCTATCCTGATTTTTCTTTCAATGATAATACAGAATGTAAGCCAAATAAATCCTCTCTTCCTCAAGCTGCTTTTCGTCATAGTGTTCACAGCAATAGAAACTCTTAACTAGGACATAAGGTTTTCCTTCTACATAAGAGATTTACAGAGCCAAAGTCTCATTACTGGCACTTACTATGCTTTTCCAGGAGTCTTTGCTTCATTGGCGCTGATGATGAATAAAGGAAACAGGATAGAGAAGAGGCAGCCACTGTTTAAAAAAAAAAAAAAAAAAAATCAACTTTGCAAGGCATGACTTTAGGAAAAGTATTGGAAGGCTTATATCTCTTTCCCTGCTTCACAAACAGCATGATATGATGAAACCTTAATATGGCATATAAACACAGCTTCAGAAATGAACAAAAGATTTTCTAACTTTCTAAGTAACTGCCTCCAGGAGGCAGCATAGAATATGGTAGCCTATGTTTTAATGCTGACAAATGTCAATTACATATCAACAACAACAGCAAAAAAAAAAAAAAAAAAAAAAAAATTCTTCCTGATGGTCAAAAGATGTAAAATGCTAGGTACAGAAGCAAACCAATAAAAGATGCTTGTTAAAACATATACGTACTACCTGCGTTTTTATAGTCTTGAATTTCGCTAGCTGAATTACCTGATAATATAGGAGGATTGCATTGCTGTGAGGAAAGCCAAGGGCAAGCCAAATCCAAAGTAGTAAGGCCAGTTCCTTTCTATGTTTGACAATCGCTGGTGCATTTCAATTCCTAAAAAAAGAAAGTTAGTACATTTAAGATTCATATTTTATTCAGACTAACTGCAGGTTTTAGGCACAGACTACCATTTGGAACATGGATATAGCAAATAAGCCAACAGGTTGATGATGGGATGAGCCTTTGATCCCAGCACTTTGGAAAGCAGAGGGCAATTTGGTCTACATAGGGAGTTACAGCCAGGACTATATAGTAAGAACCTGTTTAAAAAATTGTACAAATCTGATAAGAAGCTTCAATGCAAAGATTTTATAATAATCATAATTTTAAAGTATCATTAATTTTAGCACCAGTATCCTTTGTTGGGACAGTCTAGAACAAAGCAAAATATCAAAAACAATAGCATCTCCCCAGGCAGTTGTGGTGCACACCTTTGATACCAGTACTCAGGAGGAAGAGGCAGTCTGATCTCGTGAGTTGGAAGCTAGCCTGGTCTACAAAGCAAGCTTTGGGGCAGCCAGGGAAAACCCTCTGTCAAAAAACTAAAGAATAAAAAAAAAAAAAGGAAGGTATCTCTACTGAAAACAGTTAACTTCAGTCACACTCACCAAGATGAATATGCAAAGGTTTTGTTGGGGTTTGGGATTTTTGATATAGGATCTTACATATGGTCCAGGCTACCTTCAAACTCATTTTACTCTACCTCAAAGTCAGTGCAAGGATTACAAGGACCGTCCACATAAGCCATCAAATGCCTGCCACCAAGGCTACATATAGCAAGACCCTGCCAGATATGATGGTGCACCCTATAATCCCAAAACTCTGGATATAGAAGATCAAGGTCATCCTTAGCTCCACAGCAAATTCAATGCTAGCATGGGTTATATGAGATCTTGACTCAAAATAGAATAATTAAAAAAAAAACAACTAAAATTTAAAAATAATAAAATAAAAATAAAAACCCCAAAGTAATAAAATGAGCCCAACTTGACAGTGCATGTATGTAACTCCAGCACTTGGGAGATAGAAAGAGGAAGCTAGAAAATTGAAGGTCAGACTAGGTTACATAACAAGACTACATCTTAAAATAAATGGAAAAAAATATTTTTAATTCTAAATACACTAGCATGTACTTAACTTATCTGAAACTTGTGCTCTTTCTATCAACTTCTGGCCCAAAGCTACATCATATTAAATACTAAAATGGTAATTAATTTTACAGTGCCACTTCCTCTGGCCCCAAGATTAATAAACCCACTAGCCAAATGTAATCTCCCTCTTGCCAACAAGCCAACATCTTTGCAGAAATTTGCTAAGAGAATAAGTATTGAATAGCTTAGTCTGTGTGGCACCAGCATTTCTGAACAGGGCTTCTCTATTCTACATTTCTTTACATGGACTTACCTTTATTGAACCAACGGTACTCAAAGCAGTATAGTGAGTAGAGAAGAGACATATGCAGCAGACTAACCAGTTGACCCACAAGATGGATGGGGAAGAGACTCACAAACATCCCCTGGGGAACAAATGCAACAAATCTTCATTCCAGAGGGTCAGCTATTTCTCACTTGCTACTCCAATCAGAGATGACTTCCTAGCTGCCTCAAAAGTTGTGTAATGACAGGATCAGAATCTCCAAGGGAAGAAGAGATAAATCCATGGTTCTTATAATTTTATATTTAAACTCTCTAGCTGCTTCTGGGGAAAAGCTTTAAAGTCTCACTCTTTCCCTTCTCCCCTCTCCTTTCCCAAAAGCCACATCTTGGGTAGGTACTATTGTCCTTTCCTTTTTCATTTTTTAAATGAGTATTCTGCCTGCATGTATAGATATGTATTACATGTGTGCCTGGTGCCCTTAGTAGTCATAAGAGCATGTTGCATCAACTAGAACTGGAGTTATGGATAGGTGAGTCACCATGTGGATACTAAGAGTCTCTATTTTCCTCTTCTTAAGTAAGTTGTGTGTCATGTGTGTGTGTCTGTGTGTCTGTTTGTGTGTGTGTGTCCATCTTCTTGAATCTCAATTGTGTAGCAATTCTTACCTCTACCTAATAAACTTCAAATTAACATCTTAAGAAGAGGTTCACTGCATACAAATGATGCTATGAAAGCAAGAGAACTGAGTCCAAATCCCCAGCACCCACATAAATGCCAGGCATTCATGGATGTATATGCCAGTAACACCAACACTTGAAAGGAGGGCAGAGACAAACAAATCCTAGGAGATTGCTGGCCAGCCAGTCACCCTCACAAAAAACAGTGATCTTCAAGTTCAGTAAGAGATCTCATCTCAAAAAATAAGGTGAACAGTGCATACATATACTCTCTCTACCCCACAAGCACACACATAAATAGTCCTTTAAAAATCATTATTTCCCATGAGGCATATATGCATACTTCAATAAAAACACACACACACACACACACAAAAAAAAAAAAACCCTATCTTTGTAAAGTTCCCTCCTCTAAACTTCTTTTTTTCTTATCTTTTAAAAAAGGTCTCCATGTGTCTCTCACCTGAATAAGGAAAAGTGCCTGTAGCAAAAGGTTGAAGAGCATGTCAGCAATTATTTTGCTGACACTGGGGAATGGATGAGGTTTCCTCCCTGATACCTCAAATGCCAGGTCAGCTATATCCTGAAACAGAGAACAGTAGTATAGCAAAACATGAATTAACGGTCCTGTGTCCATCCCCAAAGTTAATGTCCACTGGTCTACTAATAGAGCTGCCAAATGAAAGAAGTCTGCCTCAGTGACCTGAGACAGACATTTCATTTTACAAAACCACAAAGATTACCAAACTAGCTGTTCAGCTTAAAAAAATGTTAAGGCTTGAACATTGTTTCTTTATGGGCCACTAACATCATAGGCTTAAGTGTGTAACCTAATGAACCTATCATATAGAACCCAGATTCCATTCTGTCATGGACCTACTTGGAACCAAATGGCATTCACAACTTTGCTAAGCACAAACAGGGGGAGCACCCAAAGAGCACTGAAAATTGATGTGAGGAAGAATTCCAGCCATGACCAAACATCTCCATGCAGTGATGGATCACCTTAAAGAAAAAAAAAGCAAAAGAATTATTAGTTTAGACAGCTGGAATGCCAGACCACCAAAAATGAGACTATTTTGTGACTAGCCCTCTGCCTCATATTCTGGCCACATATTCATAGTATCACAGTTATTCAGAGTAATCACAGTATTGTTCTGCTTTTGGTTACATGGGATGACCACTGAGATGTCTCATTGACTAACCACAGAGCTATCAAAAAAAAAACACCTGAATTTAAATCTCAGCACTGCTATTTACTAATGGCATAATTAATTTCTATTAACTTATCCATAAGATGAATAGTTCAAAAATGCCTATCTCAAAAAGCCATTGAGAAGTCAAATTAAAAACATGAGGGAGAGAGGCACACCTTTAATCCCGGCACAAGGGAGGCAGAGGCAGGCACAGGCAAACTCTGTGAGTTTGAAGCAAGCCTGCCTGGTCTACAGAGTGAGTTCCAGGACAGCCAGAGCTACACATAGAGAAACCCAGTCTCAAGGGGCTGGAGAGATAGATGGCTCAGAGGTTAAGAGCACTGATTGTTCTTCCAGAGATTCTGAGTTCAATTCCCAGCAACCACATGGTGGCTCACAACCATCTATGATGACATCTGGAACCTTCTTCTGTATACTGTATACATAATAAATAAATAAATCTTAAAAAGAAAAAAAGAAAAGAAATCCAGTCTCAAAAAAAAAAAAAAAAAATCAAATTGCTGGTGTTGTTAGGAAGTGCTTAGGAAACTAAGACTAGAAACAACTATTTTAAATCTCTATCCCCAGCAGGAGCAAGATATATACATACTTACCAATTATCCGGGCTGTTACTGACTGAAGCACAGGAATAAACACTCGATAAAACAAGAGGAGACTGAACTGAAGGAAAAGAGGCAATAAAGTCATCAAAAAACATTCTTTAAATTAAAACAGGGTGTCAAGTGGTGGTGGCAGGTGCCTTTAGTTCCAGCACAGGAAAGGCAAAGGCAGATGGATCAAAGCCAGCCTACTCTATAGAGTGAGTTCCAAGCCAGCTAAGACTACACAGATAAACTATCTCAAAAATAAATAATAAATAAATAAAATAAATAAATAATAAGTATAACAATAAATTACAACAACAAGGCATTTCACTTCTCACTGTAATGACTTTCTAGTCAAGATTGCTAGCTCATAAATCAGGAAGCCCAAAGAAGCACCTTTCCTACTTGCCAATATTCCAAGAGTGCAGCAAAATGATACTATGTATCTATGTATATCCTGTGAGACTTTTAAGACAAGGAAAATATTTTAACTAACATTCAGGCCAAAGTATAAAGATGTTGATTAGTTAAATCTAAAGTTATTATCTTAAAATATTAATGAAATTTTTACATTAAGATAAACTGAATTACACTGAATATCAACTCAACAACAGTATGTATTCATTCCTGAAACATTTATATTTCACTAAAGACTATTATAGTTCTCAATTAGTTATAGGTAATGTTTTATCTGGGTTTCAAAAATAATCAATTGCTGCAACCAGAAAATTTTGGTTATCTGGCCATATCTACCCTCTCTAATCCACAAACAGCCAAAATGTCCAGACAGTATTAACACAAGTTATTTATAACAATACTAAAACCTGTCAATCACATAAATAAATATATATTCAGGACTCCCCCAGATATCTCTTTACATTTAAGTGTTACTTGTGAATAGGAATAAAATTCACTACAGAAGCAAAAAATTCAAATTAATGTTTGTTGTTTAGGGTTTTCTGTTAGCTTGTTTTTTCAAATAGGATTTCACTGTGTAGCTCTGGGTATCCTGGAACTCGTTCTGTAGACCAGACTGCACTCGAATTCAGAGATCCACCTGCCTCTGCCTCCTGAGTGCTGAGATTAAAGTTCTGCACAACTATGCCTAACACCTGTCTTTTTTTTTTTTTTTTTTTTTTTTTGAGTCAGAGTCTCAAGTATCTCAGGCTGATCTCAAACTTATTATGTAGTCAAGGATGACCTTGAACTTCTGATCCTCCTGCTTTTATCACTAAGTGCTGGTATTGTTATCTTTTTAAAGATTTTTTTTTTATGATTCTTTATGTGTATATATCTAGTTGTCTAAATATGCAACACATACAGATGCCCAAAGAGGCAAGAAGAAATGTACAAAATGCTCTGGAAATGGTGTTAAAAAGAGTTGTGAAATTATTGGAACTGAACCCAGGTCCTCTGCAAGAGCAACAACTGCTTTTAAGTACTGGTCTATCTCTCCAACCCACAGGTTTCTTTTTTAATATTAATTTTCTTTCTTCCTTCCTTTTCTTTTTCTTCTTGAGGTAGCATCTCACTATATAGTCCCTGGATGGCCTGAAACTCAAATATGTAGACGAGATTAGCCAGGTCTCACAGAGATCTGCCTGCCTCTGTCTCCCAAGTACTAGGATTATAGGCATGCACTACCACACATGGCAATTATTAATGTGTTCAGCCATCATACAAAATAAAGGGTTTCATTTTTAGATTCTCATACATATCATTATTTCTTGCTCAGTATCCTAATCCCCTACTCCATCCCCCATCCATGTGATAATCATCAGCATATATATATGTATATATATATAAAAGCAGCTCAAACAAAGATAATTCATCTTAGTGTTTCAAGGAAGCAAGCAGCTGAAAAAGATTAACCTAATAACAATCTAAAGATACTTATAAGAAACCTAGAATTTGATGGAAAAGAACTTACCCAGAATACTCCACCATTCCAAGCACAACATTGGAAAATTCTACTAACAATACGTGGCTCACTGGAAAAGATCACATGAATATATATAAGGCATACAGGCTATTTCCTGATGCTACCTAATAACTCTCCATTTGATAGTTTCTACTGACACCATATTATCTCTGACCACCTAATGTTCTCCCAATGTTCTCATTCAGTCAGTAAGAAAAGGCTACAAGAAAATGTTTCTGAGGAACCAGGTGTTTTGTTTTTGAGACAGGGCTTCATTATATAGTACAGGCTGGCCTCAAACTATTGGCAGTCATCCTGCCTCAAATCTTCACAATGTCGGGACAACAGGCATGTACCCTCATACTCCTGTGAAGAACTAGCTTCTCAATTTTGTTGTCATTTTTTTTTTTTTTTTTAACTTTATTTACTTATTTATTTGCCTTGGTGTTTGCCTGGAACTGGAACTACAGACAGTTGTGAGCTGCCATGTGGGTGCTGGGAATCGAACCTGGGTCCTCTGGAAGAGCAGACGGTGCTCTTAACCTCTGAGCCATCTCTCCAGCCCTTGTTGTCATTTTTGAGACAGGATTTCACTATATAGCTCTGGCTGGCCTGGAATGCACTGTTTGGCTTGAAACTGCCTGCCTCTGCCTCCTAAGTGCTGATATTAAAAGCACACATCACCAGTTTTTCTTTAGAAATTAGAAAGGGGCTGATGAGAATGGCTTTTGGATAAGAGTCACACAAACCTAGCAACCTGGGTTTGATTCCCTGAACCCATGTAAAAGGTGGAAGGAGAAGTAATTCCACAAAGATGTTCTAGGACATCTACACATGTGCTGTGAAATGGACATACTTTCCCACTGCTAAATAACTTTTTGAATGTTATTTATTTTTATGTGTATGGGCGTTTTGTCTGTGTGTGTGTCTGCACTACATATGTGCAGTGCCCATGCAGGCTAGAAGAGAGCTTGGATCCCCTGGAACCAGAGTTGCAGACAGTTGCTAGCCACCATGTTGGTGCTGAGAACTGAACCCCAGTTCTCTGAAAGACCAATAAGCACTCTTATTGGTGCCACCTGTCTCTCCAGTTCCCAAATAAAACAAAAATTAGGAGAGAGAGAAAGAGAGAGAGAATTCTTCCCTCTAAAGTCTGAGGTTAAAGCACATTAAACAAGAAAGTCTGAGGGACAGGATTTAGTCTATCAGTAAATAAATCCATATAGACTCTCCTACAAATATCCATCAAATCAAATCCTGTTTGTGGTCCTCTATTTGGCACTCTTGATTTTATTTTTTATTATTGTATGTGTGTGTAGGATGCAGATGGAGGTCCAAAGACAACTCTGTAGAGTTAGTTTTCCTCCCAGTTTTCCATGGGTTCCAAGGACTACACCCAAACATCAGCCTTGCTTAGCAGGCACCTTTTATCAATAAGCTAACCAGTGTAGATTTTATTTTTTAACATTATGCCATTTTTGAGTAGGAATCCTTGTTTAAGTCAGAGAGAGAGTTGTGGGGAAATCACCTGTAACATTTTCCTATTAAAAATTAAAAAAGAAAAAAAAAAAAAACCAGGATGCGGAAATTACAACTTACTATCGGGCCTTCATTCTATGCTAACTAAGATCAGTCATTTCCTCAAGTGCCCCTCTGATGACAGCTTGGGATGTGGGCCTATACTCCTCACCTCTCTTGCTTCCGCTCTACACTCTGGGCTCTCCTCTGGGCCAAGACACTACTTGCCCTTCTTCGACGCTGTTCCTCTCTCTTCTGCTGGATCCGAGCATCTAGCTTTGAGATGGTACAGATGCCCCAGATGGAGTCTTTGATTCCCTGTAGATAAGGATATTTGTAAAGACAGATTATGAGCTGCAGAAAACTTTACAAATTTACACACAGGAAAGTAGCAGTGAAAACCACAGTATTTATTTTGCTTAAGGAGAGTGGTTTGTGCCTCCAGTGCTGTGATAGAACTCAAGACTGTGCACAGTAGGCAGCACTCTACCACTAAACTATACCCTCACCCTTCATTAATTTATTTTGAAAAGATCCTTTGTTGTGGAATATTACTTTAACTATGTAAAAGTGTGTTACACTTGTTTATCCTGCATTTGTATAACTATGTAAACATGTATTACATTTGATTATGTTGAATTTTTTTAACTATGTAAAGATGTTTCACTTTGCCTGCCTAAGGCATTTGACTGGTCTAATAAACAGCTACACAGTAGAGGAATAGGCAGAGCTAGCAGACAGAATAAGTAGGAAAAGGAATGTGGGAGAAGAAAAAAGGGTGACACCCAGGGCCAGCCAGCCAACCAGCTGCCAGCCAGACGAGGAGGAAGCAGCAAAGTAGGACATAAAGAATGAAAGAAAGGTAAAAAGCCCCTAAAAGAAAGACAAAAACATAGGTGAAGAGAAACGAGATAAAATAAATTATAAGAGCTTGTGTGACAAACCTAAACTAAGGCCAAGAATTCCTAATTAATATTAAGTCTCTGTGTCTTTATTTGGAAGCTGGTTGGCAGCCCAAAGAAAAAGATTAACTATAATCCTTAATTTATAAAAGAACTGCAACAACGGAGAACTTCCAAACTTTAGTCCAGAATCACCACTTTAATATTTTTTCTGTATTAATATACACTTTCTTCCAAATCACTCAAGTAGGTTGTTGTGTCAAGCTCACACTGTATTATTCCTTGGGAAGTTTCAGCTCACAAATGATGGAACACAAGGATAGTGGCCAACATGACAAGCTTATCAGGCCCTTGTATTGTCATTTTTCAGGATGTACCCTAAGAACAATAATCTTTACATAACCATAGAGTAGTTATTAATTCAAGAAGCTCAGTACTAAAATATTTTGTAGTCTACATTCCAATTTTTCCATTCATCACAATGAACTTCAGAGTCTCCATCCGACACCGGAAGAAGACTGACATGTAAAGAATCCAGGTGAGCCGAGGGCCGGGCCCTGTGGCAGACAGATTAATGGAAATGGGCTGAATTAAGATGAAAGAGCTAGCTAGTAATGTATGGGCTAAACAGTATGAAGTTAATATAAGTGTCTGATTCATTTATTTGGGGGACAAAAGCTGCCGCGGGCCAGGTCCAAAACTCCGGGACCAGATGGTGTCCCAACGTGGGCCAAACAACCGCATAAAGCCTAAGAAAGTTTAAAAAGCTTAAAGTGCGTTCTAGATCACTGAAACAGAGCCAAAAGTAGCTTTCTGAATTGCATATTTGAATTGATTTGTGGTACATAGACGGTGTGGTGTTCAGGCGGGAATTTAAAAATGGCCCGTCCGCGGCACACAGCTTAGACTCCTATGTTTCATGGAAGGCTTGGCTTAAGTGTGATTGATTTAAGGTTTCTGCTTATATTGAACAGAAAGGAAACAGTTAAAAACGGTTTTTTTGGTAGCAGCATTTCCTGAGTCAGCTCTGGTTTCTGGCAGCAAGAGAGATGCAACAGGTACCTCGGCCATATTGAAAAGCCTCCAAAAGGGGCGGAGTCAGCAATTAAAGTGATTAAAGATATCTTGACTTTGAAATTTGTTTATAAGAATATGTTGCTTGGGAAAAGAGTTTCTGTTTTTGTTTCCACAGAAGATCAAAACCTGTGGATTGGTTCCAGGCAAATGTAGTTTCATTTGCCAAGGCCACCTGAATATTTTCAGCTTCCAAGATGCCAGTTGAGGTGATCTAGCCTCAAGACCCCATGAGATCGCCATCGTCCTTTGTCAGCAGGAAGCAGTAAAAGAAAGAAAGCTATGTCCAATTTCCCAAAAATATTGCTTATTAATGTTTGTTTTCATTATAAATGATTAATGGTCATAGTCAATCTCTTTCAGAAAAAAAGGGGGGAGGATATGATATAGGAATGATTAGAAAAGATAAGTTGATTTTGGCTTATTGATATAAACTTGAGGTCAATTTTGTTATGCTGTATGTATTTTTCTACTCTTGATTAAGGTATGATGCTGATGTAACTCATTTAAAATTGTAATGTGTAATTGAGAAATGCAGATTAATAGTCACCCAGGATAACCAAACTTATAGTCATGTTAGTTAGGTTTTTGTAGGCATGCAAAGATATATTGCAATTAGATAGGTAGTCTTCAAACTCTTCAAAGACATGCAAAATATGGCATTTAAATTATTTTAAGACTTTTCTGGACAGTGAGACAGGTCTGCACCTGGCAGCACCAATGTATTTCAGAAAAATGATGGGCATTGAAGAAATTTCATGTGGAATTTACTTTGTGGCAACAGTTAGCCACTGAACAAGAAACTGTTCTGGTATTGACTGCTTGATAGTATGTTATATAAACTAAATATGCAGGTTCCATAGGAAAGTGACCTTTGAACTTTGGCAGAACAGGTCAGGATGGTCCTTCAGGTTCCTGCTTTGCAGAAAAAAAAATTGCCAGGCATCCTTCTGGACACAAGGAGAAGCGACTGATGGACTATACCATATTTTCTGTGTCACTGAAAGGTATGCCTGAGACTTTGGGCCATAAAGGCTGAAGATGGTGCCCCAACATTACAAAGGAACTTTGGGTGACTGTTCAGGCAAAAAGGTGTCATCTCTGTCATTTTGTAGACTTTGGAAGTTGCTTGTACTCCCTGTATATTTGGATAATATTATATCCTTCTGTGGTCTTTGATGTGACTGAAGGTTTAATATCTATAGGTATAGATCTTTTTAGTTTAAAAAGCATATTAGATATGAAACTTTAGACTCACAATGATACGGTAGATAATGGAATATTCTCTTTAATTTTGTGAATACAAATAGACTGGATATTGTGACTGTAATTCCTGCTTGAGAGCTGTTCTGTTGTAATTTTGCTATATGGAAATTGAAACCTTCCTTTTTGATTAGACAGAAAAGAGGAAATGTGGTGGAAATGTTCCCTGTATGATGTAAATAAAGTAACTCGTTTGGCCTATGTGGAGGACTGTAGAAGTGGGTAGAGGATCAGAGGACAGGCAGGTAGGAGAAGGGCCGAGTTAGTCAGTCTCCATTCGACCTCCGAAGAAGACAGACATGTAAGGAATCCAGGTGAGCCGAGGGCCGGGCCATGTGGCAGACAGATTAATGGAAATGGGTTGAATTAAGATGAAAGAGCTAGCTAGTAATGTGCTTAAGACATGGGCCAAACAGTATGAAGTTTAAAAAAAAAAAAAATGAATTTCAGGCATTTTACACCTCTAGAGTTTAATCCAGAATCAAATTATGCAGGAAGTTAGTGTATTTCCTTAGTATTGTCAAATCAACACCAGTTCTTTATACTTTTTCTTTTTCCATTTTATTTATCTGTGTATATCACTGTGCTTGGGTATCAGCGGACAACTTATAAGAGTCAGTTCTCTCCTTGTACTGGGTGGGTTCTGGGATCACCACACTCATGCCATCCATCAGGTTTAACATAAGAGTCTTTACTTCTAAGTCACCTCACCAGCCCTAACCTTTGCCTTTCTTTTTGAAGAATACAGACCAGCTACTTCATGGAATTTTCTCAAGATTTAAGTTTCTCAATGGTTACCCAGGTTAAGCATTCTGAGCAAGAATGTCACAGAATTGACATAAGCTAGGCATGGCAACACATGTCTCTTTTCCCAAAATTAAAGGTTGAGGCAGGAAAAACCCTAACTCCAAGGTCAGCCAGTGATACATAGCAAGTCTGTCCTCTTCAGTAAGATCATATCCAGTTTCTCTCACTAAGCAATGGCACACAGTAACTGTATAGCACTCTTGTGGTGCTATTAATTCCATGTTTCAAACTTTTTCCTCTAGTAATTAGAAAGTAATAAGTGGGGAAACACTTTTGATGTTATGCAAATATTATGTCCATGAATTTCTCCCAAATTTAGCATCCTTCCACCATTCTTGCCTAAACCAATCTTCAATTATATAAGCACTCAATAGTAGTTTTCCAACATTTATACATTTACCACTACTATGAAAACAAGTTATTGTCTTTCCTACTCCTTTTCAGTACCAATTAAATTGCTGTAGTATTCCTTAAATCCTATACTAGCTCTAAACACCAGTCAAAAAAGGACTACACTATATAAAATTCAGAGAAAGACACAATTAACTGTTTTAAAAGGAGAGAAAGAAGGTTAAAAGGAGAGAAAGAAGGGAAGGAAAACACAGAAGGGGAAAAATAATTGCTGCAAAATGTAAACCTCTATAGTAAGAGAATGCCACATAAAACAGAGGCATCATGGTAGTGTGGTTGGAGAACACCCTTAATGGGTACAAGACGAGAGAGGTGCTGCTGAGTTTGTATAACAGCATACAGTGACAAATGCACCTGCCAACCATATCTGAAGAATTCCAAGTTATAGTTTGCTGTGGAACTATGCTCTTGTACACTGTAAATATTTGTCACTCCTATTGGTTTAATAAAATGCTGACTGGTCAAGTAGCTAGACAGGAAGTAGACAGAGCAACCAGACTAGGAGAATTCTAGGAAGTAGAAGAACAGAGCAGGAGACAGCAGGGAGATGCAGTAGAAGTGGGATGAGAATACTGCTCTGACAACAACACATGGCTAAACTGAAACAGAAATACGGGTTAACTTAAATATAAGAGTTAGCAAGTAATAAGCTTGAACCATAGACCAAACAGCCTGTAATTAACATAAGCCTCTGTGTGATTATTTGGGACTGAACACTGAGGGACAAGCTGGGCGGAACACAGAAACTTCAGACTACAACTGCTAGTGCTATAAACTCCAGAATTACCTGTCATCCAGTTCAAAGAACTGCATTCACTTATCCATCCCTGCAACCAACCGTGTATTGTGCAACTTCTATGAACTAAACTTTGGTCTGATGGAAATGCCCAAAAAAGATAGTGTAATCCCAGCAACATGAGAGACAGACAGGTTAATTGCCTCATATAAGGTCAGCCTGGGTTTACAACGTAAGACTCTACCTCAAAAAAAAAAAAGTAAGAAAAGGCTGAAGATTCAGCAGAGTGCTTGCCTATCATTTGAGAGCCTTGAGTTCAATCCCCATTATCAAAAGAAAAATCATATAAATAAAGCTAAAATTTTAACACACACACACACACACACACACACACACACACAGAGAGAGTTGGGAAAAAAAAGGGCCAGGGGTGGCAGCATATTCCTATAAGACTAGCACTAGGGTACTTGAGAGACTGAGGTAGGACCATCACCACAAATTTGAACCCTGTCTGGGATTTGAAGTAAGAACAAGTCTTTAAAGAAAAAAACCAAGATGGCTGAGCAGGTAAAGGTACTTAGCACCAAGCTGATAGCCATGGGACTACACGGTAGGAGGAGAAAACCGACATACTGTCCAAGCACACACTCACTAAATAAGGCTAATAAAAACAAAAGCATGAGTGTGCATGAGTCAGAAGGCCAAGAAGATACTGGAAGTTGAACTCAGGGTCAAGCTTGCTCACAAGCACCTTTACATGCTTGTATTAGAGCTACAAGAATGTGAAGTCATTTTGTAGAAACAGATCATGAAATCTTTTTCTCCATCTGTTTTCAGGCCCTCCATAATGAGTGACTTGGGACTCCCCTCTCTTAGAGCCATCTCATAAACTCAGGGTTATTGTTTTTAAAAATGATTTGATTAACAGGCAGTTAGAATGCCACCCTTAAACATAGATGGCCATTTTCAAAGTCTGTTTCTTTTCTTTCTTTTTGAGACAGGGTCTCATGTAGCCTAGACTGGCCTCAAAATCCCTAGCCTAGTCTAGACTTGAATTACTGATGCTTTGCTCTATCTCTCAAGAGAGGTCAGTGGCATGTCGCACTATACCTTAGGGGATTTTGTTTGTTCTTGGTTTTTGTTTCATTTATTGAGATAGGTCTCACTACATAGCCCAAGATGACCACGAACTCATGATCTTCCTGCCTCAAACGACCTTTGTGATTATAGATGTGTGCTACTACAACTAGCTCAATGGTGACCATGTTTGTAACTCAAGAACTCTATCAAGGCAAGGGGATCAGGAGTTCAAGGCCATCTTGGACTGACTACACAGCCAGTTGGATGCTAACCTGTCTCAAAACCAAGCAAAAAAAGACTCTGTAACAAAGCTATCCATAATCTTAATACTAGATAATGCACTCAATAGATGGATCTCCAAACTTCTATACAACGCAATATTGAAGGACTGAAAAATCAATCAGTATGTAAGAGTGTTGGCTCTATGAGCAGGAGGATCTGAGTTTAAATCCCAATACCTTTTGTAAAAAGCTAAGCATGGCTGCAGGATCCTGAGAATTCCCTGGTCAGCCAGGCTTGCCACATAGGCCAGCTCAGGTTCAGTAAGAGACCCTGTCTCAAAGCAATAAAGCAGACAGCAATAGAGGTGATAGAGGAAGACAACTAAAGTTCTGCATTGTCCTCCACATGAGAATGAGACTATACCTACACACCCACATGCATATATTACACAAATACATACATATGCACACACCCATGAACATGTGCACTGAGGAATATATAACTATGCAAAGATGTATTGTATTTGTTTATATTACAGAATATTTGCTTAATTATGTAAAAATATATTATAGTTTTATCTTGCCTGCCTAGCACACCTGGTTGGTCTAATAAAAAGCTGTACAGCCAATAGCAAGAGAGGAGGTATAGGTAGGACCTCTGAGCAGAAAGAGTAAGTAAGAGAGGGAATTTAGGCTCAGGAAGAAAGAAAAAGAGATGCCAGGGAGAAAGAGGCCAGCAGCCAGCCAAACAGACACAAAGATTCAGGAAAGTAGGACATACAGAACAAACGAAAGGTAAAAAGCCCCAATGCAAAATGTAGATGAATAGAAACAAGTTAAATTAAAAGAGCTAGTGGAACAAGCCTAAGCTAAGGCTGAGAATTCATAATTAATACTAAGTCTCCATATCTTTATTTGGGAGCTGGCTGGTGGCCCAAAGAAAATTTCAACTACACACACAGACACAGACAGATTAGACAAGACAGACAGACAGACAGACAGACACACACACACACACACATTCTACCTCATTTATCAAAAAAAAAAAAAAAAAGAAAGAAAGAAAGAAAGAAAGAAAGAAAGAAAACAAAGATACAGGATATAGCTAGGGACAAGCTCACATTTGTAATCCCAGCATTTGGGAAGGAAAAACAAGACTGTAATGAACTCAAACTAGCCAGGGCTGTATAGAAAAAAAAAAAAAAAAATGTAAGATAGTGTGTAGTGGAGAGCAGGAATTTCCACCTTGACCTTTGGGTGTGGCCTTTGGCCAGTGTAGTAATGAGGAGCACCAAAGACTTCTGGGCACCAGAAGTATTTAGGGTGTGGCCAGAGGGCCAGTTTAAGATCTGGGGTACACCTACGCAGACCTTTCTCTCTCGTGCCCTTGGATGGAGGACCTGACTAGCAATGTGAAGCCACAAGGAACCAGTCCAGCCCTCCTGGAAGATTGAATCTTCTTTCTTGTATAAGTACTCTCTTTTGAATAAATAAATAATCTTTCTCAGTCACCATGATTGTCTGACTGTAATAGTATAGCCTACACTACATTCCTAGTACTTGGCATAATACTGAGGCAAGAATATCACCAGGTGTTTAAGGTAAGCCTGAAACTATCTCAAAAATATGAAAAACTCCTGTTTATAAAGCAATGTAGACTACACTGAAAACCCACATACTATGTAAAAGACTCAACAAATATGATAAAATTTATAAAACACTTGAAAGAAGGATTTTCTAGTCAGTTCTTTAGCAAAAAAAAAAAAAAAGGGACAAATTCCATGAAACAAAGTATACTCACCTTGCCAAGGTCCTGCAGAAAGGTTTTGACACTGTCAGCCATCTCTTCACTGCCCAGAGTATCAACTACAAAGAGGGAAATACCCTCAAATCTCTCATCATGGAGGGCCTAGAAACAAATGAAGACAAAAATCTTATGTTAAAGATATATTACTTCAAGATCTCTTTCTACAAAAATGGTAACACATTCTAGCAGCCCTAATACAAGAGTAATAGACTGCAGCACTAATACAATCAACTATGAGGCTATACCTCTAACTGATAAACCCAAAGATTCTTATTTTTCTTTCGAGAATTATGGTCTTGGTAAGTTGTACCACTCTCCTGGGCTCAACAAATCATCCTGCCTCAGCTTCCCTATTAACTAAAGAGGAAGCAAATGAACTCCTGGACAAGTGAGCTCCCCTGAGCCTTAGTGTCCCACCATTCTCCTTCCAAGCACTTCAAACACTGTTGAGGATTCGGAGATAAGTGGTAATAATGTTTAAATACCCTCTTAAGCAATTTTTATGCTGGCTATGTTTTCTCAAACACTTGAATGTGGGACTAGAGAGATGGTTAAGCAGTTAAGAGTACTTGCTGCTCTTTCAGAGGACCAGAGAAAATTTCTAACACCTGCGTCCCTGCCAACCATTTGAACTCCAGCTCCTGGAGAATCAATATCCATTTTTTTTCTGGCCTATATATGCACAGACACAAACATACATATGTATACACTCTAAAAAAACAAAAACAAAAAAACATGTGAAAGAACTAGGCACTACAGTATACTGGAATTCTAGCAGTAGGCAGCAGAAGGAGGATAACCACAATTTCTGTGGCAGGCTGCCTATACACTGGGTTCCACACCTGCTAGGGCTTCATAGGGAAATCCTGTCTCATACAATCATAATAATTTACTTTGATTCACTGTAATCATGCATACGCCTCGAAAACACAGGAAAGCTTAAGACATGAAACCACCAAGCCCTCTAATTCTTTGTTTTCTAACTTCAACCCCCCACCACCAGCAGCATAGTTCTAGACATATAACCTAGTAAACTGCAGCACCAATTCATTTTCTAATTTTAAATGTACATGTATGTGCATATATTTTAGTAATCATGTAGGAAACAATGAACTTTAGACTAAAGCTTAGGAGGGGTTTAGTTCAAAGGTAGACTGCATGCTCAATATGCATGAGAACCAGGGTTCAATCCTCAGTACCAAAAAAACCCAAAAAACGAACAAACAAAAAGCTCATGAAGCTCATATTTGCAAGCAATGTTTAAAACAGTAAGGGTTAGTTGGGTATGATGGCACATACCTAGAATACCATTTGGGAAACTGAGGCAAGAGACTGAAGAGTTCAAGGTCATTCTCAGCTAAACTGGAAGTTTAAGGTACATGGGGTACAAGAAAGAGACTCTGTCTCAAAAATAAAAATAAAAAAAAAAGAACAGTAAGGGTTTCTAATTTCCTTTCTCAGATGAAATCTAGTTACAAAAATTAAAAAATTGACAGGGCTGCAAATATAACTCATTCAGAGCCAGCCAGGACTGAGAAGGTAAGAGAGCCTTCTGCCACGCCAAACCACTTGAGTTTAATCTCTGGGGCCCACATGGGTTGTCATCTGACTTCTCATGTACACTAGGGCACACTCACATCGTGACACATGCATGCTCATGCAAACAATATATGTTGAAAAAGAAAGAGTGCTATAACCCAGTAACGGAGTGCCTAAATGGTATGTTCAATTACCAACACCAAAGAAAAAAATTTAAAAATGGTGACAGGCCTGATGGTGCAGTCCTATAATAATCCCAGCTACTTGACAGCCTAAGGCAGGCATAAAGTGAATTCAAGGCAAGCTAACGAAATCTTATCTCAAAAACAAAAAGTTGAGGATATATTCACTGGTAAAGAGCCTAGCATACATCAAGCTCCTAAATTCTGAGTTCAGTCCCCAGTACTGAAACAGCAAAAGAGTTCACACTACAAATAATCCTAAAATACTAGTCTTTCATTTTATTTCTTTAAAGAACTCTAAGATGAATGGAAAAATCTACTTGGAAAAATGTAAGAATTTAGAATTTTAAAGTTCTAAAGCCCCAGGCTGGAGAGATGGCTCAGCAGTTAAGAGCACTGACTGTTCTTCCAAACGACCTGAGTTCGATTCCCAGCATCCGCATGGCAGCTAACAACTGTCTGTAATTCCAAGATCTGACACCCATGCGGGCAAAACACCAATTCACATAAAATAAAAATACTAGTTTTGAAGTCCCACTAAATCAAGTTGAAAACATGCAATTTAAGAGATAATAACCTTAATACACTAATTTCACAGGCTGCTTGTATACAACTCAACTTTAAAACATAAAGGATACTTTCCTCGACCTTTGGCCACCTCAAGTAGCACCACACTGACCCAACTGGAATAATGCCACTCAGAACTGGACAAACAGGAAGAGAGTGGAATCAGAAGGCTACCTGCACAACACCGTGTTCATCATGTGCTCCTTGGGTCAAATCCTAGCCGGTGTGCTCACCTGGAGAAGTTTCTAGGGCTAAGAAATATGTGTTACGCCTCCCACTCCTCCCTCAAAAACAAAAAAGTGCTCAGAGTTTTTAGCATGTTTTCTAGCAGTGTTCGAAGAGCTGTGGTGAAAGCAGTCCACGGCCAGAATACTAAATGTCTAATGATGTACAAGACACTAGTGTGTGAGACTGTCATAGCTACACCCTCTTAACCAATGACTTGCTCGTCTACAAATAAAAGGTAATAAAATTCTTCACAGAGTTTTTGAGGATGGAGCATAACAGAATAAACAAAGCTGGAAATTCTGTATACGTGTTAAGAAGTTTAAGAAAACTCATTTCTTGGTCTAGTTTTCTCTCAGAGCCCAGACAGGGAGCTTCAAACATGTCTATCCTTAGCCCAGGACCACTGTTATTTGACTCCTGGCAGATTAACACCCAGCTTCTGCATGTACCAACCAGCTAAGGACCTAATGACCAAATAGAACCTTTGAAGGACAGGACATTTCAATTTTATACTGTGAGCCTAACATCTTTCCTGTGGAAGAGAACATTTGGTATGAATTACCCTGTCTAACAAATTGCTGAGGCGTGCAGAAAAATAATATACCACAATTTGGGACCACACCATTGACAAAGGGCTCCTACAACCCAAGGAATCAAGATGTGCCAAGATAGTTCACAATGTTTTACAGGTGGAGAAGTTAAACGGTTTGTCCAACAGCGACTGAAAGAGAACTAATTACAACAAACTTTAGAACTTCAGTGTTCTAACGAAGCCCAGACTTCTTTTTTGCTTAAGCTTTGCAACGAGAATTTTTGTTTAACCCAAACATTCCCGTGGACAAATCACCTTTCTTAAACCTTGAAATGTGGCGGGCCACTAAATTCTCGACAGTCTTTAGAACCGATTAAGCATCTACTGAGACATACTCCTGCACTTTCATTTCGAAGCCACCAAACCCCAAGTCCCGGAAGACAGGAAGCCGGCGTTTCCCACTCCAGGTGGGGAGAAGGTAAACACCATCATCCGGCTGCAGACTGCCTCCTGGGGCCCCGGGAGTGATCGGTCCCTTCCCTCTCGGTGCTTCTGGACAACTGGACTGAGAACCTGTATTTCTCCCCTGCCACTGCCGCGCACAAGGTGCAGACCACGCTCACAGGAGCTAAAGATAGCCCCACCGCACCTGGGGAGACAGAGCCTGGGCGCCGCGCGCCGCAGGGCCTGCCCCTGCCGTCCTTTATGTCCCGGGCCCTTGGGGCCGGGGTCCTCGCCATAGCCCCCGCCAGAACCTCACCGACCAGCTCTGGCCTGCCAACCCTTGCTTGCCCCTGGGCCCTGCCGCCCAGGCCCAGGCGTGCAAGCGGCTCGACACCCCGCTTGCCGTCGCCCACACCTACCCTGAAGCCTTGCCGCAAAGGCTCGGGCCCGGGCGCTAGCCCACCGTGGCTAGGTTCGCCTGCTCCGCGCCGGGCTGCTCGCTCCGGCCCGGCGCTCCTAGAGCCGGGGCTGCGCCCACACTGGGCATGCCCGAGCTGCACGGGGCAGCTGGGAAGTCGGGCGGGCACGGAGCCGGTCGCTGGGCGGGGGCGGGGCCAGGGAGGGGCCATCCAGGAGGGGCGTGGCCAGGGAGCCTGGGAATTGTAGTTGGTGGGTCCTGAGAGTCTGTGCTCATCTTAATTATACAAATCCAGGCTTCTGTCCCCTACTGCTGCCTCTCCAAACCCCTTCTCACTGATCAGCAGTCCTGCTCTTTAGCCTCCTCAATCTATCTATGCAGCAATGCTGGTCTTTATAAAATCCTTTAAGAACAAATAACGTAAATAATAAAATAGGGGTCACCTTGATTAATTTGGGAGCTTTCTATAATTAAAGACTAGTAAGCCAGGTATGGTGATGCACACCTGTAATCGCAGCCTTTGGAAAGCTGAGAATTGTCCCGAATTCGAGGCTAGTTTTAACTACATAGTAAGCGCCAGGTTAAGCAGAGCTATATAACAAGATCTGTCTCAGAACAAACAAAATAACTCAATAGAGCAATCGCTTATAATGCACAAAGTCTTCATTCCAATTCTCAGCATCGTATACACAGAGTATGGCGGTGCAATCTCAGTACTTGGGAGTTGGAGGCAGGAGGGTCAGAAGTTTGAGGTTCACTCACCAAGTTTAAGGCCAGATTTGACTACATGAGAATTTACCTAAAAAATAATAATAAATTATTAAACAGTGGCAGGTTTACATCAAAATGATTCAAAAGACAAGTCATCAAACACTTAGGCTGTATTTAGTGCAAATTCCAACAATGATGGGATGGCTAATATAAAAAACCAAGCAGAGGTTACTATTGGCATATCCAGACCTACGGGTCTAATTCTAGCCCAGCTCCAGAATTTCTTAATATGAAACTGTAGGGAAAGCCAATTTTACCTCTTCCTTTTTTGGGGTTTCTCCTCTGGGTCTAAGAAATTAAACCAAAAATAGTAAGTCAAATATAAGAAAAGCATGCAAGTTATTTAATGAGTTAGTAGTGACTGACACAGAAACCCTAGAAAAGAAATGAAGAAGTTTGGAGATGTTTATTAGTCAAGGTTCTCTAGAGAAACAGAACTTATATAATGGATCTATTTATTTATCTATCTATATTGAGATGCATGCATACATACATACATATGGGATTTATTGGAATGCCTTACAGGCTGTGACCCAGATAATCCAACAATGGCTGCCTATGAACAGAGTGTCCAAAGATCACGAGCTGTCCAGTTCACTGATGTCTCAGATGTCCTTCGTTATCCATTGACCCTGCAGAAGTAGACTCCAACGCCAGTGGCAGTAAAGCAATGGACTGGCCAGTGAGAGCAGGAGCAAGGTAGCAAGGAGAGAGCTTCCTTCCTTCATGTCCTTTGTATAGGCTGCCAGCAGAAGGCGTGGCACAAGTTAAAAAAGTGGATCTTCCCATCTCAAAAGATCTGGATTAGAGTTCTCAGCTGGATAGTGGTGGTACATATCTTTAGTCCCAGCACTCAAGAGGCAGAGGCAGGTGAATCTCTGAGTTCAAGCCCAGTCTAGTCTACAGAGTAAGGACAGCCAGGACTACACCTGTCTTGAAAATACAAATAATAGTAATAATAATAAAAGAGGAAGAATAAATGAGTCTTCCTACTTCAAATTATTTAATTAAGGAGAAAGTCCCTCACAAGTGTGCCCAACAATTTGGGCTTTCATTAATTTTAGATGTAACCAAGTTGACACTCAAGAATAGCCATCACAGGATGTATTATATTTAAGTGTTAGAGCCCTCGCCAGTATTATGAAGGAAAAGCATAAAAATATGCAAGTGTAGCAAACCCCAAAATTATATTATTAGGGTTTTTTGTTGTTGTCGTTGTCTTGCTTTTTTGTTGTTGTTTGGCTTGTTTTTGAGACAGGGTTTCTCTGTGTGGCTCTGGCTGGACTCAAATTTAAAGATCTTCCTGTCTCTGCCTCCCCACTGTCGAGACTAAAGGTGTAGGACACCCAGCCCAAATGTGTTTATACTACATTGTACAAAGAAAGGCAATGTGGAGAAGTGGGAAGGTAAAGGAAAATCGGTTGCAGGAATCTTAATTGTTCTTATATAAAAAAAAAAAAAAAAAAAACCTGGGGCCAGATATTGGGGAAAAGCCGAAAGATCAAAGAGACAAAGGGAACAAGCCACAGCCAGTTCTCAACACTACTGAATCCTCAGCCAAAAGGAAAAAATCCTGTCTCCGTTAATCCTCAGACTGGAGAGAGGAAGCAAAGGAAAGCTAAGGGGTAAACTCCTGTAATGTTCGTTTCAACTTTGCTAGTGCTGGGATTAAAGGTGTGTGCCTTCACTGCCTGGCTTTGTTTGACCTTGAACTCACAGAGATCCAGGTAGATCTCTACCTCCTGAATGCCAAGATTGAAGGCGTGTGCCACCACTTCCTGACCTCTATGAATAACTCTGTGAGTGGCTCTGTCCTCTGATCTTCAGGCAATCATTATAAATACACAATATATCACTACAAAAATCACTATTTTAGTAAGATTTGTTTTGTATACAGCCTTAAAAAAACAAAACAAAACAAAACAAAAAAACCTCTAGCCAGGGTATACATGCATGCTAGGTAAATACTTTATCATCTTCTTCAGATTCCTATTTAAGTTACTTTCCTTAGTGTTGTAGAGCAGCAACTCCCTCCTTTGGGGAAAGAGGAGGAAGGATAATAGCACCCATTGGCCTGATAGTGTTGTGTTGTTGATTGTTTTTACTCTTTTGGGAAGCCCGCCACCCAGCTCCCAAACACATGGAGGCTTATTCTTAATTATAAATGCACAGCCTTAGCTTGGCTTGTTTCTTCCCAGCTTTTCTTAATTTTAAATTATCCCTTATACCTTTGGCTTCTTGACTTTTTCTTCTTATTCTGTACATCTTACTCTTACTCCATGGTTTACTGTGTAGCTGGGTGGCTGTTCCCTGAAGCCTCCTTTTTAGCTACTTTTCCTCTTCTCCCAGAGTTCTTATACTATCTGCCTACCAGCCCTGCCTATTTCTCTTTTCTGCCTTGCTATTGGCCATTCAGTTCTTTATTAGACCATCTGGTGTTTTGGAAAGGCAAGTTAGACAAAAGCAACACATCATTACATCATTAAACAAATGTTCCACAGCATAAACAAAAGTCACACATCTTAAAATAATATTCTACAAGAGTGTAGCTCAGTAGGAGAGACCAGACTAGTATGCCTGAAGCCCTAGGTTCAAGAGAGCTTCTTTCCTGTTGGTTTTGCTTAATTTTTAAGTGTTCTTAGCTCAAAATTACCCTTAGGGAAAAGTGGAGAAACTTAGAGTGGCCTATTTGCTTATTCTCAAAACTATTCCACCTCATCTAGAAACCTTTTCTTCCCTAATCCCAACCTCTCCCATGACTCTTCATTTCTTTTCACTTCCTGTTTTTCTTTGCCTCTGTCAATGCTCAGAGCTACTACTGGTAGGGCACCTATAGAATCAAAGGCTTATGATTACAGGCTATTGAATACAGCCTCTTATGTGGAAAGAACCTGATGCTCAGGTGTCAAGGTCAATGGCAAAACAAATACCCGGCCAGACCTCTTGGCTCTTATATCAGTCAGGTTGCTATTGCTACAATAAAAACCGTGTCCAAAAGCAACTTGAGAAATTTATTTAGCTGACTTTCCTATGTCTCAGTCTGTAGCTAAGGCAAATCAGGACAGGAACTCAAGGCAGAATCCTGGGGGCCGGAAGTAAAACATAAAGGAACTCTGCTTACTGACTTGCTTTCCAAGGCTTGTTTGGCCTGCTTATATCACTCAGGGCCAGCTGCCCAGGTATGGCATTGCCCTCAGTGGGCTGGAATCTTCCACATCAGTCATTAATTAAGAAAATCCAAGCCCTGCAGACTTACCTATAGGCAATGTGCTGGAGGCATATTCTCCACGGGATCTTCTTCCCAGACCTGCCTTATGTCAAGCTGACAAATTACTAATCAGGACAGCCCTCTTCCATTTCACTAAACCAATATTCCCTGGTCCAAGTTCAAGAGCCATTAAAGAATAAACTCCCCCTTTGCCCAACATGCTGAGACATCTTAGCTTCCCTTTTAAAAAGAGGAAACTCACAGCTCAAATCAGCAAAATGGAGAAGGGAACAAACCCCCAAAAGATGAGAAGTTCTTGCTGAGCTCAGTGCTTGGTACAAACTTTTAATCACAGCACTGGAAAGATCAAGACAGGAGGAGTCCAAGTTCAAAGCCAGCCTGAGCTACATATAAGAAGAGTCCCTGATTTTAAAATAAAATCCTGATGGTAATGGTTCAAGACTTTAACCCTGCACTTGGGAGACAGAGCAGAGGCAGGTGGATCTCTGTGAATTCAAAGATAACCTTATGTATATAGTAAGTTCCAGGCCAGTCAGGGATACATATTGAGATCCTGATACAAAATAATAATGATAATCATCATCATTCTGGATTTATATATGAAAACTCTTGTGGGGAGAAGATCTTTGTTTTCTTGTTTGATTCAGCCATGGACAACAGTCTCTTGTTTGATGAAAATGGATCTGGATCTGGGGAGTTCTTCTCAAAGTGTTTATTCTCATAAGTCATTTGATCCACTTGCTCCACCACTAAGATGGTTATAAACTATAAACCAGCAATGTGTGGGTACGATTGTAATCCCAGAAATTAGGAGGAGGGCCAAGCAGGAGGATTGTAGCAAAAGCAAGTCCAACCTGGGCTACATAGTTAGTTCTCAATCAGCATAGGCTGTACCAAAAGATTCTCAAAAAACACAAACAAAATCATGATTAAAAAGGGACATCTCTTTTGAAAACAATTTATTTAGTTTTATTTTATGTGCATTGGTATGAGGGTGTCAGATACCCTAGAACTGGAGATATAGAAGGTTGTGAGCTGCCATGTGGATGTTGATAATTGAATTCAGGTCCTCTGGAAGAGCAGCCAGTGCTTTGAACTAGTGAGCCATCTCTCTATCCCAAGAAGGGACTCTAATTTTTTTTTTTTTTAATGAAAGAGCTTCTTTCCTGTTGGTTTTGCTTAATTTTTAAGTGTTCTTAGCTCAAAATTACCCTTAGGGAAAAGTGGAGAAACATAGGGTGGCCTATTTGCTTACTCTCAGAACTATTCCACCTCACCCAGAAACCTTTTCTTTCCCAATCCCAACCTCTCCCATGACTCTTCATTTCTTTTCACTTCCTGTTTCTCTTTGCCTTTCTCTTTGTTTGTTTGTTTGTTTGTTTTTACAACACAACTGTAATTTCCCCTCCATCCTTCCCTCCCAATTCTTCCACCCATCTGCCCCCCATCCTATTTCTCTTTCTCTTCAGAAAAGGGCAGGCCTCCCGTGAATATCAACCAGCCAGGATATAGCAAGTTGCAGTGAGACCAGACTCCTCCTGTCCTGTTAAGGCTGGATGGGGCAACCCGGTAGGAGAACAGAGTCCCAAAGCAGGCAACAGAGTCAGAGACAGCCCAAGTGAGTAAATCTCTTCAATCTTATTATTTATTATTATTAGCAAGAACTATATAGAAAAGTTGCTGCAGGGGTTTTATTGTTATCAAAACAAGCAATTCATCTGCTGATACTTGGAAATCTTATAAGAAAATTTAAGTGATTTAATAATAAACTTATTCTTGTAACTATCAATTATAGAGTAGTTCTTCCTCCAAACTTTAAAAAAAAAATGCCTTTATAGCCAGCTGCTTATTTGCTTGTTAATTTGCACTTGGGAGGCTAAGGCTGAGGATCACTATCACAAGTTCAACTCCAGCCAAAATAATGCAACAAGAGCAAATCTAATTGAAAAAAAAAAAAAAAAGCTGGAAGGTGTTGTAGACATTTGATCCCATAGGGAACTGGTAGGTCTCTGTATCAGAGGTTAAAGATCATCATCTATGAATTCTAGGAGACCCATCCAAACAACAAACTTGCTTAAAAATAGACCTTCCAACAGGTGGTGTTGGTGCATGCCTTTAATCCCAGCACTCCAGAGGTAAAAGCCAGTGGATCTCTGTGAGTTCCAAGCCAGTCTGTTCTATATAGTGAGTTCCAGGACAACCAGGGCTGTTACACAGAGAAAACTCTGTCTCAAAAAACAAAACAAGACCTACCATAGACCTGACTATGTCACAGCTTGGAATTTACCCAGATGACTCCAAGTCAATGTATCACAGAGATCTTTGAACACCATTTGTAATGCAGCACTATCTACAGCCTAGGTGCCCACCAACAGAGTAATGGAAAAGAAAATGGAATTTATTCACATACACAATGAAATTTTCTCAGCCATACAGAATTGAAGATATGACATTTTCAGGAAAAATTGAGACAGATGGAGATAATCATGTTAACGGTCTCCAAAAGTTAGATATTTTCTCTCATTTATGGTTCCTAGACTATAGTTTCATAAAATCATATGTGTACAAATGACATGAAAACATAAACAAAACTGAAGCAAAGGACTAAGTAGGCAAAAGGGCAGAAAGGGAAGGGAACTCTTTATGGAGCGAAATATTCTCTAAGTATCTTATATGTTTGCATGAAAATGGCCTCATGTAATCCAGTATAAAAACTTTAAAAAATCTAAAAAATAGTCATGACTCAACATAGAAACAAGATATAGATATATCTATATCCCCACTAGGCTGCTAAAATGTGTGAATCTAGAAGTTCTCCTCTACTTTGGCTTTGTGACATATAAACTGTCAATAATACCAGATCTAGAATCCAGGTGCTCCAGCTTCCAGGCTTAGACTCTTCCAAAGGAGAATGATACTGTGACATGTTAAGCACCTAATTTGCAGCAGGCCTTTCGCATTTCTTATTTTAAAATCTTGTGTGTGTGTGTGTGTGTGTGTGTGTGTGTGTGTGTTTTACTGGAATTGAACAGAGGATCCTATGCATAATAGGCAGACAACCTATGAAAATATACCCCCCAGCCTTCTTTTTATTTTCTATTTGTGTTGATACAAAGTTGCACTAAGTTTCCCAGGCCCACCTAAATCTGACTCTTAAACCCAGGTGGGCCTTGAACCTGTGATCTTGTTACCTCAGATTTCTGAGTAGCTGGACTTACAGACTTTTGCCACCAAGCCCTAAACTGCACAATTATCATCATTCTCCTTCTCCTCCTCCTTTTTCTTTTTTTCCTTCCCTTCCTCCTCCTCTTATTTTTTCCTTCTTTCTTTTCTCCTCTCTTCTCTATTTTTTTTTTTGCTTTTTTTTTTTTTTTAAATTGGGTCTTATATAGCACAGGGTAGCCTCATAGTTGCTATGTAACTAGGGATTATCTTGACCTTCCAATCCTGTCTCTACTTTCCAAGTGCTAGGAGAGCAACCATGCACCACAGCCTATTAAGTATTGCTTACAACCAGTCTGCCTGGTGTCCAGTGCCACACCCTTTTATTTAACACATCTGTCTTCCCTTGTGGGCCACTCCAAGCCTCGATTAAGTTTAGACCTTGTAATATCACTATAGTGTTCCTCTAATTTTTTTTTAATTTATTTATATTTATTTGCTTTGGTGTTTGCCTGGAACTGGAACTACAGACAGTTGTTAGCTGCCATGTGGGTGCTGGGAATTGAACCCCGGTCCTCTGGAAGAGCAGTCAGTGCTCTTAACTGCTGAGCCATCTCTCCAGCCCCTGTTCCTCTAATTTTAATGTGAAAATGAGCTGCCTGGAGACTGCAAAATACAGATTCTGATTCAGTTGATCTGGGATGAGGGCCAAAATTCTGTAGTCCTGCTTCCCATGTAATCCCAATAAACATTTACTAAGTGCCTGCTATCTCTCTTGGCTAGGTGTTTGGGACACATGATGTTCTCAACTTGTTTTCTTCCGATGGGGAAACAGACAAGGTAATGAAATGAAAACAAAGTATTAGGAAAAAGTAAGGTCACAAAGACTAGATACAAAGGGAACTCTGCTCCATGAAAACAGCTCCAGGAAAACTATTGGGTGTATTTGGAACAGTGGAACCTATTTGCTATGGCTGGCATTTAAAATAGGAGTAAAACTGGCAAGGACACACTTCCTTTTTATTGCCAGACTCTAATTGCCAGGCTCTTTTCAAATAATAAAATTTAGTAGTGAGTGAAGCAGACAAGAAGTCTGCTTTAACAGAGACCATGTTCAAGTAGAATGAGATAAGATAGAACAGAATAAGATAAAATCTGGGTCTGAGGCAAGAGTAGCTGCCATTGGCTATCCAAAGAGTCACACTTGAGCAGTTGATTGTGTTAAGTTCTAAATTCAGGAGGCAAAGGGGACCAGCCATGTAAAGATTTAAAGTCAGGTAGTTGTGCTAACCTTTAATCCTTGCACTTAAGAGGCAGAGGCAGAAAGAGCTTTGTGAGTTTAAATCCAGCCTGTTCCACATAGAGAGTTCCAATAAACAACCAGGCTAGAATCTGCCTGCTGGATATCAAGCCCAGAAACAAAAACAAGGTCAAGGTGGTTACAAATATGACCAAGCCCTTTTTTACTTCCTCTGGTGTCCACAATCACCAAGTATTTTCTCTCTCTCTCTCTCTCTCTCTCTCTCTCACACACACACACACACACACACACACACACACACACACACACACACACACACACGCACACACACACCTTAAGTCCATTCTTGCTTCTGACCCTATTGCTACCATTGTCTTTCACCTAAATTTATGGCAAGTCTCCCTGCTTGCCTCCCAGCAATCCATCTCTAGTCCATTCCCCACACGTCCCACAGAATTTTAGAAAATGAAAGGTCTTTGTCTCTCTGCCTTAAACACTTCAGTGGCTCCCATATCTCTGAAGGAATAATGTTTAAACTTCTCATCCAGTCTATCCTTAGACCTTTGGAGAACTTCACAGCTCTTTGACTATATGTTCTCCTACACTCTGTGTTTTAGCCATGATTTCTAAGATGAGCCAATGTTTTTTCTTTTCTCTCCGTTGCCCACATGGAAGTCCTCTGACTCTTTCTACTGCTTCCATCCATCACACCTAACCTGTAGATCCCTCCCTGTGGTGTTTTGAATGAGAATGGCCCCATGAGCTCATATATTTAAATGCTTTGTCCCCAGTTAGTGAACCTTTTTGGAAAGGACAAGAAGTTGTGGCCTTGGAGTAAATGTGGTCTTGTTGGAGAAGGTATGTCACAAGAGGTGTGTGTGTGTGGGAGTGACTTTGAGGTTTCAAAAGCCCAAACAAGGTCCAATATTACTTTCCTTCTTCCTTCAACCATGCTCTGTGCTCTGATAGTCATAGACTACCCCTCTGAAACTGTAAGCAAGCCCCCAATTAAATGCTTCTTTTATAAGTTGCCTTGGTCATGGTATTTTATCACAGAATTAAACAGTAGCTAAGACACTCTCCAATCACTTCCCCATTCCTCTTTTGATTTGCAGGAGCATCCTGAAGAGCAGGTATCAAAATCCTGTTGATTATGATCATGTCTATAATTATTCTGCCCCACTAGACTAGGTGAAGACTTTTTACTACTTTTCTTTTTTATAACCCTCATGCCCATGTTAGATGATGTCTACAGTAAGAGTGCATTCTCAAATTTAAACGAATACATAAATGAGCTGATGAAATTACAAATAAGTCTGTTTTGTTGTTGTTGGTTTGTTTATTCATTTTTTGAGATGATTTCACTCTCTAGTCCATGATGACCTTGAGCTCACTAACTCAGGCTAGCATCCAGTTGATGGTGATCCTCCTGTTTTAATCTCCTGAGTAATAGGATTGTAAGTAGGAACCACCACACCTTGCTTCCATGTGGATTTTTAAACTTTAAGACTTACTAAATTATTAGTGAGAAAACCAGTAAGGTATTATAAGCAGTTCAGAAGAGGAAAAATACCCTACAGATTTGTATGAAATAAAAACCCGACTGGCTAGTGTTATGCTACTAAGCAATGTCTCACACCCTGTTGGAATGAATTTACAAGCAACAGTAATCTTTGTTTTGCTTTGTTGAGACTGGGTCTCTGTAGAGCCCAGACTCGCCTGGACTTGTAATCCTCCCGAGAAAAGACATTCATTGCAAGCATGAAACACTATTCTTAGGTTTGGCCTGGGATTCTCAGTTTTCCTGTCCCCAGCACTCATGTGCTGAGATCATAGGTGTGGACTACCAGGCCAACTTAGTCTTCCATTTTTAAGGCTTAGAGAAGAGGAAATTAACCTTCACTTTTATAGAATTAATTTATATGTCTTAATCCACATGATTACCAGCCACTTAAAATTTACAGCATTGTAAAGTATCTCAGAACCATGATAGTTTAGAATCAGATTTCCATAAAGTTATGCTGGTGTTTTCTGTAGTACTAAATATATGTGTGTTCATATTAACTTTCCAATCCTCTGACAGCAAATGGGCTCAAATTTCAATTAAGTTCTGATGCTTTGTATCTAGAGTTAATGTCAGATGCCATTAGTTAAGACCAGTTTCATCAAACGCCTCTACTTTCAACTAACCAACTATGAATTGCAATTTTTTGTGACAGTCTCCTCAGGGTTGATAATTGTTAGAATGCCTCACAGAACTCAAAGAAACCTTATGTATACTGGGTTATTATGAAGCATGAAGTGCAACCTGAAAGGGTGGTACACTCCTATAATTCCTGCCAGTACCCAGAAGACTGAGACTGTACAGTCAAGAGTTTGACACCAGTCTAAGATATGCAGCAGGGCTGGGTCTCCAAATAAAGTAATAACCTGGAGACAGGAGGATCAGGAGTTTGAGGTAATCCTCAGATAAATAGTAAGATCAAGGTCAGTGTAGAGAAAAGACAGAGAGAAAGAGAGAGGGGTGGGGAGGATATAATTTAGTAACAATTTGCAAAATGAAAGTGGGCATAGTGACTTGTGCCTGTAATGCCAGCAGTTAAGTGGCTGAGTAATCTGGGCTAACCTAGGTTACATACTGAGTTCTGGATGAGCCTGGTCAAACAGTGTGAGACTCCTATTTCAAAAATCAAAACAAAAAATGAATATATAAATAAAAGTAAACTCCTTAAGCTAGTGGAACAGACACAAAGAAAAAGGAGAGGCTCCCTCTCTGCTCCCACACCTTCATGGGATGCCACCTACTGGCATGTGGATGTGTTCATTAACCTACAAGAGTCTATGAATGCTATTATTTAGGATTTATTCAATTCTTGGTAATAAAGGCAATCTTTAGCACCTTTTCTGCTCCTTGAGGAAAGTGGAGTGAGCTGAAAATTCCAGCCCATTCATTGTGACATGGTTTTTCTGGTGGCCATCCTAAAACTATCTAAGGCTTCACCAAGATCAAGCTCATCACCTGCTATTATGTTATGTGCATTATACATTATTCTATTCATATGTTATTATGTGTTATAATTTTCATACATTATATGAAAATTCTAACTATACGTTTTTTAAAAGTATGTATGTGTATTCAGGCATATCATTAAAAACACATGGAAGTCAGAGAATAACTCTCAAGGGTCTACCCTGCTATGTGGGTTCCAGGAATTAAGCTCAGGTCAGGCTTCAGAACAAGTCCCTTTATCTATGGACCATTGTGCTGATTCCTCTGTTACAGATGAGGCCTCACTATATAGCTCTGGCTGGCCTACAACTTGTTGTTTAGATCAGACTACCCTCACATTTATGGAGATCTACCTTCCTTTGCCTCTCAAATGGTGGGATTAAAGGTGTGCATCACTAGCTCTACATATTTTTAAACTGCGATAAGGTTAATTTTATGTTTTAACTATTTTATTCATGAGATTTGTTTGTTTGTGTGCCTTTCTCTCTGTGTGTGTCACATGTGTGGAGGGTGCCTGTAGAGGCCAGAAGAGAATGTTGATGCCTTGGAACTGGGCTTGGTTAGTTTGAGCTGCCCACTGTGAGTCCTGGGAACCAAACTTGAGCCCTTTGGAAGAGCGCCAGTGACTCCTATAAATTGACTCCAACCTCTCATACATTCTTTAGAGCAACTCATGTATGATTGAAAAATGCATTTTATAAACATTTATAACTAACGAAAGATGCTCCTATTTATTCAGTAAATCCAAGAGTTTTAGGGCACTATGCCAAAAGCTGGGAACCAAAACCAACGTATTTCTCATGATACCACAGATGTCCTCTAAACAATGGCTGGTTTCCATTGGAGAAATTAGTTATATGTCATTTGTTCATTCCATATTTTCTTTGTCAATTTTACATATTTAATTATTTCGGGGGGGGTTATTTTGTCTGCATGCATGATTGTTATTGGGAACCCCTTGCATGGAGTTCCAGAAGAGATTCTCCTGCTTACAAGAACATGCCACCATGTCAATAGTTTGTTTTCTATTTGTTCTTGATAGTTCATATCATGGAGTCATACAATAAGCCTTTTGTGTCTGCTTTCTTTCACTTAATGTTTCCAAGGTTTGTCTGTATTGTAGCATGTATCCACATTTAACTCATTTTTATGATCGGATACTATTTTTTTTGTAAATATACCACATTTTATTTGTCAGTTCACTAGCTGTTGTTGGCAGTTATTTGTTTCCACTCCCTCTTTTTCTGAGATAGAATCTCTTACTCAGTAGCCCAGCCTGGCCTTGAACTCATTACATAGCTCAAGCTGGTCTCTAGACGTGCTCCTGTTGCAAACCTACCAAGTGATGGAGATTATAAGCATAAGCCACCACACCTAGCTTTATGTATGAGTTTTAATAGTGACATGCATTTTCATTTGTTGTAGGTATACACTTACTCAACAACAGAATTATTAGGTCAGGTAGAAACTGTCTTAATTAGAGTTGCTATTGATTGCTGTGATGAAACACTATGACCAAGATGAGGAAGAAAGGGTTTATTTTGCGTACACTTCTGCATCCCAATTTATCATCCAAGGGAATCAGGACAGGAATTAGAAAAGAACAGGAATCTGGAGGCTGGAGCTGATGCAGAAGTATCTATCAGCGTACTGCTTCACCCTTCATTGCACCCCTGACCATCAGCCCAGAATGGCACCACCCATAATGGGTTAGGCCCTCCCACATCAATCACTAATTAAGAAAGCACCATACAGACTTGCCTATAGCCCAATCTTTTAGAGGCAGTTTATCAGCTGAGGTTCCCTCCTCTCAGAGGACTCTGGCTTGCGTCAAGTGAACATAGAAACTAGGAAATACAGTAATGCAACAAGGACTGCCTTGGAATCAGTCTTCAGCCTCTCTCTTTTCTGTGCTTCTGCCATTCCTAATCCTCTGACTGCCCCTACAGTGAAGGTGTTAGCTGACAAATCTGTTTTTAGTCACCTAACACAAATAACCTTTGTAACATTCTTACTTGCCATAGCTGCTGAGAACCGAGGTCTGCCGTTACATTCCAGCTCCATCTACAACCTCCCTGTACCTCCTTCCCTTACTTATCAAAGCCCTTCAGTCTACTGAGCCTCTGGACATAGAGCTCTGGGAAGCTGAACCCTCTACCTTCTGATTTTTTAAAATTTTATTTATTTATTTAGTTAGTTAGTTTTTCCTACCAATTTTCTTTTCCAAAATTTGATCATTTTAAATGGCTGGCAGCCCAGGCCTTTGATTCCGGTAATAAGCAACTCTGTTTTTCTTTCTTTCTCTCTTTTTTGAGTAATAGTAATGTGAGGTTTTTTCCCTCTTTTTTATTGATGATAAAAGAGAGACATTTTTCATAGTGGCAAAATTCTGTTTAAAAAATATATAAAATAAACTGACTCAGTCTTTTGGAGTGGTAGAGGGCTGGCTCCATGGTTAAGAGTGTTTGCTGCTTAAGAGTACTTGCTGCTCTTGAAAAACAAAAAATTAGTTCCTAGAGTCATGTCACAAGACTCACAAAGACTTCTAATTCCAGCTGTACAAAATCTGACGCCAGGTCTCTTTGGGTACCTACATACATGCGCACATACAGAGAGGCATACACACATGCACACACACACATACATCATATATATAAGTATAATATTGCTTTAAGATGTTGGGACTGAAGAGATGGCTCTGTGGATAAAGGACCTTACCACATAATTCTACAGAACTGAATTTAATCCCTGGGAACCCACTATAAGGAGAGAGCCAACTTTACAAAGTAATCCTCTGAACTCAGCATATGGGTTCTGTGGCAATGTATCCCCCTATCATGTACACTCAGAAACATACACACAATAATATAAATACACTTTAAATAATTTTTGCAGTTGCAAAATTGTAAATTGTGTGGTGGGCATTGGGTGATGGGTATCAAAATGCAGTTAAATTAGATGAACAAGTTCAAGTATTGTATAGTATAGGACAATTACTATACATACACATACATATATGTTTATGTATATTTGTCTATTTACAGATGTGATGTTGAGCATCAGATCCAGCACATGCTAGGCAAGAGCTCTACCACTGAGCTGAAGTGTGTGTGCGTGTGCGTGTGCGTGTGCGTGCGTGTGTGCGTGCGTGCGTGCGTGTGTGTGTGTGTGTGTGTGTGTGTGTGTGTGTGTGTGTGTTTTCCTTGGCCTATTTGTGAAAGGTCAGAGAAAAACCTTGGGGAGGTAAATTCTCTCCATCATGTGGATTTTGAAGTTCAAACTCAGGTTGTCAGTCTGGGCAGCAAACACCTTCCTTCATCTACTGAGCCAAAGCACTCGTCCCAGACTCTAATTTTTTTTTAATGTGAATTGGTGTTTTGCCTGCCAGTATAACTGTGTAAGGGTGTCAGATCTTTGAATTACAGACAGTTGTTAGCTGCCATGTGGATGCTGGGAATCAAATTCAGGTCCTCCGGAAGAACAGTCAGTGCTCTTAACCGCTGTGCCATTTCTCCAGCCCCCAGACTCTAAATTTTATAAAGCTCTAACAAACAAAACTTTGAAGGTCTTAACACAAAGACTTGGGAACTTTTTAAGAAGATAAAAATGCTAATTACTCAGATTTGACCATTATATTTTGTAATATATTTATGCATACACTTTGTATATATGTGTGTATGTGTCAAAATATCACACTGTAACCCACAAACATTTATAATTAGTATCCATAAATTAAATATAAAATGAAGCATTTAAAGCTACATATTGCATTTGTTTATTATTGTTCTCTCTAAGACAAGGTCTCCCATAGCTCTCACTGGCCTTGCACTCACTATGTAGCCCACTATAGCCCTAACCCTCAGATATCTTTGCCTCTACCTCCTAAGTGCTGGGAAACATATTGTAATTTGAAACTGTAAAATTTTTTTTTTATAGTTTTGAATTTTACACTAAAATCATGCCTTTCTATTTTAAGAGAACAAAATTTGTATTAAAAAGAAATAGAAACAAGTTGTGGCCTGAGGGTGCCAGTGTAAGGAAGAACACCACATAGCACCATGTGGAGAAAAATAGACAAGACCGTTGTCTCCAACTAAGGAGAGGGCACGGCGTGCTTTGCATTTTCCAGTTTCCTTGATACAGAGAGCACAGATGTATCCATTATTTACATATTAACATGATTCTCACAATGTGGTGTCTATTTAGATTCCACAATAGGCAAAACAATGAACTTGAACCAGTGCCAGGCACCTCTTTCCTTCGGTTTAGGAGAGACACAAGTTAAATTGTCCAGGGTCTAGCCTGGAGACTTCAGACTTTCAAAACATTCTTCCTCCAACAGCTCTTGACCTGAGACTGCTTCTGTCCTTTCTTACCTATGTATTTATTTGTTTGACCCTGCAGGCAATAACAATCTCCCTTTTCTTTGGATAGAAGCTGCCTATGGGAATGCAACAGCGCCTCCTAGTAACCATGGGAACCTTATTGGCATGGCAACCTGGCAGCCTAGAGAGAGGCAGCCAGGGGGTGGAAAGGGAGAAAGCAGTGGGAAGTGCTGTAGTCCTGAGAAAGAGGGGAGGGGGATGTAGCTTTCCATCCCGCTGAGGAGAGAAGAGGAGAAAAAAAAATGTCCAGCTGGTTCTTTAGCTCTCTGGCTGGGACGGAGAAATTCGTCATGAATTCAATCTTCACTCCTCGGTCCTTTTCAGGAGGTTGATGGAGGAGAGTATAAACCAACCTGGGCACGGAGACCTAAACCTACTGATGGTCCTTTGCTTCTGAAGTGAGATTTGATTGCACCAAAAAAATGAGTAGAGTCTAACAGACAGAACAAAGATCTCACAGCTTAGGGAGAGGGGAAATATCAACCAGCACTGTGGAAGGCTGTGAGCCCAAGCACCTTTGCAGGGCTCAAATCATACCTAGCTAGACACATTCTTTTGTAACTTCTGTTCTCCTTTTTGCAAATGCTGGACATAGAACCTAGAGCCTCATGCTGCCTGAGTTCATGCACTCTGCCACTGAGCTATGCTATACCTTTAGTGTATTTCATAATTTTCATTGCCAAATAAAAAGCATCTGTTATTACAATTGTCTAAGGATGAGAAAATCTCTAAGGAGTGCTTAGTAAGAAATTAATCTTTGGCAAGTTTGAGAATGGCTGGGGATGTGATAAAGATAAACAAATAAAGAACCAAAACCACACCACAGTGATATGTAATTAGTTTTTTGAAGGAGTGTTGAGTCTCCCCGCATAGTGCAGGCTGGCTTTGTACTTAGGAGGCTCAGAGATTATATCCATATATATATTAACTCTGGAAGAAACATTTGGGCTATTCCTACTTTTTTGTTTTAAAGACTTTTTTTTTTCTTGTGTATGAATGTTTTGTCTGTGTGTATGTGTAGTGGTATATACATGAATGCATGTCTGGTGCTTTTGGAAGCCAGAAGAAGGCATCAGATCTCTTGGAACTAGAGCTACCTATAGCTGTGAGTGCCATGAGGGTGCTGAGAACTGAACCCTGGTCCTGTGCAAGACCAGTACGTGCTCTTAACCACTGAGCCATCTCCTCAGCCCTCAATGTTGTATGTGTGATGGCGGGAAGGGGAGAGGGGGTGGTGGTGGTGGTGGTGGTGGCTATTCTTAAGTTGCTATGAGCATTTGGATACCAGTTTGTGTGTGTGTGTCAAGCTTTCATTTTATGGCATGTCAGGCACCACAGTCTGCACAGTAGAATCAGGTAAAGAGCTGATGACTGTGAAGGCCAGGATGGTGGTATTCTCATGGAATCTCCACAGCTGGGCAGTGAAGGCAGGAAGATCAGAAGTCCAAACTCAACTTCAGTTGCACAGAAAGTTCAAGGCCAGCCTGGACACATAGAATTTTTTTTAAAGATTTACTTTATTTTTTCAATTTTATGATTATTATTTTTTAATCATATGTGTGTGTGCATATGAATGTAGGTGCTGACAGAGGCCAGAGGTAGGAGTTCCCAGGAGTTGGAGTTACAAGCAGTTTTAAGGTGTCTTATCAGGGTAGTGGAAATTGAAATCAGGTAAGTGCTCTGCATTGCTGACCCATTTATCCACCCTTACTTTACTAGTATTCATTTTACTTTATTAGTATGGGTGTTCTGACTACATGTACATGGGTGTTTAAAATTTTGCTCAGTTCCCCTTAAAGGGAAGCCTGTGCTGCCAATAATTCATCTCTCCAATCCCACAAGACTATCTTTTAAAATTTGGGGGGATTTGTCTTAGTCACTGTTCTATGGCTGTGAAGAGAAACCAACTCTTATTTTCTTTTAAAGCTTTATTTTATTTTTATGTGAATTGGTGTTTTGCCTGTATGTATAACTGTGTAAAGATGTCAGATCTTGGAATTACAGACAGTTGTTAGCTGCCATGTGGCTGCTGGGAAACGAACTCAGGTCCTCCGGAAGAACAGTCAGTGCTCTTAACTGCTGAGCCATCTCTCCAGCTTGAGAGACCAACTCTTAGAAAAGAAAAAATTTAATTGGAGGTTTGCTTATAGTTTCAGAGGTTAGTCCATCATCATGGCAGAGAATATGGTGACAGGTAGGCATGGTACTGGCTTTATAGCTGAGAGCTACATTCTGGTCCACAGGCCAGGCTTGTCATGGGCTTTTGAAACCTCAAATCCACCCCCCAGTGACACATTTCCTCCAGCACACTTCACATCCTAATCCTTCTAATCCTTTCAAATAGTGTCACTAAACATTCAAATATATGAGCTTACTAGGACCATATTTTTTTTAACAGACTCAATTCATTTTTTATTTTTTTATATAAAACCCTTATGTGGTGGCCACAGCTAGAGCCTGGGTCCTCTGAACAGAGACTCTGGTGTGGGCTTTCACAAGATGGTCAGTGAATTCCTGATAAGGAGACTAGGTAAACATAGTCTCTTTCTAGAGGTCAGAGGTCAGGTAGCTGTAGGTCTTAGAGGTGGCATCAAAGGTAGACTACAACCATTCTTATTTAAACCACCCAGGGTTGGAGAGGTGGACTAGCAGTTAAGAGTATGCACTGCACTTGAAAAAGATTCAAGTTCCCTTCCCAGCACCCACAGGGAGGCACACAACTGCCTGTAACTTCAGCTCCAGGGGGCCTAACATCTTCTTCTGGCCTCAGAGGGCATGTGCACAAACAATACACTGTGGCTGGAGATACAGCTCAGTTATTATGAAGTAGTTCCTGCTCTTAGAGGGGACCCAAGCTTGGTTCTCAGCACCCATATGGTGACTCACAACCATCTGTAACTCCAGTTCCAGGGCATCTGATGTCCTCTTCTAGTTTCTGTGGGTACCAGACATGCAAGTGCTACACTTGCATACAGACAGACAAAACACTTATATACATAAAATAAAAATAAAAAAGAGGGGAGGGATAATTCCTCCCTCTACATACACTGGAGATCAAACCAGGAATCATTTTCTGAGTCCTAATACATATTCCTTCTAAGACATTGCCCATGGCTTGGGTACACATGCTTGTAGTTCCAGTTTGAGAAATAAGAGTAGGGAAGGTCAGAAACTGAAGGTTATCCTAAGCTACAGAGATATAGCAAGGCTAGCATTGATTACACACGGAAATCCTGTATGAAAAGATCCAAACCAACCAACCAAACAAACAACCCCAAATAGAAACAAGGAATATCACCCATTATTTATCTCAGACTCAAGTTTTTGTTGTTGTTACTCTGTTTTTGAGAAAAGGTCTCACTTTAGTCTGAGTTAGCCTGAAACTTTTGATCCTTCCGCTTCAACAACAGAATTATAGTTAGAGAAAATTATTGAAGAAAATGAAGTTTAGAGTTAGTTTATAGATTTAATTTTCTTTGCTCTTGACATAGGATTTTTGTATCATTAAAATTTTCAGCTGGGTGGTGATGACACACACCTTTAATCCAGCACTTGGGGAGGCAGAGGCCGACAATTTCTGAGATCAGCCTGGTCTACAGAGGGAGTTAGTTCCAGCACAGCCAGTGCTGGAGACAGGGAGAAACCCTGTCTCAAAAATGCACATGCATATTTTTTTAATCTTATTTTCTATTAGTATCCCTGTAAAGTGTGTGTCTAAAGGTGGAGAAACAAAGAGATGAGAAGATAGTGCACCATGCCTGGGTGACTTTAATGTGCTAAAGATGTAGTAGCTCTGTGGTAGTGTTGCCTACATGCCTAAGGCCCTGTGCTCAATGTTTAGTGCGGCAAAAAGAAATCAAAATAAAATATAGTAAAAAGAAAATCAAATTTAAATAAAGTGGGGATGGACAATTTGGGATCAGGCTTATTTGATTTATGTATATATTTTAAGACAGATAGCCCTAGCTAGCCTTGACCTCACCATGTAGTCTAGGCTGATTCTTCCTGATCTTCTTGCCTCAGTCTCTGCCTGATTTCATGTGGTGAAGGGGATTCAGGCTGTGTACATACTAATTAGATAAGCACTCCACCAGCTGAACTACTAGCCTGGTGCTCATTTAAAGAAATATGAAAGTTAGTGAGGCATCTCAGGAGGTTAAGGGACTTGCTACCAAGTCTGTTGACTGGAGTTCAACCCCCAGGACCCACTTAGTAGAAGGAGAAAACTCTTGTCCTCTGATCTCTACATGCCCACTGTGACAAATGCCTCTGTGTGTGTGTGTGTGTGTGTGTGTGTCACATACACGGGTAAAACCCCACTAAATAAATAAATGTAAGAAAATTAAATTCATGGATTTTTTTTAAATAACAGACATATTTTAGTTTGTCTTTTGTAATATATTTAAGAAAACTAAAGTTTAGAAAATTTTTATCTAGTATAATATTCCACATTTTTTTATTATTTTAATGAAAACATTTTAATATACAATACACATTTCAATACAAATACAATATATTTTTATTATCTTTCCCTGTCTTCCAACTCTTCCTACCCACCTAACTTTATGTTCTCTCTTTCTTAAAAAAACAAGCCTTTAATGCCAGCAATCAGGAGGCTGACCTCTGAGTTCAAGGCCAGCCTGGTCTACAGAACCAGTTCCAGAATGGCCATGACTATACAGGGAAAGCCTGTCTCAACAAAACAAACAAAAAAAAAGTAAGTTTCCACAGGTCACTGAATGGCTAATGGTAAAGCTGCTGTTGAAGCCCAGACTCTTGATTTACAGAGAAAGCTTTGCTAATGAGCCCTTAGTTCTGCCCTGTTAGCTGAGGAAAGCTTTGATGTGATCTGGTTAGAACACCCACAATCACACAGTACAGGAAACACCACACTGGGAGTTCCTTTAAGTCTCAAAAGTAGTAGTAGACATTGAGAGAGGTTTCTGTTCTAAACAAGGTAAGCAGAAGGATTTAAAAATGGTATCTACTCATCTCTTTTGGCTTTAAAGAAGGTTGCTATTCTCAGGCTTATGTGGAACCTTTACTAAGAGGTGATGCATGAGCTTTCTTTGATTTATGTGTTTTGTTTCTCATGCTTGTCCCAGTGTTATACACAATGAACAGATTCTTATCCTGGAAGGAATCTGGATTTATTTGAATATGCAGATTTCAATGTCTGAGGTTGCCAAGCCTCCTAAAGCTTCGGGCTTTATTCATTCTGTGCCCAGCAGCTTTGTGTGTCTCTAGGACAGCAGCAGTTCTGCAACACAGACTTCTCTCATGACCAAGGCAGCCAATCAACAGCCAACAGTAAACTTCTCCTCTTAGAACTCACTAAAACTCAGCTTCAATGTCATGCCAAGTCAAGCATTTTGTATGACATCATTTGCCTGTTCCCCACCCCCAAGTCTCTTTCCCAGTCTCCCTTTGTCTTTCTATTTCTTTGTCTCTCTCCTTTCATACTTTTTTTAAATCTTCTTTTCAAATATTTATTGTTTTATTTTTATGTGAATTGGTGTTTTGCCCCCATGCATAACTGTTCAAGGGTGTCAGATCTTGGAATTACAGACAGTTGTTAGCTGCCATGTGGATGCTGGGAATTGAACTCAGGTTCTCTGGAAGAACAATCAGTGCTCTTAACTGCTGAGCCATCTCTCCAGCCCCTCCTCTCATACTTTTAAGATAACTTAAAAATTGTTGAGGTAAGGGCACTTGCCTCTAAACCTAATGACTACTGGAGCTCAACCTCTGGAACCTAACACACACACACACACACACAATTTAAAAAAAAATCATTTATTGCAGCACTTAAGTGTAGAATTTCTTTTGGGCCATCATGATAGACACAGGGATGACAGAACTGGGATTTCTACAGTAGGAGAAAAAAATTGGCCTTAGCCCACAAAGCAGCAAAGACAAATGGGAGTTTATAGCTGAGAAGCAGGGTGAGAATCAGACAAAAGAAGGTTAGGATGGATGGATGCATGGGGGTTCGGGGTAACCTGGCCTAACAGGGTTATTGCTGGACATTAGTCATAGTGACTGGATAGCATCTGTAGAGTGGAGACTGAGGAACTTACTTAGGTACCAATGGTACCCAAATGTTGAAGATAGAGGGTTCTGCAAAAATGACTTAGCAGGATTTTTGTGAAAGCGAGATTTTTATAAGAAAGTGCATAAATGGGGTTGAGAGGTTTAGGAAACTAATGGGAGTTTCATCAAGCAAACTGGTTATCGGAGCTACTGTATCCACCACCTACTCAGAACAAGGCTTTGTCAAGGCTTGAAGTTCTGCTTGGTAAGCTCTCACCTGATACGATATGACAACCAAAAGAGATTGGCCTGCTTAAATCCTGCCTGAACTGACTAACACTAACTGCCGCAAATGAGACTTCAGGGAAAATGTAGGTTCTCTTCTCTTTGTTTCCACAGCACTGAACACTGTCATGACTCAAAGTTGAGGACTTAAACGGGACAGCTGTGGCCTGGAGCAGCATTTTCATGGCATGCTGGGCTCTGCAGATCTGCCAGTGGTGAAGTGATTTTTATTTAGCTAGATAAGTGCAATGGAATGGTAACATCCTATGCCATTATCATTTCAAGTTCATTTCTGAATCATTAAATTTCTGATACCTGGGCATGTGGAAGGTGGCAGAAACAGAACTGAGTCTAAGGCTGGGAATAATGGGAGCTGGTCCTGGGTTTAATACAAATGGAATCTCTGATGACACCAGGTGTCTAAAGATTCTCTTAAGTGAGTACCCCATCTTCATGACACTATTGTCTAGGACATCCTGTGTCTTACTCAGTCAGAGCACATGCTGCTTTACATAAGTCACTTAGCCACAGGACATGGATTTTTCTTTTTGACCACTATAGATCTAAAAGTTTCCCAAACAATGGGAAACATATTTTCCTTTTGTTTTTATTTACTTTATTTAATACAGGGTCTCACTCACAGTCTGACCAGACTGAAACGCCTGGTGGTCCTGCCTTCTAGCCTCTTGTGCTGGAATTTCAGGCTGGACCACGGCCATCCTTACTTTTCCCCAGCTCTCACAGTACTCAGGATCAAACACAGGCTCTGTAAATAGGCAAACACTCTACAATTAAACTATATCCCTAGCCCCAAACTCATGAGAGTTGTAGCAACAAATGCCTGAAATATGAACACTTGGGAGGCTGTGTCAAGAGGATTACATTGAGTTCAAGGCCAGCTTGGCTACATAGTAAGGTCCAGCTAGCCTAGGGTACATATGGAAAGCCCATCTCAACAAACACAAAAATCCCACCCAAAATAAAAAAAAAATACATTTGTGTAATGGAAACATGGATAACTTAAAGGTCATTGAAAAGCACACTCTAGCATGAATGACTGAAAGCTATTGTATCCCTGGAGCTCCCTGTACAATTTATAGAGAGTGTGGTCAGTCTCCTCTCCAGCAATTGTTACTGCTTATATAACTTGAGTAGGGGATTTATAAATCTTGTAAGGTTCAGGAGCTTCTTGCACCTAGGGTATTTCATCTTCCTGAGTCACTGACTCCCCACTTCCTTCAAGAGAGAAAGAATACTACAGTTCAGAGGAAACAGCTTCACAATATCTCAGTGCTTGAGACATGAGGGTTACTTTGAGTTCGGAGCATGTTATATAGTGAATTCAAAGCTATAGTCTGAGACTCTGACTCAAGGAGGGTGAGAGGGAAGGAGAGAGAATAAGGAGAGGGAGGAGAAGTAAAGAGAGATGTTAAAGACAGAGATGGCTAGATATGATGTCACACACCTTTAATCCCAGCGCTCAGGAGTCAGAAGCAGGTGGATCTCTGTGAATTTAAGTTTATCCCGGTTTACAAAACAAGTTTCAGGACAACCAGAGCTGTTACACAGAGAAACCTGTCTCTAACACTCACAGACACACACAAAAGATAATGAGTTTATTTTTATTGTGTGGCTCTCTCTCTCTCTCTCTCTCTCTCTCCCTCTCCCTCTCTCTGTGGTGTATATTGAATATTGGTGGGGGGTGTATACATGCCAGGCAAATATTCTACCACTGGGTTATATTCTCAGTCCTTATAGATTTCAATAAAGACTTGGAGAGTTATTTTTCAGAATACCATGGGAATTAGCTTTTTCTTTCTTTTTTTTTTTTAACTTTTTTTTTAAACTTTATTTATTTATTTGTCTTGGTATTTGCCTGGAACTGGAACTACAGACAGTTGTTAGCTGCCATGTGGGTGCTGGGAATCGAACCCGGGTCCTCTGGAAGAGCAGACGGTGCTCTTAACTGCTGAGCCATCTCTCCAGCCCCTGGAATTACCTTTTTCAAAAATGAACCTTCTGAAGAAGATGAAGCATGCTGACCTATAACTCATATTCTGCTGTCACCGACTTTCTAATCTCAAAGTCAATCTCTAGCCTTATAGGTCACTTAAAAAGGGAGCCTTGGGGACAGCTTGTGCCCAGCGACACTATTCTAGAGGAAATGCTGGTTTGTATCTCACATGGGTGGGTAGACCAGATGGCCTGTAAACACTGTGCTCAAGAGTCTCGAAGTATTTTTCCTTTTCCCTTTTTCTCCTCCTCCCCTCCCTTTCCTTCCTAGCCCCCCTTTTCTTCTCTTCATGTACATTCATGCTCACATGCACATGTGTGATGCCTTACACAGCTCTAGAGCTATGTAGCTATTCTAATTTCATTCTGCACTTGTGACAAACATCATAACCAGACACTTTAGGGGAGGAAGGAGTTTATTTCACCTGTCCATCACTGAGGAAAGTCAGCATGGGAATTCAAACAGAGATATGGAGCAGAAACCTTGGAAGAATACTGCTTGCTGGCTTGCTCATTGACCAATGCTTAGCTAGTTTTCTTACAAAACAAGGATTGGTGCCCCCCACAGTAGGCTAGGCCCTCCTACATAAATTAACAATCAAGATAAGCTTCTTATCTGTTCTAGGCAATCCCTCTCTCAGATGACTTTAGGCTGTGTCAAATTGACAGGAAAGCCCCCTAGCACAATAACCAAGGATGGCCTTGAATTTCGGATTCTCTCCCCTCCCCCTCCCATGTCCTAGAATTGCAGTTTTATATGGTATTGGCCATGGCATCCAAAGTTTCATGGGGGTTAGTTAGCACTCTTCCAATGTGAATACACAGTGAGATGAGTTGCATATCTTAGAGGGGGTTGGCTGGGGATAGAAGAATGACCACTGTGAAAAGGAGGGAGGGAGGGAGAGAGAGAGAGAGAGAGAGAAATAGGGAGTTAATGTTTAAAAACCACAGTTTCTATTTCTGAGGCTTAAGTGCAGTGTAGTGGTAGAGTACTTGCCTAGAATGATCTGGGTTGGATCCCCAGAACAAAGATTTGCAAAAAATAAATAAACCAATGTGTGTGTGTGTGTGTCCCAGAGAGTAGTGTGCCTGTCGCACAGGCACCAGGTTTGAGTTTCAATCCCAGCATCCACACAAAAGCTGGTCACACTGAAGAACAACTGTAACCATAGCTGGGGCTGAGGGAAAAAAACAGGTGAACAGCTAGATTTCTGGAGCTTGCTGGTCAGCCAGCCTAGACAAATCAACTAACCCCACATTCAGTGAGATAGGCCCTGCCTCAAAAGTAAATAATTAACAACAACGATGAAGATGATGACAACAATGATGACGGAGCTCTTCGCCATCTTTCCTCCAGCTGGGCTGCAGCCCTCACCATGAAGATGGAGCTATTTCAGCAGGTAGTAAGTAGATCTACCCTACACTCAGGCAGTGCCATGACAGACCATCTGGAAGGCTTTTCCAGTTTCTTAATGCAAAATTTGAGTCCGAATTGCTTTCCAAAAGAAATCCTCAGCAGATAAACTGCATATTGTTGTCTACAAAATAAAATTTAAAAAGGACAGTTGAAAGAAATTTAAAAGAAAAGAACCCGTCATACAGACAATCCCAACCACCATCACTAGTGCATCTCTTGTAGATAAAATGGCCAAGACATATTAGAAACTGGAAGTTCAGAAAGCTCAGTGGCAGCAGGTTATCAGGGCTACCAAAAAAGCAAAATAATAATAATAATAATAATAATAAGAAGAAGAAGAAGAAAGAATTTGGGGGCTGGAGAGATGGCTCAGCGGTTAAGAGCACTGTCTGCTCTTCCAGAGGACCCGGGTTCGATTCCCAGCACCCACATGGCAGCTAACAACTGTCTGTAGTTCCAGTTCCAGACAAACACCAAGGCAAATAAATAAATAAATAAAGTTAAAAAAAAAAAAAAGAGGGGCTGGAGAGATGGCTCAGAGGTTAAGAGCACTGACTGTTCTTCCAGAGGTCCTGAGTTCAATTCCCAGCAAAACCACATGGTGGCTCACAACCATCTGTGATGAGGTCTGGCGCCCTCTTCTGTAAAACTGTATGCATAATAAATAAATAAATCAAAAAAAAAAATTTAAAAAAAAAAAAAAAAAAAAAAAAAAAAAAAAAATTAAAAAAAAAAAAAAAAAAAAAAAGAATAAAGAATTTATCAGAAAGACTAAGCAGGTGTCAAAGAAGAAAAGACGACAGCAACAGCTGCTGCTAAGGCCCCCAGGAGGGCAGCACCTAAGCAAAAGTTTGTGAAACTTATCAAATAAGGTCTCTTCTCTTGGGGTCGGTAGAAAACGTTAATTTGGTAGATGAGAATTTTAAATAAAGATCTTCCATTTGTAAATCTCTCTACATATGAGAGCAATTGAAGAAGATACTCCATGTCAGTCTCACAGACACCATGCACACACGCAAAGGAGTGCATCTATATACCATACACACATACATATATACTATTTTTTAATTTAAAGATAAAATTTTTTTAAAAAAGTTCCCATTGGGGATGATGAAAAAATTGTAAAGATGGAGAAGGGTGATGGTTACTTCACTAGTACTAAAGTCCTTAATACTCTAAGTTGTACAATTAAATTGTTAAAATGGTAAGCTTTTATGTCATACATGTTTATTATATAAACTAATGCTGAAAGTCTAACTTGGTTCTCAAGCACAGCATTTTCACCAGCTGTCTAGACCACCAGTCTTCATGTAGTTCTTTCAAATCCTTACAAAACCAATAACTAAATAACTAACTTATTAAATACTTACCATATTCTAGTCATTGTGTATTGTTTTACATCATTTGATCCACACTAGCCAGGAAGTCTCAAACCTCCTTCGTTAGCATCTGGAGTGTTGAGATCACAGACCTGTGCTACCATGTCAGTTTGAACATTATGGTTTGAAATTGAGTATTCTCAGCTGAGTGGTGGTGGCACATGCCTTTAATTCCAGCATGGAGGAAAAGGCAGACAGACCTCTGTGAGTTCAAGGCCTGTCTGGTCTGCAGAGTGAGTTCCAGGACAGCCAGGGCAACACAAAGAAACTCTGACTCCAAAAAAGCAAAAAAACAAAACCCATCACCACCACCACCAAAAACTCCAGACTATTCTAAAAGACCAAACTGTTTCTCAGTTCCAGAACTTTTTCATACTCTAAAGACTGTATAGTCTTTTTTAAAAGATGTATTTATTTATTTGTATACTAACTATTTGGTCATGCCTGAGTGTATATATTTACAATATTTGAGTGAGAGGGGCACTTGGAAAACAAAAGTTGAATGTTGGATTTCCTGCAATAGAATTAATTGCTAGGGGTTTGGAATTTGGCTCAGTTGCTAGAGTGCTTGCCTAGCATGCACAAAGCCCTAGGTTAAATCCCCAAGATCACATAAAAGTTAATGCACCATGCATGATGGCACACATCTATAATTTCAGCACTCTGGGAGGTGAAAACAGGAGCATCAGAAGTTCAAAGTCATCTCTTGGCTACATAGAGAGTTTGAGGGGACCCTAACCTATATGATGTGCTGTATGATATCACCACCTCCAAACAAACGAACAATTAAATCAGCGTAAAAGAGCACACTAAAGCCTCTGATAAGGAGAAGTAGCCAGATCTCACAGTTCCTTCTCACCTGCCTAGCACTGCTTTGCACTAATTCCTTGCTTAATTTCACAACAGGACTCAGGAATGTGAGCTCTGATTCTCCTCATTTGAAATAAGGACATGAGCCTCAGTGAGGATAATTTTCCAGAGGCCACAAAACCACTTTTGATACAAGACAAATAGTATTTAAAATCTATTTATTACTATTGCATCTTATGTATGAGTACACTTGCTACAGTGTGCATGCTTGTGGAGGTCAGAGGGCAACTTTGTAGACTCAGTTCCCTCCTTCCACCTTCCTGTGGGCTCCCAGGATTGAACCCAGATCACAACTCTCAGGGTTATACAGCAAGCACCTTTCACCTACTGAGCCATTTCACTAGCTCTTAATTTAGGATCTTTTATCCACCACCATCACCCTTTTCTAATAATAATAATAATAAAGTATTCTCATGTTTCTAACACCAGAAGGGCAGAATGGCTAACACCTCTTCTTATTGTATCGGTGATAATGTCTCCCTGCTTCACCGCCTCCTCATGATGGAACTGTTCGCGATAAGAGTGCATAAATAAACCGCGGAGAGACCCTTTCAGCTCTCGGCTCTCGTGTTTGGCCTAGAAGTACTTACCATCAAACAAAAGTAGGAGGGGTCTCCAGGCAACCGTGCCTCTCCTGCTTTCCTATTTTTGTACGCCATCTTTCTTATTAGATTTCATGTGGATAGCATCTATAAACATAGATTTATACATGGCACATTAATGAATGAGGTATATATTTTCACGAGGCCCTAGAGGATCGTCCTTATTTCCATGTACTGATTGTTCCTCTATTATCTGAAGTCTTTCCATTCCTGAAACCCTCTTACTCAAATCTTTCACCCGCATGCCACCGTTTTAGATAACAGAATCTATCCCACCATCCAGCGCCTCACCTTGACCTTGAGCTATGAACCACATTGGCTTCTCCACTTCAACCCCTACAAGAATAGGAAGAGAAGTCTAAAAAAAGACCAGAGGCTCTCTGAGTGTAACTGTCAACATCCCCTGTCCATCTTCTCCATTTGCCCGCATTTTTATACAAAACCTAGTTGTTAGGCCCTCGGAAGAACCCATATTGGTAGCGATTGCACGCCCCCATCTCGGAGCTTCTGAATATTCATGTGGGAAGCAGAAGGACCGTTATCAAAGAAGGGAGAAACGGTAATTCATAAATATTAATAAAGGCAGGTCCATGTGCTCCAAAGAAAGCTAGAAATGTTCACGAGAGGATGACGTTCAAGTCCTGGGCGCGCCCGTTGGGCGGGTGCCCGAGTGCGGGCGCGCATCCGGGAGCCCGAGCACGAGCGCAGGGACCCGGCACAGCCGGAGCAGCGGGGGAACGCTCGCTGGCTGGCTTGCCGCTGCCGCTGCGCTGTGCTGCGCCCGGCTACCGCTAGCTGGTGGATGGGGGTATTCGGCTGAGCCCTGGGATCCGCGTCCCTCCACCAGGACCCACACAGGTGAGGTCTCGGGTTAAAGAGTGGGGGCGACGACCTTAGACTGGACTAGACTCAGTACTGGGGCTGGGGGAGGGGGATCCGAACCCGAGTGATGAAGAAGGCCAGAGGACTTCAGATTCTCTAATAGGACGCCTAGGGTTTGCGCGACTCTCAGCCCCATTGGGTTCCATCTGCATACTGGAAAAGAAAGGCCCGTGTCGCTCTGGTTGTACCTAGTCTTGGTGGAGCTCAGTACAAGAGCCCCCAAAGTGAAACACTGGGTACCGATAACATCATCTCAGAGCATTGAGTGTGTGTGTGTGTGTGTGTGTGTGTGTGATGTGCAACACCCTAAACACACTGCCTGCCAGGAAACCCTGCCTGATCGTGCTAAAGCAATGTGGATCCCATATATCATTCCAGGACCGTTATCTAGTCCAGTTATCTTGGGCATCTCAAAATTATCTTTGTCCCTAAGAACCTGACCCTGCAATCTACATGTGCCCCTCCGCGGGGTATGAAGTCTTCCCCAAACGGTGCATTCTGGCAGTGTCAGAACCTCTGACTGCAGTCCTTGGGGAGCAATTGTTTTACTACACAGAGCAGGTCGGAGAAAGGACGTGTATGGCAGAGAGGAGTCTTGTGTGCAGAGCCGGCTGTCGTCCTCAGGGCCCAGGGTTCTGCAGATTGGGGGCTTAGCCTACGGGGTGTTATACAATCTGCTCTTCTGCCCTCTTGCCTCCTGTCTCCTGGCACGACTCATCATTCCAGGCTTCCAGGTCTCAACTGGTAAGGGGACTGTGGAGTATGTGCAGGGGCTGCGTGGGATGAGCTGGGCTTCCTCAGAGTGCCAGCCATTGTGCAGCCTAGAAGAGCCTTTCTTTACTCTGACAGAAGAGGGAGAGGAGGTCTGAAATGGAGGTGAATGGAACAGAAAAGAAGGGGGAAGGGTACGGAGTCCAGTGAAGGGGTTGCTGAGCCATGTGCAAATGAGTATTTATTCTTTCTGGCAAAAACGGGCAGCTTACAAGAGCCAGGTTTTGCAGAAGAGCAGTGAGTCTGGAATAACCGAGGACATTTTAAGGATCTATACCGGGAGGAGAAAGAAGGGAAGGGGAGGGGAGGGGAGGGGAGGGGAGGGGAGGGGAAGCACAGAGTCAACTATAGAACAAGTGATGGAAAGAACAGGGAGATGGAATGGGCATGTTTGGAGGTGCAAAGAGGCCCAGCAGGGGAGGAACATAAAATCTCTACCATCCACCATTCACTCAGCTCAGTGAGGCAGGGACTGGTGATGTGTACTGCAGACCCCAGCGGCAGCTACTCTACCGGTAGGCTGCAGGGAGAGGCTCATGTGTTTCCCATCCAGTGTCTGTTGAACTCTCTCAGTGTGCATTTCTCTTCCAAATTACATCACATATTTGGAGTCAGAATAAATGGAATAGATTGTATGAAACACTTAGATACAGTCCTCTACTATGTTCGATAATAATAATAGTAATAATAATAATAATAAGGCGACTTTCCCGTGATTCCCTCTCTGCTATTTTCATGTATCTATTTATTTTGGAAGCACAAAGAAGATGGCTATTGTGTGTATTAACGTTAACTGTTTTATGTGTGGGGAGGTGAGAACAGAAGCCCGGGTGTCACACACGCCAAGCAAGTGCTCTGCAGCTGAATTGCTTTTTAGCCTTAATATAAGCTTTTAAGGGAGGAGGACTGGGAGAGAAGCTGAGGCTGATGATCCAGCAAGCATGCAGGATAGAAGGATGAAGGGTTACCTCAGACATTTCAGCTGAGAAATAAAGGCAGCCTACCCAGAGGGGTACAAAAGAAAATAAAGAGGGAAGATAGGAGACCCCGTTAAAAGGGATAATATGCCAACACTCCAAGCCAGTGAACACCTCCAGACTTGACTCTCATTTCCTCTTCTGAAGCCTGAGATACAAATGGTCTGTTCAGGTTGGGAACTGTATTCATCCAGATTGCCAGCTGTGCTCTCAGATAGTGTACCATCTGTCTGATCATTTGCATTGTACTTCATGGTTCCTGGGTAGTAAGTGGATGATATATCATGAATTGTTTCAACTAGCCTTGTTTCTGGACTCTAAGCCTTGATTCTCATGTCTTCCTCTATAATGCTTTTTAAAGTTTTATTTGATTTATTTTATTACACAGCTCTGTATCTGTGAGAGTGTAGACATGAAAGTTTCACAGCACAGTTTGGAGGTCAAAGTTCAAATTTCATGAGTTAGTTCCTCTGTGGGATCCAGTGATCAAACTTAGGTCCTCAAGTTCACAGACCAAGCACTTTTAACCCACAGAGCCATCTACATAACCCATTTCTTTTATAAGTTTGTGAATGAATCTTTTTTTTTTCCTCTAGGGTTTGTCCGAGCCAAATATAGACACTCCCTTTTTTAGATTTATTTTTGTTATTTTTAATTATGTGTATGTGTCTGTGAACATGAGTGCAGGTGTCCTTAAAAGCAAGAGCATTGGATCTCCTAGGGCTGGAGTAAGAAGCTGTTGTGAGTCACCCTTACATGGGTGCTGGGAATTGAAGTTAGTTTGTGCTCTTAACCACTGAGCCACATCTCCAACTCCTAAGCTCAGATCTATATGATCTTCCAACATTCAAAGCTCAGTAAGTTCATTTGCTTGCTTGTTTGAAGCAGGCTTTCATATAATATCCTAAGCTATCGTGGAACTTGCTATGTGGCCAAGGAGGACCATCAGTTCCTACTCTTTCCACCCAGTGCTAGGATTTCAAGGGTGCGACATCAACACCAACAGCTTAAAGTTGTCTTGGTTCTGGATTCTACTTGGACTGGCTTTTGTTGCTGGTTGATATTAACTGTGCAGTATGGAATCAACACCCCTGCTAGCACCACCTCCTTATCCTAGACCCTTTGCCAGTCCCAGAGAAAAATACACATTACAAGGAAGAATACATACACATCTGTAGTCAATTGACCAGCTTTTGTATCTCTCTAAATTTTGACCTGCGATCCAGAAAAATTTGACCAAGTGAATTAAAAAGAGGCCTTGATTTAAAAAAAAAAAAAAGTACAAATTCTTTCAGGATTTTTCCTCATTTGATGTGCTTTTTGAAGCACTGTACACAGAGCATCACAGCAAGAACAATTTTTTATTTGACACATGCATATCCACAGTTTTGTTTGTTGTTTTTGTTTGTTTGGGACGAGGTCTCACTACATAGCCCTGGCTGGCCTGGAACTCACTGTATAGACCAGGCTGGTGTGACATTCAGAGATCTGCCTGACTCTTCCTCTTGAGTGCTGGGATTAAAGTCATGAGCCACCACTCCCAACAACCACACTTCCTTATTATTATTATTATTATTATTATTATTATTATTATTATGAGTAAAGTCACATTTTCTATCCATGTATATCCTTATTCAAGGTCCCTTCCTCTCCCACCCCCTCAGGTCACTCTCTCTTCTCCACATCTCCCCATGTTCTCCCCACCAAGGGCAGGAAGTCCCAAGGTCCTAATGTCCCAATATTGCTCCGTTCAGCCTCCACTCCTGGCAGATCCAGTTTTCTCCCCTCAACATTGAGACTGAGTCAGGTGTTCCTCTAGGGAGAGTGGGATCCAAGATGTCTGTTCAAGATGTTTCAGATCCCAAGCTGTTCAGCGTACAACCACACTTTCATGTAAGTAATATATCCTGATTTTCTTAGGAAAGTAAAATCACCTTCAGTTGTAACTTTATTTATTATTACTTAACATTTTTTAGATTTATTTATTTTGTATGTATGAGTGTTTTCCTTACATGTACCCCATTCATGCCTGGTGCCCTTGAAGGTCCAAAGGAGGAGTTGGATCCCCTGGAAGTGGGGTTATGGATGATTGTGAACCGCCCTGTGGGTTCTGGGTTGGGCAAGAACAATAAGTGCTCTAACTACTGAGCCATATCAGCTCCTATTTATTACTCTAAGTGTTTAACTTATGTGTATATGTGTACGGTGGCATGCACATGTGTGTGTGGGAAGCCTTGGAGGCCAGGAGAGGGCATCAGATTCCCTGTAATGTGGAGTTACTGGCAGGCAGTACTGAGCTTCCTGATGTGAGTTCTGAGAACCAGATTGAGGTCCTCTACAAAAGCAAGTTCTTTTAACTACTGAGCCATCTTCTAGCCCTATAATGCTATTTTAAATCCCATTTTGTAGATGAGAAAACTGAGCTAATTTGCTCAAATTCTCGCTGTTAAGATTGAAAAGACCAGGACAGGAAGTGAGGGTCTGGGTTCTCAGATATCATAGTCCATAGTCTCAATTGACAGATATTTCTACTTTCTGATGTGAGCCTGTGAGTGCAGACTCTCTCTCTCATCTGAGATTTCAGGGCTTTATTTTGCAGCAGCTTTTCCTGACAACTCCTGTGGTAGTTTGAGTGTAATCGGCTTCCATAATCTCATAGAAAGTGGCATTATTAGGCAGTGTGGCTTTGTTGGGGTGGGTATGACCTTTTAGAGAAGGGGTGTTACTGTGGGGGCAGGCTTTGTGGTTTCCTATGATCAGAATACCACCCAGTGTCTCAGTTGACTTCCTGCTGCCTGCAAGATGTAGAACTTTCAGCTGCTCCAGCACTGTGTCTGGCTGCATGATGGCATGCTCCCTGTCATGATGATAATGAACTGAACCTCTGAAACTGTAAGCAAGCTATCCCAATTAAATGTTTTCTTTATATGAGTTGCCATGGTCATGATGTCTCTTTACAGCAATACAAATCTCAAGACAACTCCCAAACCTTGTCTCTCCATTTTTTGTTTTATGTGTGGATATTTTCCCTGCTTGTATATATGTGCACCATGTTCATGCAGTGTCCAGGAAGACCAGAAGAGGATGTTGGATCCCCAGGACTGAAGTTAACAGACTGTGTGAGCAGCCATGTGAGTGCTGGGAATCAAATCAGGCTCTCTTAACCACCAAGCCACCTCTCCAGCACCTCTACTCACAGACTTTTAAATTGTTATTTCTCTGAGATGCTTGACACCTTCCTTTATGATCCTGGAAAACTCTATAATTATTTACATAATTACTTTTAAAGAGCTGGTGAGAACTTTTATTATTAAACTATTTTTTCTTTTTAAATGTCTTTACTAAAGATCTTCACAGCCCCAGTGACTTGTTCTTAGTTTATGGATATACACACTATTTTCATCGTTTGAATATTCTGCACCTTGCTTGGTCCATTGAGTTATTCTTGGCTCACATTCACTGTCTAAAATGTTACTCCAGGCTGAGTTTCAGGCATTACAGATCTCAGACACCTAACATCAGGATTTCTAGTAAGTCCTTTCTCTTTCTGACTCATCATTGGGATTGTCACACCTCTCTCACTTTTTCCCTGCTCCACTCCATGAGGCTGGCTGATCCCACTTTGTTCTTCAAACAGTGATTTTTCTCTTTGCCTCCCTCCTGTTCTCTTTTCTTTCAACAAGGTCTCATATAATCCAGGCTGCCCTCAAACTTGATATACAGTTGAATATGACTTTGATCTTCCTGCTAGCTTAGTAAAATGGCAATAGTAGTTTCATTTCTAAGATCCATAACCTCATTCACTAGTGGCTAAATTTTCAGTGCCAGGCATGATTTCCCTTCTACGGAGCAGGCCCTATGTCCAATTAGACAGCTATTGGTTACCACCAAGATATGAGTGCCAGTGCTGTGCTCTTAGGGATGGATATCTTGTTATGCTGGTCTTTATTGCAGTTCCTAGGTAGGACTATTGGCTGCTTCCCTCCTCTGGCACTTTGCATAGAACCTTTTGGTACTGTGGAACTTAGTCCCCAGAGAGAAAGCTTTCAGGTTATACTCACCTCATAAAGCCCAAGTTTTTGAAGTACATACTGTCTTCAGCAGTGGAGGGTTACCTTCAGCCTCCTATGGGCCACCAAGGACAACAGTGACAACTTATATTGTTTTGGGAATCTATTGGACTCTTCAAAAGAGGGTTTCATATGCCTGATACTAAGGTTTTTGGTTAGATAGTCTATTGCTCTTAGGGAGGATCTTTGTCAACCCAAGGAGCATAATTTAGTGTATTGCTCTTAGGGAGGATCATTGTTAACCCAAGGAGCATAATTTTATTTAAACCATAACATATTCATATACTTATATGCATTATATTAATTTTAGAAAATAAAAAAGCAATGATTCCTTCTGCCATTCTCAACCATCCTTAGTGTTATTTTTCCTTGCCCCTTTCCTCTTTGTCTGTACGGAACTCTCTCCTCCATCCTCAGTGAAGCCCCGCCCCCTCTCTCTCATTTCCCCCTTTGTATCATGTGTGTCCTGCTGGTGCCCTCTCTAGCACTCCTTCCCATGACCCGTAGTATAGTTTTGTTTTCCTGGTTTTGAATGCAAGTTATATACTCACATCTGAAGACCAATTTTGATTTTTTTAACATAGCATCTCACTAAGTTGCTAGGCTAGCATTGAGCTTGTGTAGCCCAGGCAGATCAGAACTTCCTTTTTAAAAAAGGTGTGTGTGTGTGTGTTATAAAATGCCTTAGTGATTGGAGAAACTTATGGGGTTCTCCTTTAAATAATTTATTTTTAGCCAGGCAGTGGTGGCTCATGCCTTTAGAGGCAGGCGGAGCTCTGTAAGTCCCAGGACAGTCTGGTATACAGAGCAAGTTCTAGCACAACCAAAGCTACACAGAGAAACCCTGTCTCAAAAAACCCAAAAATTATTTTCTTTATTGGACATTTTTTTGTTTGCCTGTTTGAGACAAGCTCTCTCTATGTAGCGATAGCTGGCCCAGAACTCACCGTATCAACTAGGCTGGCCTAGAACTCAGAATGCATGTGCCAACATACTTGACTTATCTTTTGCTTGCTTATTCATTTGAGACAGGGTCTTACCTAGCCTAGGCTGTAGCAAGATTGGCCTTCAACTGATCCTCCTGCCTCTACCTTCTGCTGCTAGTATTGTAGTTATGCTTCGACATACTCCAGGGAATGATGCTTTTAAATCCACAAAACAAAATACTGTTGCTTATAAGGGGAGCCAAATTTACTGAAATATAGGCATAGCCAAAGAGACTGTGGAGGCTTATACACCACAGAGGAAGAACTTCTGACTGACAATTGGCTGAACATTGCTTTAAGGTTGTAATGGGGTAATGTGGTGGCTGATAGGCACCTGTGCTTGTTGAGTACTTGCAAGGAGGCTAGACCAAAGAAAGATTGTAGCTATAAAATGCACACTACATTTCAAATGACTTAGTATAAAATATGATCTTTGTGTTATTAATATGAATTATATATTAATATAGTCATATTTTGGATATATTGGATTAAGCAAATATGTTTCTATAATTAAAATGTAAAGCTATTAAAATGAGCTTCTAAAGGTGTTAGCTCAATGCCAGTATTTTTATAGTAATTCATAAGAAAATCAGATCTTGGGATGCGTGCCATTCAACCAGCCTTTGCACTTAGGAGTCTTGGCAGTGTCTCATGTTTCTGTGTTGAGAATGGTCTTAGTTAGGGTTTCTAATTCTGTGATGAAACACAATAACCAAAGGCAACCCAGGAAGCCAAGGGTTTATTTTTGCTTATTCTTTCACATCACACACAGTCCATCATCAGGGCGGTTAGGAGAGGAACTCAAGGCAGGAGCCTAGAGGCAGGAACTGGAGCAGAGGCCATGAAGGAACATTGCTTACTGGTTTGCTATCCAGGTTGCTCAGCCTACTTGCTTATATGACCTCAACATGCCTGGGCAGGAGGAGCATAGGGCATTGTCCACACTGGGCAGGGCCCTCTCACATCAATTATTAATTAAGAAAATACAATATAGACTTACTTACAAGCAAATCTTATGGAGATATTTTCTCAATTGAGAGTTCCCTTTCCCAAATAACTCTGGCATGTCTCAAGTTGACAATAAACTAGCCAGGACTAGATGAAAACCAGGGCCTCTATCAGTGAATTATACCTCCAGCCTTGCTCTGATTTTGAGTGTGCCTCAGTATTCATTCTCTCTCTCTCTCTCTCTCTCTCTCTCTCTCTCTCTCTCTCTTCCTATTTTTTTGGGGGGGAATGTAGTCTTACTATATAATCTTGGCTGGGCTGGAACTCATTATATAGACCAGGATAGCACTAAAGTTAGGGGTGATTGATGTGGGAATGTCTTTCTGTATGCTGTGAAATAAAGGGACTGGTTTGGCCATGGCAGGCATCTTAGAAGTAGGTAGGGAAATCAGAGCATAGATAGGTGAAGGAGGGTGGAGTCAGAGAGAAACATGATCTGGCTGCCCAAGGTGAGCCATGGGCCACTTGGCAGGACAGAATAATGGAATTAAGACGAAATAGCTAGCTAGCAATATGCCTGAGACATAGGCCAAGCAGCATAAAATTAATATAAACATCTGTGTGTTTCTTTGGGACTTTGGGATTGCTGGTCCAGATAAGAAGTGGCGGGCAGGTTCAAACTGTGGGGTAAGTCCAGCCAGAAACCTCATTCTACAGGCAATCTATTTAATTATGCCTCCAGGGTTTTGGGATACAGACACGCTCCACCATTTCTGACTGGTAGGCCTTTTATATAATTATCCTACCATGTCTTCTTTGCAAGCTAGAAATGCTCAGAATGTATTTTGATGCCATGGCAGCTGGCTTGATCTCAGCAAAACACAGTAAGGGCCAGTTCTCACCCAGTGTGTCCTCTGCTTTGCTTGAGTTTAGTTTTGTAGGTAGAGGTAGGGAGTGATTATCCACTGGGCAAACTCCATGGCTTTTGGTATCTTTTGGATGTGGGTCTGACTTACACATCTAACTGACCAGGAATCATACAGACCAGAAGAGAAAAGCTGGGTTACCTTTCTACATTACCAGGAAGGAAGTTGGGCATGTGTAGAAGAGTGACAGATAGTAATGCCATTGGAAACTGTATAGTCTGAATGAGTACACATTGATTGGTTGCCTGGCTGCAGGGCAGTCAGTGTGGAAAGCCATGGAAGATATCCAAAGGACATTTGTGCCTTCAAGGAATTAGATTAAAATTGGGAAGGTCCCAGGATGTAGGAACTGAAGCATAAATTACTGTTGAAGATAGTATATGAAGAGGGTGGATGAGGAGGTGTGAGTCATAATTATCAGGATTTGTACCCAAGATGAATGTGGATTTGGTCTTTGAAGCACAGAGGTTGAGTGCCCCCCTTCCCCCTCTCCCCCTAAGCCTCCCCACCTATTCTAAACAGGGTATCTCTTGCTCTGTATTCCAAGCTGATCAGGTTTCCTACCCCAGATTCCCAAGTGCTAGAATTATATTTGTGAGCTGCCATTCCTGGCTACAAGCTTAGTTATACTCTGTATAGATTTTTTTTTAAGTAGGTAGACCCATGATAGGAATAATACACAGGGATCTTCATATATAAGGTAAGTGCTTTACTACTGCTCTATATCCCTGGGGCTTTATTTCTTAAAAGACAATAGACAGAAGGCTATCCCCAAGTGTCTAGGTTCAAGCTATCCTGCCTCTTGACCAGCTGTGATTTCAGGGGCAAGCACCAGTGTTGGGCTGCAAAGTGTCTGTTAGTGTTTAATGCATTTCTAGAATTTATTAATGTCTAGATCCAGGATCCCTTTTCCTGACCTGTGGGATCAGGCATGTTCCAAAATTTGAAGTATTCCAAATTTTGAATGGGAGTACTTACTGCATACTCGGCATCTTATCCAGTGTGGTTAGGTAGTGAGCTCTGTTATTCATGTTCATCTTTATTTTTTGGTGCTAGGGATGGAACCCAGAGCCTCAAATATTCTGACCTTATGCTCTACCACTAAGTTACACTCTCATTTTCTTTAATAATTAAAAAATTACTATTTCTTCAGCCTTTCATTCACAGTGGGATAAATTCAGACAACAAGAAGCTTTATATTCATTCATGTTAGGTTTTATTGTCAAACAGGTTTGGGTTATGTGGGTTTTGATACAAGAAGTTGTGAAAATCAAATCAATAAAAAAATCTAAACTAGCTCTGATATTGTAATAGCACAAGCCTATAATCCCAACTACTCAAGAGGCTGAGGCAGAAGGACCTGTGTGGGCTTAAGAGTGAGTTTGAAACCAGTTTGGATACTTTAAAGAGAGCCTGTCTCAAAAGAAAAAGTAAAAATAGGGCTGGTGATACAGAGCATCAGCACCAGAGCACTTGATTTATATGTACAAGATCTCAGGTTCAATTCCCAGTACGGGGGGGGGGGGGGGGGGGGGGGGGGGGGGAGGAGGGGGGAGGGGAGGAGGAGGAGAACAATAGCCCGGGCACTTTTTCAGCTGTGTTTACTCTTTTAAAACATATCTCTGAGGAAGATCTTGTTATTTTTGCTGGCTTGAAAAAGTAAAAAGGAAGCACAGAGAAGTTAAGTCATGGCTGGTAGAGATAGAAGAATGCAAACCTGAGCATCCTGGCTGCATACTTTATCACTGCTTTGGGGCAGCTCCTGAGTTTGCTGTTTGTTTGCTCATATTATGAAGACATGCAAAGATATTTGAACTACTTAAGTGCATTGTAGTATCCAACTTCAGAAGCTGGAGATACTCCAGTAAAGTATAAGTATAATCTTCTCTTGTTTGTTGTTGTGTGTGTGAGTGTGTGTGTGTGTGTGTGTGTGTGTGTGTGTGTGTGTGTGTGTGCCTGCCTGTTCCTGTGCTCACCAATGTGGGTGCTAGTGGAGGCCAGATGTTGATGTCCAGAAGTTTTCCTCAATTGCTTCTCCACCTTATTGACTTTTCCCCCCAAAGAATAGAGGAAACTTTGTCCAAAGCAAAACAATGGTACAGATGAGAAATACCCTGTCAAGCCTGAGTGGCCACAGCATTGAAGGTACTCAGGGCATCCACCTTATTTCGTAGAACAGGATCTCTCTCTGAACCTGAAACTTCGCCATTTCAGCTAAACTGTCTGTTCTGGAAGTCATCTGCTGATCACTACCCTACAGCACTGGGGTTACAGACACACACTGCTCGACCCCAATTTATGTAGGTGCTGGGAATATGAACTCAGGTCCACAGGCTTATGCAATGAGCACTCTACCCTCCAATCCACCTCTCCAGCCCCAGATATGTTTCTTGTTTTGTTATACATAGTTTATTAGCATATATTAATTATACAGAATTACAATTGTGTTTCATTATGATCTTATATAATATGCTTTGATCATATTTCCCCTCCTTTACCTTCCATGTCCCCAGCCACTCTTGTTCCTTTTAAGCTCCTATCAAATGGTCCCCCTTCTACTTTCATAAGCATTTTTTAAATCTAGGGTTTGCACTGGAGAGAGGAGCCTTTGTTTTCCAAGAGATGTAGAGTAATGGAAGATGTGATCTGCTTCCTTGGCACAAAAGCCCAGTCTAAACTCACACTGCCCTGTGTATTTCTTCCAGGAAAAAGAAGTTTGACTGCTGCTGTCATTGTACTGTGGTGCCAGGATGGAGGCCCCACTGGTGAGTCTAGATGAGGAGTTTGAGGATCTGAGGCCATGTTGCTCCGAGGACCCAGAGGAAAAGCCGCAGTGTCTCTATGGCTCGTCTCCTCACCACCTGGAGGACCCTTCCCTCTCTGAGCTTGAGAATTTTTCATCAGAAATAATCAGCTTCAAGTCCATGGAGGACCTGGTGAATGAATTTGATGAAAAGCTCAATGTCTGCTTTCGGAACTACAACGCCAAGACAGAGAACCTGGCCCCGGTGAAGAATCAGTTACAGATCCAGGAGGAGGAGGAGACTCTTCAGGACGAGGAGTAAGAAGCCTTAGCATCCCTCTCCTGCACCAGACAAGTCCATAGCCGGGCTTCTTCACCTAGGGCTAGCTTCTGTCTATGAGTTCACATGGGAAGGACTTACATTCTTAAGTTACAGTAAGCGGTCGGTGACAGCTGACATTATTCTCTAAATGGGTGCTGGGAATTGAACCCTGGTCCTCTGGAAGAGCAGTCAGTGTTCTTAACTGCTTAGCCATCTCTCTAGCCCCTCGAGTTGAAATGTTAGAGGAATGAAGGATTCAGGTTCTCCTAAATACAAAATAGGATTTTATGAACAAAAAATGTGGAAATCTAGCTTCTCTCCCTCCTTCCCTTCCTCCATCTGTTCCTCACTTTCCACTTCTTTCTTTTTTTCTTTTTTAAAGATTTATTTATTTATATTGTTGAGTATGGGGTTGTTGTCTGTGTGTATATGTGTACTGCACATGTGCCCGCTCCCGTAGAGGTTAGTGTAGGATGTAGGATCCCTGAAACTGGAGTTATTGATGTAGGCTGGCTGCCATGTGGAAGCTCGGAATCAAACACTGTTCCTCTGAATATTAGCCAGTTCTTTTGACTGCTAAGCCATCTCTCTAGCCCTTCTCTTTTTCTCTTTGCATATTTATTTATCTCATATATATTTGTGTATGTGAATAGGCACACATATGTCATCTCTGCATGTGTGGAGATCAGAGGAAAACTGTCTATTTCTACCATGAGTGTCCCAGGGATTGAACTCAGGTTGTCATGGTTGATGGGAGATGCTTTTACCCACTGAGCCATCTCTCAGGCTCTCTGTTTCCCCTGTGGGAACCTTCCAAGACATTAAAAATAAAATCCAGAAGAGAAGTAACTAACTGTGATAGTCTAATCATAAACTGGACAGTTTGCCTCAAGAAACATGTAAATTGCAGAATTACAGATCTCAAAAGTGTTGATAGCTCTCAGATCTGGAAAGTTCACAAATACTGAGATATGTCCACGTAAGAAGGAATGTGAACTAAGAGCCTGGGATAAAAAAACCATGCTTTATAGATGCCAACGTGGCTCTGTTGATAGAGTGCTTGCCTAGCACACGTGGAGCCCTGGGTTGCATTCTCAGCACCTAGTTAACTGGGTGTTGTGGCTCGTGGCTGTAACCCCAACACTCGGGAGGTGGAAGCGGGGGGGGGGGGGGGGGGAGCAGAAGCTCAGGGTTAGCCTCAGCTACATATACCGTTTGAAGCCATCTTGAATACATGAGATCTAGACTCAGAAGAAAAAAAAAGTATTTAAAGGGTTCTAGAGATTTAAAAGAAAATGTATGAATTCCTGTATAGATAAAATATGCATCAATTCTTCTTTAGAAATAACACAAAAAATGTCAAGTAGTTGAGTTGTTAGGACCAACTGTGCTTCATTCCTCCCATTCATGTGGAGTCTCTAAGGCAGGGCTTTGTACATGCTATACAGCTGTGGTACCTCTGATCTACTACCCAGGTCCCTTTTTTCGTTTGTGAACTTGAATAGGAAGAACCATTAATAATAATTGGTTAAGAAATACACTGAGGATCCTGATGGGGAGAGGCTTGCTTGATTTCTTGAAAATAGAAAGAACTGCCTGTCTTGAAAACACAGGAGCTGCACATGGTCGGTATTATTTACTGTTATATACCCTCTCTCCTCATGTGGGGCTTAGTGTACAGTAAGCAACCAAATGTTTTTAAATGAAATATTATAGTAGTGAATGTGCTGAATGAGTAGTGATAACTAACCATGTAGTTCCAGGGGTTGTATTTCTAGGCCACTCTTTTTTCTTTAATTTATACTAGTTCATGGTCATACCTTTCACTCTGGTGACCAGAGCTATAGCTGTGAGTTGCATGTTTCAGTTCAGTTTTAATGTTTCCAATTGATCCTTTCAAAATTCTGGGCCAGTTATAGTTTCCTGAACATCTGTAAGGGGAAAAAAAAAAGAAAGGAAGAAAGAAAGAAAGGCTGTTGGGCTTTATATATCTATATTTTCTTTTTGGTGCACACAGAGGCTATGAATTCTAATTTTCATAATCTCTGTGGGACCTTAGTCAGGTCACTTATCTGTAGTAAATGGCATGGGTTCTCCTTTTTTTAAACCCCCCAGAACTCAGTCTCGATGAAGCAAGGCTAAAGACTTGCAGAGAGCCGGGTTACTTCCCTCACTCAGGACATGCTCTGAAAAAAGTCCCACTCCTATGTATTGCTTCCAGTTAATCATTTCTTTGTATCCAAACCCTTCCTCTGTCTATTAAGGTGAAAGCCCAGTGAGCAACTTCTGATTCCCTTCTGGCACATTAGCAGAGGCCACTCACTGTTAATTACCATCACATGGGATTATTGGGCTTCTCAGCAATCCTCCTCTGTCTTGACTGCCTTACTGATGCCTCAGCTAAGAAATAAGAGTAGGCTAATTGCTGAGCCAGAGGTAGAGGAAGATATGGGGAGAAGGGGAGGAAGGGAGAAACCCACAACACACATTCTAGGCAATTAGAACCTCTGTAAAACTCAAAATTAAAATCAGGGTTGTGTTGCATACTTTGCTTTGCCAGCTCTGTCCTTTTGGCTGCAGAATTGTGACTAAGCGAAGGAAGAGGATGATTCTAACCCGGTTCTAAGTGTCCTCCAATGTGTGGTAACGTGCCCTGGTTTGGCATTTAGAGGGATGTCTCATTCACAAATAAACTGCAAGGATTTTTAGTGGAAGTAGGAGTAGAACCCTAAAACAAAAGCATGGGGATTCATAATAAAATGGAATTCCTTAAGATAGCACAAAACAGAGGAAATGCACTAATTGCCGAAAAGTCCTTGGAGTTTTTTTTTTTTTTTTTAATTATTATTATTTCATTTGAAACTATTTGGCCAATAGGGAATTGATTGACTTTTCAGTTTACCTCTGATTCAAGACATAGAGTTTCTGGTATTAAAGGAGCATCACCTAGGTGTGGTGGCACTTACCTGTAATGACAGCACCAGGAGGAAGGGGAAGAGGATGACAAATTCAAGGCTTACATAATCAGTTCTAGGACAGTCATGTTTGTATGAGTCCATCGTTTTAAAAAGTATAAAGAGAGAGCCAGCTTTAAATAGTATATATTATATTTATATCTATCTATCTGTCTGTCTATCTATCTATTTGGCTTTAGATTCAGAAACTGGGAATCATCCCTCCTCCCCATCCCTCTCCCCCCTCCCCCCTCTCCATTTGCTCCTCCTCATTCTCTTTCCCTTTTAGCTTTTGAAACAGGATCTTGCTGTGTTTTCCACCTTGACCTTGAGCCTCTCACCTCAGCCTCCTGAGTTCTGAGGTAACAGGTTTACCCACCACCACTTCATATGTATGCAGTCACTCTTTCCTGGTTATTAAATGTAGGCCTGAATTCAGAACCTCTTTGAAGCTACTACAAATGAGAGTGGAAGCTCATTTGTAATGGAAAATGGGAATGGCTAGCTCTTTCCCACCTGTCTCACCAGGGTTGTTCTCAGCTTTGCAATATCTACAGAAGCCTAAACTTCTGTGTTACTTCCCATTCCCCAGATAGGATTTGTAAACTAAAGATAATGTTAAAAACAAGTTCACACAATAAACAATCACTAGACATGCTTTAAGTAGAAGATAAGTAAAGGTTTTATAGTCGAATGAGGGAGATCTGGTACATAACTATCTTTAGAAAATTCTGTTCTCTCTAGCCTGGTGGTGGTGGTGGTGGTGGCATACCTTTAATCCCAGCACTCAGGAGGCAGAGGCAGGAAGGGCTCTGAGTTCAAGGCCAGCCTGGGCAATAGATGAAATTCCAGGACAGCCAGGGTTTCACTGTCTCAACCCCCTCCACCCCCACCTAAATAACAAACCAGTTCACTTCTTAGAGGTTCAATACCCTGTGTATGAAGGAGAAATGTTGTTTATTCTATTTACATATTTTAGAGAATCAATAATGTGCAAAGGTATGAACTACAAAAATGTGCTATAAATGTGCTCATATTAACACGTGTAAGTGTGGGATTTGTATTATTAGACCTGGGGACTGACCGTTAGGAGATTTGTTACTAGCTTACACTTTAACTAGCCCTTTGAGCTGCCTATTTTATTGTCAGTCTGTGTGTGTGTGTGTGTGTGTGTGTGTGTGTGTGTTTATAAAGACTAATGTAGCCCTGACAGCTGTTGCTAGTTTCAGGCTTGCAGCTTGTATACATGTCTTTGTACAAATCCACTCCATTGGGGTTGCTCACATTCAGACAGCATCCCTTTCCAAATACCTAGCCCACTTCAGTCAAAGATAGTTTAAATGATTCTTCTGACACCCAAGACCAAACTATAAAATATGCATATGAAAGCCAACCATAGTAGCTCCTGTTTATGATCCCAGCACTAGGGGAGGTTTGCTATGAGTTGTAGGTCAGTCTTGGTGACACATGAGACCTTGTTTCAAAGAACCAAAAGAAAAGAAGTATGCAGACAGTGAACCTTTTCTCTGACCACGGGGACCACATTAAATCTCAGGTGTCACGGCTGCTCTCGGTAAGAATGGAGACAACATGATTGATCTTGTTTATTTGGTAAATAAAAAGTGAAGGGAGCTTGTAAAATCTCTCTACTTGATGAGAAGGCAGTCTGTAATATCTGCCACCCCACCAAATGCCAGTGTTAATTAGGCAGATCTGGCTAGCTAGGTGGGTATCCCCTTCCTCCTTCACTACCCACATGAATCTGTCCAGAAACTTCCCAGATGGGAAAGTCCTGAGGAAGCTGTCCTTTGGTCTAGGATACACGAGCAGCTGCACTCTCCTGCTAGAACCTCCAAACAGGCAAAGTCTTTCTTCTCCAAGGTAAGAGCAAATGACAGGATGCTTCTTAGAAAGTGGCATTTGTTTGTTTTCTATTCTGGAGAGGGAGACCAGGCCCTTGCACACATACAACAAATGCTTTACTACTGAGTTACATCTTCATCCATCTGTGAGAAGTAAGATTTTAAATCTCAAAGTAGCCAGATGTGGTGGCCTTAATCTCAGTACTCAGGAGACAGGAGTAGGAAGATCTTTGTGGGTCTGAGGCCAGCCTAGCCTGGTCTACAAAATTCATTCTAGGATAGCAAGGACTACATAGTGAGACCTTGTCTCAAAGGGAAAAAAAAATGTATAAAAGGAATACCACTCACAAGATCCTGGCGTGTGTGTGTGTGTGTGTGTGTGTGTGTGTGTGTGTGTGTGTGTGTGTCTCGGGGGGGGGGTTGTGGCTGGCTAGCTGGCATGTACTCCAACTGTAGGCTGGGTACCCCAAAGAAATCCTGGCACACCCTGTTCCCCAGCCAGAATAATGTGAGTAAAGACTTTGCACTTAGAATTGGAGTCTAAATCACTGCTCCAGTTTGTGATTTGAAACTTGGTTTATTATTCTGTTGCCCATACCAATGCCAGCCATATACTGAATCATGAAGAGTTGAAATTGTGGGTAGGAATGCCAGTTTGCTGCTGTACAGGCTGTGTTCACAGGCCACCTCTGCCATTAGTGACTGTGTATATGTGAGTGGTGTAATTGTCCACCCTGCATTCTAGGTTTTTGTAAGCAACAGCCTAGAGAATGTGAGTAATGGGCACATCCACATCGAGTTTAGAAGAGGGGCTCAGAAACTCAAAGAGTGGGCTACAGTTGTTGATAAGGGCCCCGAGGGACTATGGGAAGGGCATGCAAAAGATAGGAGCTTTACCTTGAAGGTCATTCACTTGAGAGAAGAGACAAAAAGGATCCTTGAGGTTGGGAAAGAAGTTACCTGGAAGCCAGAATCAGCTTAAAGAGTCATTTGTTGCTGGGAGTGGCGAGGAACACCTTTAATCCCAGAGGCAGGTGGATCTCTTGAGTTTCCAGCCAGCCTGGTCTACACAGCAAGTTTCAGGCCAGCCAGGGGTGCTCAATGAAACTCTGTCATAAAAATAAAACTAAGCAACAGGAAAGCCAGTAATGGCTCAGAGGAGAAAAGTTCCCAGCTGTCAGGTTCAAGATTTCAGCAGTCTGAAGGTCAATAGATGGTGTGCAATCCCTTAAGATCCCAGCCTCCCATCAGGAACGAAAGACAGAGGCTATTTTGGACTTTGCTGAATCTCACTTCTCCAGCATTTCCTGTAGGGACACAGCTGAAGGAGTATTCATTCCCAAAGCACTAATGTAACACAGTGATTTAAGAGCAGGGCCATGACCTTTCCAGTGGGTGTGGTGGTTGGAGCATTTTATTTTGAGTTAGCAAGTCATATTTTCTTCTTAATTCCACAATGCCAGTAGGTCTTGGCTTTATATAGCTTGAAGGGTGCCTGATGGTATTTGGGATATCATCCATGGCTTAAGGGACAGGGTCTGGGGCTGGGAGATGACTTAGTGGACGAAGTGCTTGCTTCACAAACATGACAACCTGAGTTTGAATCCCTGGCACCCATGTTAAAAGTTGGGTGAACTAGCAGAGTTCATGTGGAACCTTAGTGTTGAAGGGACAGAGACAGGTAGATCATGGGGACTCAACTGGACTGCCAGCCTAGCCAAAATGATAGGTATAGCAAGAGATTTTTGTCTCAAAAACTATGGTGAAGAACAATAGAAGATAGTCAAATGTGTCCTCTGGTTTACACACACACACACACACACACACACACACACACACACACACACACACACGAAGCAGACTCTGAAATCATGCTGAGTGGCTGTATCCTGAACACTTGATGACTTGGTACTCTCACAGTGCTTTCTTGTGTGGTAGGAAAATATCAAGCAATTGCCTTTCCTGCCAATAAATAGTTTTCATGGGATTCTTTTATTTAAATACTAGTTACATACATTATTTCTTCCAGGAAAATCTTTTATATAGCCATGTATTTTATTCCATTCCTAATTTTATGACAGTTGCTGTATTGATATATATTTGATTTCGAATATCTGTGCTCAGATGTCTGCTGATTCACTCACTTTTCTGATATGTTTGTGATGTTAGAATTTCTTTTTCAAATTATCTTCATCCCACCCCACCCCACCCTGGGCTAAGGATCAAACCTAAGGTAAACTTGGTACCTGCTAGGCAAATGCCCTACCACTAAGTTACAACCTTGACCCCCAACCCTCCCTTTTTTTCCGAAGAAGAGTTCAGAAATAAGTGAATAAAGTGATAAAAATTGTAGGAATATATGTGTTTATCAAAATCAAAAAGAAATATAACTTCATTTTTCTCTTCTAAAAACTAATTGTGTGGGTAGGTAGCCCCAGCTAGCCTTGAACTTAATATGTAAACCAAACTACCCTCAAACCCATAGAGGGTCACTGGCCTTCAGAGTGCTTGGGTTAGAGGGGCGTGGCACCAAGTCTTTTTTTTGTTTGTTTTGTACCTTTGTCTTCAGATTCATAATGAAAACACAGCACCTGTAAACTCTACCTAAGGAGCTAGGGCTGTGTTGCTGTGAAATCCTTGGAGCCGTCTGGAAAAGAAATGAGCAATTGCAACACTGGTGCTATCTTCTTGTCTACATTAGCTACCAAGGAGCCCATTCCGACAATAGAAGACTGACTGGAAGCCTTTGGAAGTTCAAGTGTGTTACCTGGTCTTAAGGAGACCCAGTCAGGGTACCTGCTCAGTCCCTTTCTCTACCCTCTGACTCTCTCAAACTATGGGAAAGGAACACAGATACTTACGAGGTTCAGGAATAAACTGTATAGTTGAGGTCCAGATTCATTTCTAAACATAAAACCAAAACCTTTTTCCTCTAAAACCTCTGGACAGGGCTTCATCCTCATGGTTTTCTCCTCCAGACATGCCTCAGATTCTGTTTAAACTGCTGCCCCTGCATGCTGGAAGGCAGATGACCTCAGCCTGGCACACACAGCAGCCTCTCTCTCGCCTGGCTCAGCTCTTCCTTCCTCCAGGCAGGGTCAGGCCACAGATGTGTGCTAATGAGAGCTTTTCTTTGTTTACAGGGTTTGGGATGCTCTGACAGACAATTACATCCCTTCACTCTCAGAAGACTGGAGGGACCCAAACATTGAGACTCTGAATGGCAACAACTCTGACACTGAGGTACCTCTCCGGGGGGCCCCCTATTTTGTCAGGATTGGGAAGATATGGAATCCAGATAGAAAAATGTCCAACAACTCAATAGGTTTTTAAAGCAATAGTTTGGAGTCATTGTCAGGAATATGACAGCATTAGCAATGTCTTAACATGCTGTTGAAAAAGATAAAAAAAAGGTATAGGAAGGAGACCGCTGTGTCTGAGGTAATTGGGATGGTTATGCGTAAAAAGAGTAAGAATGGTGTCTTAGTTTGTGTTTCTATTGCTGTGAAGAAACACCACGACCACAGCAACTCTTATAAAGGAAAACACTTAACTGGGACTGGTTTACAGCTCACAGGTTTAGTCCACTATCAGCATGGCAGGAAGCATGGCGGTGTGCAGACATGGTGCTGGGGAAGGAGCTGAGAGTCCAACATCTTGATCCACAGGCAGCAGCTGAAACATACTGCCTCCAACAAGGCCACATCTCCTAATGGTGCCGATATGGACCTGTGGGGGTTATTTTTATTCAAACTGCACAAATGGTTACCCACTTCCCCAGGCTCCTCCCCTTCTTCTTGCTCTATCTTTGTGATGCTGGGGCTAGAAATCAGGACCTCATACATGTTAAGCACACTGCCAGTGACTGCACTCCCAGAATCCCAAATTACTTCCACTGCTAATCTGCGTATTAGACTCTGCACAGCAAGTTGAAAAGAATGACTATCACAGGCCTCTCTTCCAATAATATTTTTAAATTAGGTAACTAGGTATTACTTGCAATTCCGATACTTGTGGAGCTGAAAAGGGAGAATGGCCACAAATTTGAACAAGCCTAGACTACAAGTAAGACTCAACAGACATACAGACAGAAGCATTTTTAAGAATCATGGTTTGCTGTCTAGAATGAACAGCACAGTCCCATCAGAAGAGATGCTTTGAGCAAGCGCTGGTGGGCCTTACAGCCTGCTGCTTAGAGCTGGGGCTCAGGTGAACTGGCTACAAAATGGGAAGGATAGTATTACATTGTTGTTGTCCTTTGCAGAGGACCCAAGGTCAGTTTCTAGCGCCAATGTCAGATGGCTTTACTCTGGCTCCAAGGGATCTAATATCCTCTTCAGCCTCTGTGGGCACTCTCATACAAATGGCATTCACTCATACACACACACACACACACACACACACACACACACACATTTAAAAAAGAAAGAAAGAAAACTTTTTTTTTTTAAAGAGGCTGGATACTTCTTTTGAGTTGATTGTATAGTCTCTCAGAAAATCCAGATTGCTTTTGGTGGCTGACTATATATGTAATGGTATTTTAGTCAGCAGAGCACAGTGTCTCTGGCTAATTTATAAGAAGTAGACATTTATTTCCCATAGTTCTAGAGACTAGAAATCTAAGGTCAAATTGCTGGCAGATTCAGTTTGTGGGGAGGGCCCAACTCCTTTTCATAGGTGGCACTTTCTTGTGAGGTCCACACATAGTAGAAGGGACAAATGAGATCCTTTGAACTTATTTTGGACTTATTTTATAAAGAATTAACACCATCCAGGAGGGCTCTGCCTGAGAGATCTAATCACTTCCTCCACTTCCCCTCTTGTCACTTTGGAGGTCAGAGTTTAAGCAAAAATGGAGGGGTGGCAGGGGAGGAAGCGTACACAAAGAAACACTGAGCTAATAATGTCCAGGTGAGGCTACACAGGGATCAAGAGGCATTCTCATAGCAAAAGGTGAAGAAATCACTTAATGGCTCATTTCATATTAAAAGACAATTTTTACCTTGTTTGGCTTTCCAGTTTTAACCATGAAGAAAATTTGACAATTTTGTATTGAGGAAGTGCTGACACAGCCCTGGGGACTCAGCAAATGATGAATTTCAGGCTTTTGGTATAGTGGTGGATCACATCTTCCTGGGAGCGCAAGAATTAGTCCTCAGTAAGAAAGCAGGAAGCATATTTCCCTGACTGGGCACAGTATCTGCAAATTACTGCTCAAAATAGCACAGCAAAGGAATCAGCACTTGTTAAAAAGTGGCTGCATATCCGTCTTAAGTTTTCTAATCATGAACAATGCAGAATACTCAGGACCTCACGGCTTCATTGGCAGGCAAGACAGTGACTTCGAGGCTATAATTTACAGCAGGAACACTCAACCCTGACACTGAAGCCTGGGTCTCAGGTCCTCTTTGAACTCCTGCCTGTGCATTTCTCTTGCTGCCAAGTGTATATACAGTACCTTGTAGTGGTGTAGGAATTATTTACTGGCAATTGATTATATAAAAGGATTAATATTTATTAAGGGGGTTAAATGAAACACTCACTGATACAAGATTGAACCTTAGGGCAATTCTTGGAGGACTGAAATGTTCCACCCACGGCAGCAGGAATCCTCCCTCTGAGAACTCACAAACAAATAAAAGGGCAAAAGGGGTTCAAAGGGGGCTGGTCACACCCCATCCAGGGTCCTAGAGACTTCAAAGCCATGCCTCTTGGTCTTGCTCAATAATGCCTAAACCCACCACATCGTAGTTACCTAGCATGCAAGGGAGAAGATCACAATGATTCACTGAGTCTAGTTATAGAAATCAAATCAGGTTGTCATGATACAAGACACAGATTTTGCTGTGTTATCTCTGGCCACTATTCCAGCTTATTTTATGAATTACACCAATGGATATATAAGATAGGCAGCCCTAGTTCATCTCCACTTATAGATTCTCCTCAAGAAGGCTGATAGTTCTGGGAGAGTTGATAGACTCTGGGAGGGGTAGCATTGAGCTCTGCTCAGGAGGGTTGTTTTCTAAGTCTGGCATTGGACAAGTGATGAAAGTGGATGGAGGAAGTCCACTTTATCTCATCCTCTTTATCATCTGGGTATAGACTTTAACTAATCCTAGTTTAAATGGCTTAACAGGTTGACCAATACTCTGAATTCTTTCTGTTAGCCTAGCCACCCAAGCACACGTAGTAAGGCATAAGCACCTAGCTGGGCAGTCTCAATTTCATGAGCCCTTGTAATCTTCCACCTTGTGGACGTTGCTAAGAATCAGTTGTTTATTTCTTTGCTTGTTCATGCTTGTCTTTGTGACTAAAATAAATAATTGAATTAAATATCGTAGACACTGTTCAATCCTGACTGCAATGAGAATGATGTGGGCTTTGTTAAAATTAAGCATTTATATAGCTCTAGAAGATAAACCGCCCAGCAGTGATGGCTCATGCTTTTAATCTCATCACTCAGGAGGCAGAAGCAGGTGATCTCTATGAGTTCAAGGCCACCGTGGTCTACAGAGTAAGTTCCAGGACAACCAGAGCTACAAAATGAAACTCTGTCTTGAAAAAAAATACAAAAATTCAAAAACCAAATAAAGAAAAGGATGAAGCAGGAGGGCCTCACCTTGTTCCCTGTTGTACAGTAGCAACTACTTTTACAAATAAGTTATTTTATTTTCTTTTTTTATTGCTAAATAGTAGGTGCTTACATGGATACACTACATTTAATTTATATCTGTAGATTAATACTGGCTGTTTATAGTTCTTTAAAATTACAAACATAGCTGCTTTGGACATTCTTATCTACATCTTTGTAGGGACATGTGCTTCCATTTCTCATTAGGAAAACCTGAGGGTTGGAAAGCCAAGCCATTTGGCAGATCTATGTTTATTTAACTTTTAAGAGACTGGCAAATGGTTTCCCAAGTTATGAACTATTGTGGACAAGTTGTGTTGCCTACTTGAGATCAAGTTTCACTATATAGCCTAGGTTGGCCTGGAACTCACTTTGCAACTTGGGCCTTCAAACTTCTAGTCTTGCCATTTCAGTCTGCATTGGCAGGGATCATAATAGGCTGTGGACCAATATGGCCAATTCTCTTCTCTTCTCTCCTCTCCTCTTCTCTTCCTCTCTCTCTCCCTCCCTTTCTTCCTTCTTTCTTTTCTTTCTTTGTAATTTTTGTTCTAAGATATTATGTGACTTTTTCTGGGGGAAACATGAATAAATGTGTTTACCTCTAATAGGGCACTGAAGACAAATTATTAGGCTCAAGTCTAACTTAGTGAAGCAATGAATTTATTGAGGTTAGTATAGGAGCAGGGATGACAAAGCTGGCTGCATCCTTGACCAGCCTGTCCCAGCAGGGTTGAGGACTTGTGAAACTGCATCCTCGGGGTTCCTGATACAGCTTGTGTTCTCCTGCTATATAGATGGTTACTGATTATAGGACCTTAGGGAGGGACCTTGTGACTCTTGTAACTTCTGAGAGCTCCCTGAGTCTTACAAATATTTATTTCTTACGATATTTTTCATTCAGTTTTGTGAGTCTCCCTCTTCCCTCTCAGAGGGAATGCTTCAATTCAGAGCAAATAGCTGTACAACATAAAGCCATAAAGCGAGCTGGACATTATCCTGTTTTGTGAAAGAATTTATGTTAGATTGCTATTGTTTCTTGTTTTCTCCTTAAATATTTGGTAGGTTACAGCAATAAAATCACCTGGACCTGGACCTTTTCTGTAGAAGGGGTGTGTGTGTGTGTGTGTGTGTGTGTGTGTGTGTGTGTCTTCCTCTATTGTCTTCTATATTGGTTTTTGAGCCAAGGTCTCTTGGTAAACATGAAGCCACTTTTAAGGAAGCCACTTTTAATTTCTTTGGTTTTTCCTCTATCATTTACTTTTTAACTGATTCATTTTCTTCCTTTCTTAAAGGAGTTACCTATTTGTATGGCTCTTTTGCTTGCATATTTGTCTGTTCTCTATTTATGTGCTTGATGCCCGCAGAGACCGAAGGAGGGTATCAGATCCCCTGGAACTGGATTTACAGGTGGCTGTTAGCTGCCATGTGGGTGCTTGGAATTGAACTCGAATCTTCTGAAAGAGCTCCCAAACACTGAGCCATCTTTCCAGCCTTTTCAATTTATTTTCTTTTCATTTTTCCTTGGCATTTCATCTTGTTTCTTGCAATGAAACTTTATCCTTTTCAATTTGTTTGTTTGTTTGTTTATTTTGAGACGAAGTCCCACTGTGTACCCTGGTTGTCCAGAGATGTACTCTGTAGACCATGCTGGCCTTGAACTCACAGAGATTCATCCTCCTGCTTATACCTCCCAAGCGCTGGGATTAAAGGTGAGCAGCACCACGCCTGGCTATTGTTTTTTGTTTTCTTTTGTTTTGTTTTGTTTGAGAAGGGAGTAGGGAAATCTCACTAACTTGTCAAGTGGTCATCAAGGTTTTAAATTCTCCTACTCAGCCTCTTAGGTGTCTGGAATTACAGGCCTGTGTCATTATGCTCTTGGTATTTTTATAAAGTGTTTTCTCCAGAGTGCATTGTATATTTTCAATTATCATAGTCTAGTTAGAAAGAATATTTTGCCTCTTCATATAAAAAAATGAAACTTGAAAGTTTGTCTATTCTCTCCATTCTTGTGTTATTGTCCTGTATTTTAGTTTGATTTGTATTTATATTCAACAATACCAAATGACTTTTCTGACAGAAGAAAAAAAAGATTACTTAAAAATTTTTTCAAGCTAATCATTCTAACACTGTAATTCCAACACTCAGGAGCCAAAGACAAGAGAAGGCTGTGAGTTCAAGGCCAGCCTGGCTAGAATAGTGAATTTCAAGATATATAGACCTTATCTCAAAACAGCAGCAAAACCAATCAATCAAATAAAACTTAAAAGCAAACAAATAAAATTCTTGCTACTTTTATTGTTACTTGCTACTTAGTATTCTTATAATTTTTTAGTGAATTCAAGTTTTCCTCATTTCTTTCCAGTCCAAAGCCTTGCACCGCCTGCATCCAGTGCAAAAGGGAACAATTGCCTCATAGATTTTGTCCAGATGTGTAGTCGCTCTGGCAGGAGGGGCGGATCCATTGCTGCTTGCTCGGAAAGCCTTGAAGAGGCCTGATCTTCTGTCTTTGTTTTCTGATGCATGTATAATATCTGTTTATCTATAGCAGAGGGAAAAATGTTTGGGCGAGGCTTCCTTGGAGCTTAGTCTAATTCCTCATCTGCTTGGCTCCATTTCCAAAATGCTGAATTAGAGGCATGCACCACCATACCTGGTCATTTTCTGGGATTCTCATATACAGGTGTTGAATTTCTTATGGTCACTCTTGTAATTTTTCACTCCCACTTTCTATCTATATATTTTACCCATCAAAGGATTTTTCTCAACCTTCAGCCTCATTAGAAAATTTGAATTTTATTGTCTTTGTTATTATTATTCTATTTCTGTGAAAAAGACATAGTAACCAAGGTATCTTATAGAAAAAAGCCTTTATTTGTGGGATTGCTTACAGTTTCAGAGTGTTAGTCCATGAGCATCATGGTGGGAACATAGCAACAGGCAGGTAGGCATTGGAGCAGTAGGTAAAAGCTTCCACCTTGATCCAAAGACAGCAGGCAGAGAGAGAATGAGACTGGTCCTGATATTGACTTTTGAACCTACAAAGCCCACCCCATGACACACCTTCTCCAACAAGGCTACATGTTCTAATCCTTCCTAAACTGTTCAAACAAACATTCAAATATGAACCTACCTACATTCCTATTCAAACCACTATAATTATCATACTTTTAATACCCAGGAGCTCCTGTTTTTTGAGGAAATCTTATAAATTGCTTTCTACTATCTGGCTGAGTGCAGTCTCCATACCTTCTTTGCAAGGATGTCTTCTTTTCTCTGTGATTGTCTTGTTTGTTATTGTGACTGAAATATCCTGACAGAAGTAACTTGAGGGAGAAAGGGATTATTTCAGTTTAGAATTTCAGAGGGGAGACAGGTCATCCATCGTGTTGGAGATGGCATGGCAGCAGAAGCATGAGGCAGGCCCATTACATTGCACTGGCAGTCTGAAAGCATAAAGAGGAGAGAGAGAGAGAGAGAGAGAGAGAGAGAGAGAGAGAGAGAGAGAACGAGCAGAAGTGGGGGTAGGCTATAAATCCTGAAAACTGTACCATTGACATCCTTTCTCCAAGAAGGCTATACCTTCTAACCTTTCCAAACACCATCACCAGTGGGGAAATCAAGAAATCAAATACATAAGCTTATTAGTGGACATTTTACAATTAAACTGCAACAATGCTGCTTTTGTTTCTGTGAGTCAAGGTCTTGCTATGTGGCCTAGGCTGGCTTGAAACTTGAAACCGTATAACATAGGCTGGTTTCAAACCCATGGAGATTCTTTTGCTTCAGCCTCCTTAGTGTTGCAATCTCAGGTGTGTGCCACAAAGGCTGGCTTGATGTTATATGTAGTTTTTGGCTTGGACTTTCTGGTCTAGCCCAGAGGTTTGGACCCACTCTCAGCCCCACTGCCGCTTAGGCTCAAATAATCACACAGACGCTTGTATTATTTTTATGCTGATTTACCTAGGGTTCAGGCATATAATTTGCTAGCTCCTTCATCGGAACTCAACCCATCTTGTTCAGCCATGTAGCTCGATACCTTTTCTCAGAGCAGCATTTTAACTTCTTTTCCTCTGCATCTGCTGCGTCTCTTCGTCGTGTCTGTGGTGTCTCTCTCTGGTGTCTGTGTTCTCCTCTGAGATCTTTCCGGAGTTTTCTAAATCTAGTAGACCCGCCCCCACTTCCTGTCTGCCTTCAGCCAATCAGCTTTTTATTAAACTAGTAGGAGGGACAAATATTTACAAGGTACTGTAATCCCACTACAGCTTGATTTTTATTTATTTATTTATTTTGTATTTGTACTTAAAAGTACACCAGAAGGCTGAGCTCTTTCTGTGGGGTTACAGTTTGTCTCTCTTAAGCCACACTGTGGAGTGATCAAAGAATCCATCATTTTTCTTGGAGCTCTTGAGAGCTGGCATGTATATGTAGTACATAGTCTTCTGATTAGAAGCTCCTCCATTGCCTGGCATGGGAGCAGTTCTGGCTGGAGTGCTCCGATCCCCTGTAGGGAAGGGGGCTGGAGTCCGTCTGGTGAGTCTGCAGATTATTGCTCCTTTTGCAATGACTTCCCTACCCCAGGCTCTGTCAAGTTGTCTTTTGTCTCTGAGGCAAAAGCCTCACTGGTTCAACTTCACCAGTGAAACAACCAGCTCTCCCGAGGGTGAAAGAATTGTCCCAACCTTTCTACATAGCTACTAGAAGAGACCTGGGGCCCAGTTGCACCCCAACAAGTCCTCATCCTTTTAACTTCATTCGCATTGCCAGCCTGAGGACTCCAGTCCCCAAAATTTCCAACATCTTCAGTGTGAATCCATTTACCTCTGCAGCTCTGCTTGGAGCAGGTGTGGCCCCCACTCCTGGGCCGGCAGCTCCTTCCCCAGCAAGTACTGGTTTTGGTTGCTGCCTTTCTCTAACTCGTTTTTGCTCCTGTGGGATATTGTTTTAAATTCATTTACTCTCATTTCATTAGAGCCTGAGGAAGAAGAAGAGGTAACTGCACAATATTCTGTGTGCCTTCCTTCTACTGCAAATAAGTAGAAACAGGAGGTGGTTTAAATAATAGGATGATGTGAGAACTTCAAGAGAGACTATGTGTTCCACTTAGAGTCCCATCATAGCTTAGCTGTCCATAGGTGACGCTCGGTGAGTAAGTGCGCACTTATATTTTACGTCAAAATTATACCCTTGAATTATATGTGTAGATATTATTATTTAAAAATTACTCTGGTTGGGCTTTTTTTAATGACTCACTCTATTCTGTTCTTGGCTATGGCATAAAAGACCATCTTTTGAACCCCCTAACCTTCTCTTAACAGCAGATAGGGACAGACTGTGAGATGAGAGGAGCCTGACATCCAGGACAGGAAGATCCATCTTTCTAGCCTCCAGGCAATAAAGAGTCTGCTTTATCTGGAGGCCGGGCTGAATCACGGCCCTCTTTGCACTATCCTTCGGTCCTCTCTTTGTCATTTGTTCATTAATTTTTTCAATAAGTGTTTGTTGACCAAATACCATGGAGCATCTTGCTATGAGAATACAGAGCCCTTGACTTAGCCCACACAGATGGTTCCTGGTTGTTCACAAGCACAAAAGGGACATAGTGCCCTTTCCTTGGGCTGAGCACATACTGCTGAGTTTCTTTTATTCTTCCTACTTTTTTGTCTGGAGGTAAAAAAGATAAATATATCTTTGTCTTCTTTGTGCTATTACAGAAATCACATATTTGAATCAGTGGAGGAAGGGGTGTGAAATATGGAAAGGGATAAACAGGAAGTAGGCATTTTTTTCCTAGGAACAGGATAAACTAAGATGCTTTAGCCAAAGGTCATGGCTTATATTTGTTGTTGGACACAAGGACTCAGCAGACACGTAAGACTTTCTTGGACAAGGTCTAAGTGTTAGAGGCTCTGCATTTGTTTCTAGCTTTATATTTTGTGGTGGCAATCCTGATGCATACCTTTTTCTCAAAGCAAGATAGAGGAGCCTGCTGTGGTCAACTCCCAGTCTGGAACTTTGTCTTCATAATTCTAGAGAGAGAGACCTTGGGTGGGTATTTTTTTTCCTTACGAGAGAGAGTCTCTTTTGCTTTCACAGTATGGAAATGACTGTCAGGTGTAGACCACAAGGAAATGGACACCACGTGACAGGGCTTGTGGCTCCTCTGGGGCAGGTACCTTTCTCATGGCCACACAAGTAGCCAAGGAGGTGACTTTCATGTCTGTGTCACATAATGAGAATGAAAGTATCCCGACACCTTTGTCTGGAGGGCTGCTTTCCAAAAGCCTTCCTTTCTTGTTCCGTTAAGCCTTGTGCTCAAGACACTATGGTGATTTGAAGGGAAGATGAGTCTGTAAACAGCCAGTGTGAAGGGAAAAGATTTATTCAGAAGTGACAGAAGCTGTCAGAGAAAAGCAGACCCTAGGAGGGTTGAGGGAAGAAAACCACAGTCTTGATGGAACCAGGTCGAGGTGAGGCAGGATGGAGAGTTCAAACACAAGCCAGGGAGAGAAGAGGAAGATGTGAAACAGGGCAGATGTGGTGAAGCCTGTGACTGAGCAGAGGAGGGGGAAGTCAGGCTCTTTTGGGGTGTATTATTTATGCTGAGCCCCTTCCCCATGCTTATAGTATTCACAACAGTGACAATGCTCAGGATGGCTTCCCTAGGGCTGTAATTGGCTTTCAGATCTTTTTATCTTGTTCTGACAGTTTAGACCCAGACTTGTATGCTTTGTTCCTAAGAGCAACTCACTCAGGTCACAGCTGGGGTTCATTAACTGCTACCTTGCCCTTAGCCTTCCTTCCCTACAAGCTCCACACCCCACATGTGGGAGAAACTTGAGGAAGGAGATGATACAGTTCAAAGGTGCAATATGGAATTATTAGTGAAGTAAATGCACTGAAACTGACCACATTTCAAATAATGTAAGCACTTTCTTTTCTGGTCTCCTGGGACTCAGGCTTTGAGCTCTTGGTGTAGAAATGATGTGAGGATGACCTTGAACTCTTGGTCTTCTGCCTACCACCACACTTGGCTAGTTTTTCAGAACTGAGGATCAATGTGCACTTGCTAGGAAGGTACTCTACCACTGAACTATATGGTCTTCGGTCACCATCTTGGGGGCGTGGAATTTAGGGCTTTGCCACTGAGCTATATCCATACTTTGTTTAATTTTTATCTTGAGAGAGGGTTGTACTACCTAGCTGAGGCTAGCCTTTTTTACCCTCTTAAATTCTGGGATTGTTTGTCCTACTTGCAAGAATAAGACCACTACCTCAATCTGAGACAAGTTTGAGTCATGCCTGATTTTTATTGGGGTGCACCCAAGAGCTGACCAAGGACTGCCTTCTAAATCAGGTTAAAGAGAGCAACCCCAAATCCATTTTTGAACCCCTTTTTAAGGAGTAAAATTAGGAATAATTGCGAAGCAGGTTTACAGAAGAGAGACAACCAGGCAACAGGAATAATAGGAAAAATTCTCAATGAGCAACAAGTGGTCACCATGTGCTCAGGGAGGGTCAGGGAGGATGGGGAGGGTTAGGGGGG
>PVIH01000169.1:187581-278248 GCA_004025045.1 Sigmodon hispidus | reverse complement strand
AAAAACAAAACAAAACCCAAACCAAAACAACAGAATCAAGGTTGGGGAAGGTCAGGTTCTTGGAAACAGAGCAACTTATCTCCTATAGTAAATAGAAACTTATTTTTAACAATACAACATAATGGCTCCTGCCTTCAAAATGGAGTCAGGTGGCTTCCTCAGGATTACAAGTATATGCCATCATACCTAGCTACACTTTGAATTTTCATAGCCTTCATTTCAACTCCTCATATCTGAATTTGAGTCATGGACTAACTTTGCTGTCAGAGGCATATAAAACTAACTCAAGGGGCTGGAGAGATGGCTCAGCAGTTAAGAACACTGGCTGCTCTTCCAGAGGACCTAAGTTCAATTCCCAGCAACCACATGGTGGTTCACAATCACCTATAGTGGGATCTGATGATCTCTTCTGTCATGTAGGTGTACATGCAAAGAGAACACTCAGACAAAAAAATCAAAACAAAAAACAAACAAAAGAACTTTTAAAAAAACATTCTAAAACAGTTGTAATTTTTAAAAACAAAACAAAATACCTCAAACAGAAAACAAAACCCTTCGTTCCAATAAAAGCCACACTTCTACCCCAGGACCATCTGACCCTTGGGAAGTTCTGTCTTGTCAATGTAGCTGTGAACAAAGTGTAGCCCCAGGAGTTTTGTCCTGCCGGGCGGGGAGCCGTGGAAACAAACAGCCACCACAGGTTGTGGACTTGGCAGAGGCACAAGCATATGGATTCCACCACAGAAATAGATGCTGCCATCTGCCCACCAGCTCCTCTGGTGATTCCCTCTCCTCCCAGCCTGCCCCTTCTCTAGGTTGCGAACAGATGGCATTTAGGATATATTTGCTTAATTTTTTTATATAATGACGACGTCTTGGTTTTAGACAGGGATTGGAGGGGATGTGTGTGGCGAGGAGGTACCCGCACAAGCACAGCTCAAAGAAGGATGTTTTGAGGCTAGACCACAAAATAGCTGGGGCGTCTCCCCAGTGTTTCCTGTTAGAATAGGAAGAAGTGTCCTGGGGGACAGACCGATCAGCAGATTAGCTCTTAGGGACCAAGAAGAGTAGGTCCTCCTTAGGAGGTGGCTCTGTGGAGGAATTTTCTGGATCTCTCTTGCCAACTCCTGCACGATTCTCAGCTGGATTCCTGGAAGGAAGGATTCTTAGGCGGAGTGACTGTGTGTAGGATGTGGACATAAACTCTAGACCATTCACAATTTACAATATGGCCAGTGAAGCCAGAATTGTTACCAATAGCTTGTTGGACTTAGACATCTTCTAGAGTCTCAATGGTTGTGAATTTCTAGAATCTTAGGATTATAGAGTTTAGGAGACACAGGAAACAGAATTCTCCTTCCGTGTTTTCTCAAGCTTTAGCTTGTCCTTCTTCTTTTCTTCCTTCCCTTCCTCTCCCCTCTCTGCGTCCTCCTTCCTTCCCTCATCCCTCCTTTCTTTTTTGACAAGGTCTCACGCTGTGACCTCCTGCTGCAATTCTCCTGCCTCTGCAGAGCTGGGTTTACAGACCCTGTGCAGCTCATGCCAGGCTTTTTTGTTGTAGCTTTGTTTTGAAACAGTATCTCATTTAACCCAGGCTGACCTTGAAGTTGCTAGGGAGGGGTAGGAGGAGGGGGATCTTAAACCCCATGAGCTCCCTGGGGCCACCTCCAAGTGCCAGGTAATAGGCTTTCTGTATTCGATAATAGGTTTCTCCACAGAAGCCAGTAAGCCGGATCAAACCAAATTGAAAAAGCAAAAGAATAGGTTTATTTGAGCAAAGCAACTCCTGGGTGAGTTCTCCAGTCCCTGGATATCGAGGCACGAGAAGTCACAAGTCCACACTGAAGCAGGGAGCTTATATAGTCTGCAGGTGAGGGGTGATGAGTTGTCCATCGTATGCTGGTTTGTGCCCAAGAATGGTCACTTTAGGTGATCAACTTGAGCTCCTGGCAACTTCAAGGGTGAGCTGCAGTAGCCACCAAGAATGTGGAACTGGACTTTTTGGCCCCTTTTCTTTTTTGGAGATTCTCAGAGAGGGTACATTTTGGAGAGAGTGGGATGGTGCTTTCCAGTTCAAGCAGGAGTGAGCTGGCGGTCCAAGCTCTACTCTGGAATCATGGGCCTGCACCATTACAGCCTGCTCAATATGTCTTTTAGCCCATGTGGTATATCCTGTGCAGTTCATCAGCTAAGAAACCACACCTGGATTCCAATGACAGGATGGCATTTTTTTTTTCACTTACTAAAGGCTATGACTGACTATTTGAACAGAAACATCCTACTCCTTAAAGGCCCACTAAAATAAAAATCTGGACACCCTCCTCCTCTGCCCAACTGACATAACTTGAAGAATTATATTTGCTGCATGAGCTGGCTGCAATGTCACTCACTGTGAGAAGGTTCCTGCTTTATCCAAGGAGAACTAGCCTGTGAGTTAAGAACACTGCTGATCCCCTGGCATCAGAATAGCGCTGCTCACTCCTACCCTATTGTCTTCTTCTGGCCATGCTGACAATGCCTGTTGTGTGATGGGGCAGGTTTGGAACAAGATGAAACTCAGACCCACCTTGACATATTCCCTCGTTAGACAGCAGGAGGCGAAACTGGCCCTTGAGCTAGTCTAGGGGCAGAGGATCCACTGCAGATGGTTAGAATGCACTTCCTCTTCTTCAGATCCATGACAAAGAAGAGGAAGAGTTCAATGAGAAGAGTGAAAACGATTCTGGCATCAATGAAGAACCTCTACTCACAGCTGACCAGGTATGAATGAGAAATGGTCTTCGTCTTCCCACGTTCCTAGACCCTTTTGGTCTAATAGGAAAACCATGGAAGAGAGTACTCCTCTGACATCTATCCAGGCCAGAAGGAAGGTGCTCCCTTGTTGATGAGCTTGGTATCTTCAATAAGAGGTTTAATTTCTCTTTATGCCTCAGTTTATCTGCTTACAGTAGACGTGGATGCAATTCCTAATACCTGAATCAGTTGTTTGTGATGAGAGTTGGAGCCACATTTATTTCCCTGGCTTTATTTCCTGTGAACCCTCTGCAGATTTGAGATGGGGTTTTTCTGAGTAGCCCTGGCTATCCTGGAATTTGCTCTGTAGACCAGGCTGGCCTCAAACTTGGAGATCACCCTGCCTCTGTCTCCCAAGTGCAGGGATTAAAGGAGTGTGTCACTGTGCCCACCACTCTGTTACTTGGAGCTTGAGCACTTAAGGGAGGGATCTTAAATGCTCCTTCTTGGTTTGGGTTTTGTTTTTTTTTTTTTTTTTTTTAATTTTTCGTAAGAAGCAGTAATAGGCAAGGCTGAAAATTTTCAGCTTTTCAAAGGAGACACTTCTGTGTTTGTGAAAAAAAAAAAAAGCCATGTTTCATGTTGGGGAGTGGAGTTTGTTATGTTGTAGTTTTAGTGATTTCTCACTTCAGAAGTGTTGAGTCTCCTTATTCACCTTCTCAGTCAACAAATATCTCTGCTTATTTGAGCTAGACACCACCCAAGCTCTCATGAGCTGTTCTGAATGCACCCCACTGGAAACATCGGAGCCAGAAAGAACATTTTAGTAGAGGTGCATCTTTATGCCTATGGCTAAAAGTAGGATTCGGCTTATTTTTTTAATCTCTTATTTTTAAAAAGGTAGAATTTAATATGGGTAAAGAATTTAAAGGATTGGGGCTGGAGAGATGGCCCAGTGGTTAAGAGCAGTTGGCTGTTCTTTCAGAGGTCTTGAGTTCAATTCACAGCAAGCACATTGTGGCTTATGATCATCTGTAATGGGATTCTGGTGTGCATGAAGATAGAGCACTCTTGTACATAAAATATATAGGTAAATAAATCTTTTTTAAAAAGAAAAGAAAAAAGGGAGAATTGAAGGAAATCATGTCAAGAACAGGTACAGTATCCATGCTTGTAAGGAGATGTAGAAAGATCAGGAGTTCTTGATCAGCCTTATTAATTGAGACCCTGTCTCAAAAAAAAAACAAACAAAAAAAAACAAAAAACAAAAAACAAAAAAGAAAAACCAACAAAACAAGAGCTGGAGAGATGGCTCAGGGGTTAAGAGTGCTGCCTCTTCTTCCAGAGGTCCTAAGTTCAATTCTTAGACACCACATGGTGGTTCATAACCATCCATAATGAGGCCTGATGCTCTCTTCTAGCATGCAGGCATCCTGCATGCAGAACACTGCATCTGTGATAAATAAATCTTTTTTTTTAACTTTATTTATTTTTATTTATTTATTTGCCTTGGTGTTTGCCTGAAACTGGAATTACAGACAGTTGTTAGCTGCCATGTGGGTGCTGGGAATCGAACCCGGGTCCTCTGGAAGAGCAGACGGTGCTCTTAACCACTGAGCCATCTCTCCAGCCCTGATAAATAAATCTTAAAACACATACACACACACAACAGCAAAACAAATAAACACAAAATAGAAGAATATGAGTAAGAGTTACTTTGTTCTGTTTTGCTTTATTTTGGCTGGCTGTTATGTAGAACAGGCTGGCCTCAAATTCAACATACCCAGCAAGGACTAAACATCTTTTTATAAAGATAGATTTATTTTTACATTATGTCCGTATGTGAGAGTCTCTACATATTGGTGCCTGGTGCCTAGAGAGGTTAGAAGAGGCTGTCAGAGCCCCTGGAAGTGTGGTTACAAGCTACAAGAGCTACCTGGTGGGTGCTGGGAACTGGACCCAAGCCCACTGGAAAAGCAGCAAGTGCTCTTAACTGTGAAGCCACTTCTACAGTCCTAGGACAAGAAGTTTTCATTGTGACAAAGAGAGGCTCATTGTACTGCAATGACAGGCTCTCGACCAATCTCCTTTTTTCATTAGTTTGACCAAATACTAAACAAAAGACAGTTCAAGTGGGGGAAGAGTTCAAGCTGCTGGTTTGAAGGTACAGTCCGCTGTGGCCATGAAGTCACAATGGCAGCAACTGGTGGCAGCTGGTCACATGGCACACACCTCAAGAAGCATTAAGACAACATGGGCTGGTGCTTACATGGACTGTTCCTCTCTATTTTATTTTATTTTCAAGACGGGGTCTTACCATATAGTCCTGGCTGACCCTGAACAGCTCTGCTTCTCAAGTATAAGGATTAAAAGTGTTAATTAAAATAGATTTATTCCTGGTTTCATTTTCTCCATTCTGCTGCCCCCAGGACTCCCTGCTCATAGAATGGTGCTGCCTATAGTTATGTGGGTCTTAGCACCTCAACTAACCTGATTAGAATTATCTCACAGATATGCTCAGAGGTTTGTCTCCTGGATGACTTAGTGGCTGTCAAGTTGACTATCAGTATTAACATCACAGTCACATGAAAATTATCCTCAGCCGGAAGACCCTAAAGGGGGGCTCTGTTCGTTGATCACATTTTATAAAATGACCTTAAAGGCCAGATATATTCTAAATTTGCAGTTCAATTTGAGAAAGTTTGTGTCTAAAACAGGAATTATTTCAAAAAAGTAAGAAAAGAAACCCTAAGCCTTAGTCCTTCCAGTCCAGCTCAGCAAGAAGAGACTTACCTCCAAAATCATCTTCTAAAGGCATCAGAGGTTGAGACATATCAAAATGTGCTGTTGACACCAAGCTCGTCCACACACACTTCCTTACAAGGGCTCGGCTTACTCCCTTTATGTGCCAACAGCTGATGTCCACAGTAGTTCATTATTCTTATTAGTAGCATCTTTCTTGACTCTCAACTTGTAGGAGTTAAGCCTCATTAACAGTCAAGTTCAGAGCTAGGGTTCTTACCTATTTCTTTCTCTCTCCAGACATTAGCTGTCTTTCTATCATTTTATGGTCTTTAGCTTCACTTTTTTCTGGACAGCTTCAGTTCCTGTCCTGGAGAAACTTGGAGAAATGGCTATTTTCCTCCCTGTTTGGGGCTGTTCTGGGAATGTGTATGTGCCTCCCCTTTCTCACGAAGTGTGACAGTTAATGGACTGGCCTTTGTGTTATAGTTGGGCAGATAAAATAATTTTCCCACTTAGAAATAAAACGCTTAGCAAACTGAAGTAAATGTTTACTTCCAGGCAGCCCTGCTTCATTTCCTGAAACAGTAGCTAATTTCCAATAATGCATTTATCTAAATGGAGTACTTGGAAGAGGTTTACAAAAAAGTGCTTTACATTAAAGGCAGAATATATGCAACCTTTTGATTGGGTCTATTTTTATTATTATCTAATATTTATGAACAAACTAGGAATGCTTTTGCCAAATACTCAAATGACCTAGAACATCCCCAGCAGGAAACAGTTTGTGCTGTATCCTTAGGTGATTGAGGAGATCGAAGAAATGATGCAGAACTCCCCGGATCCTGAGGAGGAAGAGGAGGTATTGGAAGAGGATGATGGAGGCGAAATCTCATCCCAGGCAGACTCAGTCCTGCTGCAAGAGATGCAGGCTTTGACACAGACCTTCAACAACAACTGGTCCTATGAAGGTGAGGCCCTGGGCTGGGTTCACTAAGGACCAAACACATCCTTGCTGCCAGGTACTGCTTTTTGTGGATTTTCTTTTTTATAACACCTTGAATGACTTGGAACTCATTATATAGACTTGAACCCACAGAGCTCTGCCTTCTTCAGATTAAAAGACTGTGCCACTGTGCCCTGACTAGGTACTGTTTACATATGGCTATCAGAACTTGGTCTTTACCCTAGAGCAGAGTTTGCAAATTCTGGAGAAAGGAACACCTTTCTGATTTGGTATCAGGGGAAAAAAAAAATCAACATTTTGCAGAAAAGAAAAAGTAGAATAAAATTTAAGTGCTAAAGCTAACCAAATAAGACTAAAGTATAATAACTAGATGATACCATAAAACAAATGGATAGATATGTATGCATATATATATAATCTCCATATATATGACATGTCCATATATATGACAAAGACTGTAGCTCAGAGCATTTGCCTTGTATTTTTAATACTCTAGTATCCTAGAACCAAGCTCCAGTATTGTATGTGTGTGTGTGTGTGTGTGTGTGTGTGTGTGTGTGTGTAAGAGAGAGAGAGAGACAGAATAAAAGCTAGCACTCCATGTGCCATCCTCAGACTAACTTCACACCATGCCTCTCAAGACTGAGCTAGCCTCTGGAGGTTAAGTGACTTGGCCAACTCCACAGTTGAGATTACAAATAAAAGCACTTTGCCACTCAGAAAATCCTTCCCACAAAAGTATGGTTGTAGGGGGCCAGTTTTATCACCGAGTAAGCATTAAATGAGAACAGGCCACAGGGAATCCTCCCAAGAACAGCAAAACCTGAAGGAGATTGTACTCTTGTTATAACTAAGTGAATGGAAGCCATTATCTTAAGTAGGTTTTGCAATTTGGGGTCAGGTGGCTAAGTTAGGCCCTGGGCTTCCACAACAGTGAGAGATTAGGTTTTCTCTGCCTTGATTGTTACATTTCAAAGCAGTGGCTCAGGATCCCTGAAGAAACTGTGGAGATGGGAGAAGACTTATTTAATCATTAAATTTTTAATATGTGTTTGAGAAGGACAGAGACATTATAAGAGAAAGAGGACATAGAGAAGAGAGAACTCACTCTCTCTCTCTCTCTCTCTCTCTCTCTCTCTCTCTCTCTCTCTGTGTGTGTTTGTTTAGAGTTAGGAATTAAACCTGGACCTTATGTTTTCACTCTTGCTGAAGCACATCCTCAGCACTCTTCCTTTTTATCAGTAGGTAGAGTGAAGACCCTATTTTATTTTATTTTTACTTAACTTTTTTTTCTCTTATGTTTCTCTCTCTCTCTCTCTCTCTCTCTCTGTTTTGTTTTTTGTTTTTTTTTTTGAGACAGTGTTTCTATGGGTAGCTTTGGACACTGACCTGGAATTCACTCTGTAGACCAGGCTAGCCTTGAACTCACAGAGACCCACCTGCCTTTGCCTCCCAAGTGCTTGGATTAAAGGTGTGTGCCACCACCACCTGGACCAGACCTTGTTTTTTTGTTTTTGTTTTTGTTTGTTTGTTTGTTTTTAACTTTTTTTGTCTGGAACTGGGAACTGAAACTACAGACAGTTGTGAGCTGCCTTGTGGATGCTGGGAGTTGAACCCCGCTCCTCTGGAAGAAAAGTTAGTGCTCTTAACCACTGAGCCATCTCTCCAGCCCCCAGACCTTGTTTTCAATTTACACTTTTCTTTATACCTCCTATACATTGTAAGAGATAGTGCAGATAGCACTGGAAATCTGGGAGGTTAACTCTGGAATCCACTCTTTTAAAATGCCTATCTTACATTACCTCTCCAACACAGATTAATAGTAATAACTGTACAAAGAGTGGACTGAGTGAAGCGGGAAATGAAAACACAGTACAAAATCAGCAGCCGTTTTAGAAATGACTGTGTCCATGCCACAGTGCAGGAGGAGGCTGCCCTTGCGGGATGGTTACTGTGGTCGAGGGTGTGTCTGTCAGGGAACCTACGTCTACATTTTAGGTAGAGGTGGCAAAAAAAAAAAATGAGACAGAAATCGGGCACCACATCCCCAAAGCCAAATTGCCTGGCCCTGAGGAGATGAGGCAGCCTGGGCGGGGCCACTGTGAGAAGCCTATGAGAGTCATGGAGTGGGTTTGGATGCCTAGCTGCATTTACCATCCGCCCAGTCAGGCCATTCTCAGCCACACAAAGGGCCCAAACATAGAAGCACTCAGCAAAGCAGAGTGAAATGGCAAAAAACAGGAGGAGGAGACGACACTCAAAGAGCAAAACAGAGCAGGAAGAGCCAACTGAGCAGGCAGACACCCAGGCTGCCCAAAAATGAAGGGAAGCAGGGCACCAAGATGAAACAGAAGGTGTTCCCTACGTCTATTATGTCTGTTTTACTAATATGCTTAATTGGCACATGGCAAATTTATGTGTTTATGGGGTACCGTGTGTCATTTGAAACTTTTCAATACATCATGCACAATGTATAATACATATATCCAGGTATCATCTGACACATAATCATTTCTTTCTGGTGGGGTTCTCTATGGTGGAAATGTTCTCTGTAAATAAAGGAGCTGTTTTGGCCTATGTGGAGCACCATAGAAATGGGTGCAGGAATCAGAGTAGAGACAGGTAGAAGGAAGGAGGAGTCAGTCAGTCTCCATCCGACCCCGGAAGAAGAGCCATGTAAGGAATCCAGGTGAGCCACCAGCTGGGCCACGTAGCAGGTAGATTACTAGAAATCAGTTGAATTAAGATGAAAGAGCTAGCTAGCAATGTGCCTGAAGCATAGGCCAAACAGTATGTAATTAATATAAGCGTCTGATTCATTTCTTTGGGGTATAAAAGCTGCCTTGGGCAAGGTCCGAATTTCTGGCCCAAACGGGCCCAGAAATATGCATTACAACAGCTCTCTCTCTCTCTCTCTCTCTCTCTCTCTCTCTCTCTCTCTCTCTCTGTGTGTGTGTGTGTGTGTGTGTGTGTGTGTGTGTGTTTTGCTGGGGATTGAACTCAGAGATTCTTCCATGCTAAGCAATGTTCTGCCACCAACTCCATCTTCAGCCCTGGGTCAGAAAGATTTAAAAACCCTTTCTGCTCACTGGATGTGGTAGCACATACTTGCAATACCAGCATTCAGTAGGCTGAGGCAGAGGAATAAGAGCTAGAGGCCATCCTTAGCTACATATTGGGACCTTGTCTCAAAAAATAAAACAGCAAAAGCTGGAGAGATGGCTGAGTAGTTAAGAGCACTAACAATTCTTGCAAAGGACCCAAGTTCAGTTTCCCAACACCCACATGACTACTTACAACCATCTGTAACTCCTGTCCTAGGGGATCCTATGCCCTCTTCTGGTCTCTGTGGGTACAAGGCACACAGGTATACATTCAGGTGAACCACTCATACACTTACTTATCCAAGCACTTGGGAGGCAAAGGCATGTGGATCTCTGTGAGTTCAAGGCCAGCCTGGTCTACAGAGTGACTCATTATGTAGGTCTGGCTATTGTCCTGGAAATCTCTACATAAGCCAGATTGACCCGCATCTACCACCCAAGTTCTAGAATTAGAGGCAAGTGCCCCCAAACCTGGCTGTTTTATTATTTTTGGATTAGTCAATCAATTGACAGTGATCTAACGACATTACACTTCACACAACCTTAAGAGACAAGATGTTAAAGGTATCCATGTCTATAATCTCTGGTTCCCTTTCTTTGTCTCACAAAGTAGCCTGCTGATTGATAAGGCTTCGTTTTTCACTCCCCTTCTCTAGTCTTCCCGGGTCTCCCATAGTTTACAGTGTAGACTGAGGCATAGGACCATCCACCTTCAGGTCCTGTTCATTTCGATGTCAGCGGTCTCCATGACTTCTTGGGGAAAGCACTACCTCTTACATCAGTGCTCATCACAGACACCAAAGCCTCAGTATTTCCTCTGTCAACCTAGATAGATAGAAAGACAGAGCAAGGTATAAAAGCCAGGCATGTCCCTCACTGGACAGTTTCTGCACTTCCTTGTGGACACTTCTTCTTCCAGAGAAACTCTGAAAGTTGGAGGACGCCCCTCTAAGAATGGTCCCATCTCCAGCAAGTTCATGCCTGTCTGTAGGGATCATCTAACAAATACATCCTCCTCTCTAGGGCTGAGACACATGTCTGGGTCTGAGCTGACAGAGCTGCTGGACCAGGTGGAGGGTGCCATCCGTGACTTCTCGGAGGAGCTAGTCCACCAGCTGGCTCGCAGAGACGAGCTGGAGTTTGAGAAGGAAGTGAAGAACTCCTTCATCACGGTGCTCATTGAAGTTCAGAACAAGCAGAAGGAGCAAAGGGAACTGATGAAAAAGAGGCGGAAAGAGAAAGGGTTGAGCCTGCAGAGCAACCGAATAGAGAAGGGAAACCAGATGCCTCTCAAGGTACGTGAGCAACCAGGAGACTAAACACAGCCCGCCCTGAATCCTAACCATCACATGTCCTGATACTTATCCTGCGGTGGACCCCTAAACAGTTATGGGGTTCCAACTGCATGCAGAACCCTGAGACAGGTAATGGATCAGGAAGGGAGTGGAGATTACCTGTCTGCCCAGCTTCCTTGAAGGCCTCTGGTCTAAGTGGAAGACATATTGAATAAACATTAAAAAGTAAATGGACATAACCTGTTCTCTACGCTGGTTCTTAAAAAGATGGAGCTCAGAATTTCTATCATTGGCATGGATTATTGCCCAGCTTGGTCCCTTTGCACAATAATGGTTGAAAATTGCCAATGACCTGCTTCCGAGGGGTTCAGGTCCCAAAGAGGATATGTGGAGTTGGTATGGTGTGGGGGTGAGGAATAGACAGAATCTGAGGGTGAATCAGTATCACTGCCAGTGTGTTTATTGAAAAAAGAATAATATACCTTTTATATTCTGTAGTTACACATAAGATTAAATGGAAGAAAGGGGGCATGTGAGGTGGGGTGTGGCTAGTGATCTGGGGTTGAGGAAGCTAGCATTGACCTTGACAAGTTAATAGACATCAATCGTGTCAATAAAAGTGCCACAAGTTCCTCCTGCCAGATAGGAATGCCCCCTTTTTAGCAAGCAGAGACTTTCTTTAAGCCCCTGAGGGAATGGCAACTTTTGTTTAAATGCCTGACCTTGGGAAAAAGACTTTCTTGGGGGGATCAGACATTCAGTTTATAGAATATTGCAGTTTCTTGTATACAAGAAACTTAGTTTGGGCTGGAGAGATGGCTCAGAGGTTAAGAGCACTGACTGTTTTTCCAGAGGTCCTGAGTTCAATTCCCAGCAACCACATGGTGGCACACAACCATCTATCTTGAGATCTGGTGCCCTCTTCTGGCACACATACATAGTGGAGACAGAATGTTGTATACATAATAAATGAAATCTTAAAAAAAAAAAAAAGAAAGAAAGAAACTTAGTTTATCGGAATAGCTAAAGCTTAAAGTGAGCAAAGATGAGGTTAAACAAATATTACTGTGAACCCGAGTAGTCCTTAGGAATTTATAAATTTTGATTATCAAATACCTATTTTTTTAAAACTTTATTTTATTTATTTATTTGTCTTGGTGTTTTGCCTGGAACTGGAACTACATACAGTTGTTAGCTGCCATGTAGGTGCTGGGAATCGAACCCGGGTCTTCTGGAAGAGCAGACGGTGCTCTCAACCACTGAGTCATCTCTCCAGCCCCCCAAATATCTATTTTTAACAAGCATGTGTTATTCATCTAAATTTTCTAGCAGCTTGGTGTTAGCTTATATGGGGATAGACAGAGTTGTCACACTATATGATTCCATGGTGGCAGGATTTTTTCCCAAAGAATTGTTTTGTTTAAAGAGGTTGACATTTTATACATTTTTATACTTCAAAGCCTACATAAAGTTTCCCAAAAGGGAAGGCATAAGGGAACTCTCATAACAAATAAATAAAAGTTAATGTAAAAAGGTGTTAGAGAATTGTGATCTGCAAAGGAACTTTGTTAAGCAACAATTTCTGTTCACATCAGAAAATGATGAGATGGCTCATTGGTTGTTGACAGGATGAAGTCCGTAGAATTATCTAAGTTGCTTTTCAACACATCATTTGCCTAGCTCTATCACAAACTGTAGTAGGAATCAAGTAATATCACCTTGATCTAGAGGTATAACCTTTGGGCCTTGAGGCCCCAGTGTACAAGGCATGGCCAGGCCAGTTTAAGACTGGGTACACTCCAGCTCTCTTCTCGTTTGCTCTTGGCTCTTGGAAAAAAATGACAAGACCCATTTCTGAAGCGTGAACCAGTCCAGCTTTCCAGGAATTACTCTACGTTGGGAGCCATTTGTAGTCAGAAGTTTCTGACCCATCTAGGCCTGTGGTCTGGAGGAATCTTCCCAACTGAGGACCCACTGCCACTTATAAAATAATTATTCAAAGGCTTATATTAATTACAAATTGTTTGGCTTATGGCTCAGGCTCATTTCTTGCTAGTTCAAGATGTCTCTCTCTGACTCTGTCCTTCTTCCCCTTTATCTAAGCTTGGATTTCCCACCTGCCTATAAGCTTGCTTGCCATAGGTCAAAACACCCTCTTTATTAACCCATGGTATTTGCAACATGCAGAAAGACATCCCACATGAACAGACCTATTGAATCAAGCCTGGACCATGTGACTCTTGAAGAAGTTTTCCTGGACTGGGCCACTTCGGGAAGCCTATCTTTCCTGATAGTTACATTCTCTGTTTCTCCCTAAGATCTTGGCATCATAATTCTCTAGAGCTGCACTGTTCTGTTTGCTTTTTGTTTACATGATACAGGATGAAATGAGGAAGTCTAGAGGATGACAAAGGAGTAACCTTTAGAGATTTGACAAGATGAACCTTGGAGACTGCTAACTATTCTTCTTTAAATTCTGGCCTGTCTGTGCAAGCCAGTGACTTACATGCACTCTCTAGTCATGGTGGTCTTTTATCTAGGGCAGTGTGATAGTTGATGAACATTTGATGAAGGACACAGAAGTCCCTGGGATGGTGATATTGAAACAGAAAGTCTTTTCTCATCTTGAGTGTGTTTCTTCTTTAGCGCTTCAGCATGGAAGGCATCTCCAACATCCTGCAGAGTGGCATCCGCCAGACCTTTGGCTCCACAGGAGCCGACAGACAGGTATGTGCATCCAGTTTACTCTTTCATTCTTCTAGACAGCGAACAGCCCAGCTTCCTCACGAGAAAAGAGGGGGATGGAGACACAGCAGAGTTATCCCAGAATTTGGGCAAGCATGTGGTGCCTTAACATTTTCTTCCACTCTTAAGGAAGACACAGAAAATGTCTTTTAAAGGTCATTTTTGGTTTTTGCTTTTAGATCTTTTATTCTGGGACACGGATAAAACTTAAAACTCAACACCAAATGTAGATCTTCGAATTAGTTTGCTTTAAGAATAAAACACAGGGGGCTGGAGAGATGGCTCAGCAGTTAAGAGCACCGTCTGCTCTTCCAGAGGACCCGGGTTCGATTCCCAGCACCCACATGGCAGCTAACAACTGTCTGTAGTTCCAGTTCAAGGCAAATAAATAAGTAAATAAATAAAGTTTTTTTTTTTTTTTTTTTTAAAAAAAAGAATAAAACACAGGCTAAAGAGATAGCTCTGCTGTTAAAGGCTAGGCTCACAGCCAAAAATACGAGAGTAAAGTATTGGGGGATCTATTTCACAGTAGATCCCATCTTAAGAGCCTAATCCATTCTAATAAATTGGACCACCAGCTGGAGCAATGCCACCAATACTGCCTTTCCAACCTCCAGTTCTGACTGCAAGTCACACAGTGATATCTCTTTCTTGCCTCCAGTTTGTCAGTAATTTTTAGCCATCTTCGAAGTACTGCAATGAAATACTTGAGGCAAGTAACTTTAGAAAGAGCAAAGTTTTGCTTATTTATTTTTATTGGGTGGACTCATTGGTTTGGTGTTTGCTAAGGAAGCATCATTATGGGGGTGTGTATAAGGACAAACAGTCCTACGTTAAACTTGACAGAGAGAAGAGAGAGACAGAATGGGGCAGGACACAGAAGAGTTCAAGAGAAAATGCTCAATATCCTTTAAGGACTTGCATAATGATCTCCCCCTGGGTGCCCCTTAAAGGGCCATAATGCATCCCAGTACCATGACCCCAGGGATCAAGGCTTTGCATATAAACCTTCAGAAGACACATTACATCCAATCGACAGCATCTGTGATGCAGCTTGCAGTTCTGGCTATTAAGGCAGACTTTGACAACTTTGCCTGTTATGTGCTATGATCTTTGGAAGTGCAAAGGTGAGAAGTCCTGGGCCTCCCTCATGGAGTACAAAATCTAGTGGACTTGGAAGTGCGTGCACTGACAGCTTTGAAAATGTAGAATGAGTGATCACGAAGTATGTATGCCATTTGAATGGCTGAAGCAGAATCCTAAGTGTTAGAATTGTACTACCATAACCTCGAAGACAAGGAACACCTGACCAACCCTTCCTGTTCCTGGGGGAACTGAGACCGAGTCATAGGTCAGCTTTCTAGGTCATTACTGCCAGTGACAGGGCCCAGACTACAATTCCAGGACTCTTGGCCTTGAACTTATCATCTTAGACTCCTTTGGGGCCTGACAAGACCTCTCTGGCTTTCTGGTCTTTGACACCCACTGGCTGGGTTCCTCAGGATTTGCTTAGTCATAGGAGGGAGCGATTCTGACAGTCAAGTACTTGGGTAGGGCAGAAATGTCATTTGACAGATGAGGAATAATTCCTTCTCAAATTGCACTGTGAAGAATAAAACTGTACCCACTGCCCCTGCTATTATCCAGGAGAGGAAAAGCTCCCCAGGGTTCTGAGAATCAAAACTATTTTAGCATATTAAGAATATAGAAGTTGGCAGGAGGAATTTTCCCCACTGAATATGGGGAAAGCCTTACTTTGGAGACAATACACGAGGAGGTGGAAGAAGGTTCTGGAGTAGTGCTGTGCTAGTGATGGTGAGTGTTACCCACATCATAAAGAAAAGCATGGTCTCTGTACAAGTTGCCCACTGTGCCTCAACCCAGGAGGAACCAGTAACTCAGGCTCTGATGCCCTGTTTGTCTCGGCAGTATCTGAACACAGTCATCCCTTATGAGAAGAAATCCTCTCCCCCCTCCGTGGAAGACCTGCAGATGTTAACAAACAGTGAGTTCCTCCTCCTCAGCCCCAGGTTTAGGATTTCATCCCTCCTGGCCCTAGCACCTCTGGTTCTTAGTTGCCTTTGCATGGGGCAAAATTCTCTGCATATATCTTCTTGAACAAGGCAAAATTAAATACTCTGTTATGACCCCCTAGGGTTTTTTTAAGGGTGGGGAGGACTAGAGGGATGGGCTGAGTTTTCTGTTTTCCCAGCAGCTCCCAGGGCTTTGTCTTCTCTACTTCAGCTGTCCACACTTGGACCTTTTGGAGTAGAGCACTCTGTCTGCAGGGTGTTGTCCCGGGTAGGGGGTACGTTTTTTTACTGTTAATGTGAAACAAGGCTTTTTGGGTGGAGCTTGGAAAGAATCCAGTCTAGTTTCTCTGCCAGGAAGTGACTGCCTTTTCTTCACATTAGCTGCTTTGTTCTGTATTGATAAATACTTCGAGCTTTCAGGGAGAAGCAACATGTAATAACGTGCTTTTCATAGGCAGAGTTTATCTACCTGTGAATATATGTGAAACAGTACAACCCCTAGAAGGCCAGCATCAGATAGCAGTGGTGTCTCAGCTCTTTTAGAAGGAAAAATCTTAGACTGAGACTTGATGACACACTCAGTGGATCAGATAGAAATTCCACCTTTCCAGGCATCTGAGCTTGCTGATTCACAGCTCACAAGGCTGCTCAGTGCACTGTGGCTGCCCTGAAGGTAACGGGGCCAGCACAGGGTCTTTCTAGAGGAAGGAAGAGGGGATTTTTCTTCAGCCTAAGAAGACAAATATCTCCTACTACACCCCATCCTCAAATTAAGGGTGAGGAAACGCTTTCTTTTTACCCGTTCAGAGAACAAAAGCAGGAGTGTATAGCAAACAGATCTTTCCAACATCCAAGACATCATGTCCTTGAGAATCATGAATTTTAACTTCAAAGTACCTGTCTGCTCAGTTTAGATGCCTACATTTGTATAAATATGCACTGAGATTTGTTTTTTGGTACTATGGATTGAACTTTTTTCTTTTCTTTTGTTTTTGAGATATGGTCTCACTATATAGCTCAGACTTGTGTGTGCTACCCCAGAGCTGTGTCCCCTCTGCTTGTTCACCTTTGAGACAGTTGCTCACGCTGCCCTTGGACTCACTGTGTGACCCAGGCAGGCTTCAAACTTGCCATCCTCTTGCCTCAGTCTCTGTATTTCAGGTTTATTCTTCCAGATCCATCTTTTTTATTTTATCTTATTTTTTTTAAATTTTGTTGTACAAATGTTGCACCTACATGTACATATGTACACCACTTGCAGGCCTGGTGCCCATGAGGGCCAGAAGAGGATATGATATCCCCTTTAGTTGGAGTTACAGACAGAGTGTATTGCACAAATTCTATTTGATAGTATAATAAAAACCTGGAGCCAGATATGGGGAAAGGCTGAACTATCAGAGAGCTAGAGAAACAAACACAGCCACTTCTCACCCAGCCAATTCCTCAGGCCTGCCTCTATTAATCCTCAGACTGCAAGTCTCTCCATCCTCAGCAGAAAAGGGAAGCAGCAGGCAAAGCTGAACTCCTCCATCCTCTGTCTCCGCCCAGCTCTCATTCCCTGGTTCAACTTTCCTAGAGTTAGGATTGAAGTTGAGTGCCCCTACTGCCTGGCTTTCTTAGGCCTGGACAGATCTCTGCCTCCCAAGTGCTGGAATTAGAGGTGTGGGCCACCACAGGCTGGTGGAGGTGTAAATACTCTTCATCACTGAACAATTTTACCAGCTGCCTCCCACCCACTGCCTTCTTTGTTTTGAGTCAGTGTCTCTCTACTTAGTTCTGGGGCTCACAGAGATCCATTTGCCTCTGCCTCCTGGGTGCTAGGGTTAAAGGTGTTTGCCACCATGCCTCACTTGCCTTTTTGATTTTTGAGACCTGTTTCTTTTTTCTTTTTTTTTGCTTTTGAGATATGGTCTCACTATATAGCTCAGGTTATCTATGAACCTCATTAACATGACAAGCCTCTTGAATGTTGGAATTCAGGTGCAGACTGATATGCCCAGCCATTGATTTTCTTAATTAATTAATTTTTTATTTATTTATTTATTTATTATGCATACAGTTTTACAGAAGAGGGCGCCAGACCTCATCATAGATGGTTGTGAGCCACCATGTGGTTTTGCTGGGAATTGAACTCAGGACCTCTGGAAGAACAGTCAGTGCTCTTAACCTCTGAGCCATCTCTCCAGCCCCTTAATTAATTAATTTTAAAGATTTATTATTAGTTCACGTGTGTGCTTGTGCTGATGCATGAGTGTACCTCATGTGTACAATGCAGAGATCAGAAGAGTATACCAGGAAGTTGGAGTTGCAGAAGTGGTGAGTTGCCATGTGGGTGCTGGGAACCCAACCGAGGTCTTCTGCAAGAACATCATGTACTTCTTTTTAGCATTGCCTAGCATTCACAAGGCTCACATTCTGTGTTCAGTATCACACACACAAACACACACACACACACACGCACACACACACACACACACAGAGAGAGAGCATTTACAGGTGCTTGTGTCTTCACAGTGGTAAAAATTTGAAAGACAACTTAGACAAATTTCAAAGGTTGCTGTTTGTAAAGCACATAACCATGCTCTTGAAAAAAGGAAGAACTGTGCAATTCTCTCCATTGTAAAAGAGTTTTACATTTTTCAATTCACTGAAAAGTACAGAGCCAGTGAGATGGCTCAGTGGGGAAAGTACTTGCTGTGCAAGCCTGGAGATCTGAGTTCAATCTCAGAACCTACATAAAGGGAGAAGGACAGAACCAACTTTGTAGGATTGTTTTCTGACCTCCATACAGGACCCATGGCCTGAGTACACACACATGCACACACACACTAAAATAAATTATTTTAAAATATTACCAGAGAGTATCCATCAGTAGAATCTTATAAGAATATGGAAACATGAACAAAGAAATTAAGTGTGCTAGTCAGTTTAATGAAACTATGACAAAATGCCTGAGAAAAGAGTGTAAAGGAGGGATGGGTTGGAGTCACTGATTCAGAGGTGTCAGCCCCTCTGCTTAGCTTATTGTTTCCGGGTTTATGGTGAGACACAGCGTCACGGAGGAAAGGGTACTGTGACATAGAGTTGTTCATCTAATGGGCTGAGTTACAGCCTGCCCCCTAGAAAATGCAATTTTAAAACTTTTATGAAAATATTCCTTAAAAGCCTTCAAGCTTTTAAAGTTTTTCTACTGTTGGTTTCTTGTACAAGTCAAGTAGGGATTTCAGCAAGAACTGGGAAGGCTCCCTGGGAGTCCACATCTCTTCCGTTCTACGTAATCTAACACTGTAATGGACATTGTTGTGACCTGCACGGCTTCTGAGTTTACCTGACTTGAGTAATAGGAATGAAGAAAGGACAGACACACAGACAGAAAAGCTAGGGTTGGGTGGACCCGACATGTACTCTAACAGAGGGAGGAGATATACCAGCAGAAGCCTGGGAACTCAGTACATTAACCTTACACATCCGAATTGAGGAGGTGAGTTCATTGCATACAGCTGAACAAGAAAGAATCGGGTCAGCTGATCTCTGTAGGGGAGCAGTTTCAGGTTGCAGTCAAGGGAGGGAGAAAGGTGTGGTTGACAGTTTCTGCATATACTGTTTTTAGCTAAGGTTCAATGATTTATAACATTCATATTTCAACTAGAGGAAGGCTTTGCCATTTCCCTGGGTCTGAGGCATCAGAGTTCTTGACCTGACTCTATGCAGGTCAACAATGCACATTCACTCAGAACTTCATTTCCTCTCCACAAAACGTAACATAGAATAAATGTTTGTGGTCAATAAATGGGAGGTGAAGATTATCACGATATCATTTTTCTGTGTGACTAGAATATCTTTAAAGACAGTTTCATAACTGGGCAAGATGAGTAATGCCCTTCATTCTAGCACTCCAGAGGCTAAGGAAGATGGATCTCTGTAAGTTTGAGGCTATCCTGGACTACATGGTGAGTTCCAGTCCAGCCAGGGCTACACAGTAAAACCCTGTCTCAAAATACAGAGAGGCTGGAGGGATGGCTCAGAGGTTAAGAGTACTGACTGTTCTTCCAAAGGTCCTGAGTTCAATTCCCAGCAACCACATGGTGGCTCAGAACCATCTATGAGGTCCCTCTTCTGTACACTGTATACATAGTCAATAAACAAATATTTTAAAAAGCAAACATCACAGTTTTATTCAGCAATTAATATTTAACATTTAGATTGACTATGTCCAAAAATTGATCTTATCATTTTGGGCCATTGTTTTATTTATTTTTACTAAAGGCACACATTTGGTAGTCAGTATAGAAATTATAGATGAGCCAAAAGAGGAAAATGAAAGGAAGTCACTGGTAGGTCTACTCTGTAGAGACAACTCTATGGCTCTCTATGAGTATTCTCACCCCAAGAATGCTGGCTCTTGGAAGCTTGTAGAGGGCTGCATCTACTTAGCAATCTCAAGTTTCCTTAAATCATTTCTTTCTTGCTTAGGGTGGAAATTGTCTAACCTTAGAAGCAAGCTCCATACCCTGACAGTGTCTTGGCATCTCTCTCTCTCCCTTTCTCTAGTTCTTTTCGCCATGAAGGAGGATAATGAGAAGGTGCCTACTTTGCTAACGGACTACATTTTAAAAGGTGAGAGCAGCTGCCCGCCTTCCCGTACAGCAGGGGTCCTCTGGGCTCCTGTACCAGCTGTGGAGCTCATGCTGAAGTCCCATAGAGCACCCACCCCAGGTTGACCAGGCAGGGTCATCATGAAGTCTTCATGGTGATGGATGTCACTAGAAGGCCTGAGGAGATTCCCTTACTTCAGGTCGCCAGTGTATGTCCTCACGGAAAACAGGACACCAACAAAGATTTACTATGGAAACCCCCAGGCTTTTGTGCCATGTCATATGCAGTCGGGAATAACAAAGCCTGAAAATAAGTTAATACTTTCAGTATTAACTTGAAAGGAGACCCAGGGACTCCCACATGCTAGACAAGCATCCTTCCATTGAGCCAGACCTTCTGCCCTGTGACTCCTTTTTGAGCATTTTACCATGGAGGTTTTCAGTGCAAGCATCAGTAGAGAGAATTAGCTCACAGCTAATCTTTTAAAAATTTTTAAAATTTATTTTTATATGTATAGATATTTTCCCTGCATGTGTTTGTTCTCCTTGTGTGTACCCAAAGAGGCCACAAGAGGGACTCACAACAGGATAGTTTTAAGTTCTGAGTTATGTGGGCTCTGGGAATTGAACCTGGATCTTCAGGAAAAACAGCCAGTGCTCTTAACCCTTGAGCCATCTCTCCAGCTCACAATGGTTTTATTTATACTCCTATCCAATGGTTCTGTTTTGAAGCAGATTTCTCTTAGGATTTTTTCATTCATAAATATCTCAGCGTACATTTCTAAAACCTGAGAATTGGACACATAGCCAATGCCATTATCACAACCAGGGCTGGGGATGGTGATCAGTTGTAGAGTGCTTGTCTGGTGAGTATGAGGCCCTGGGGCTCATTTCCAGGACAACAAAGAGGGAAGAGGGAAGGCTGCAGTGACAGGACTACACATTCTGTGTGTCACTGGTGACTAATCACTGTTCACATCACCTTGGTTCCCCATATAGTATTTTCAGTTTGTTTGCATCAGGACCTGGTGAAGGAACCTAAAATTTGATGATTTATCTCCTAAATCTGTCTTTGTTTTTTTGTCTCTGCCACTCCCACCCTCCACCTCCCCACACTCCCCCCCCCCAGGATCTCAGGCATCCCAGGTAGCCCTCATACACTCTCTATGGCCAAGAAAGACCTGGAAATCCTGATCTTCCTGCCTCCACCTCCCAAGTGCTGGGATCACCACCATGATCATGTATATCATGCTCAGTCAATAATGTATCTTTGAAACAAACAAACACACACACACACACCCCAAAAAACAAACCCAAACATATATAGCCTTCCTTTCTTCTTTATTTAAGTTTATTTGTTAATTTATAGAATGTTTTTGTCTTAGATTCTTCCTAATTTCAGCCCAAGGTATACTTTATTCTTCTACTTCCTTTATTTATTGTAACTGATGGAACAAGAGGCTTGATGAGGTCCTGACTCAGGGCTTTTGCTAAGTCCCATATGATGGGTGGTGCAGTCGCTGTGAAGAGCCCTCCACTGTCTACTTGCCTGCCTTTTGTATGTTACTAGCCATTGATGATCACACAAGGTCTGGACCCATGACCTTTGAGTTCCTGCTCTACATTCACACAAAACCTAGAAGAGTTGGAGAAGGCTCAGGATCTGGTTATGAAATTCCAAACTGCACTCTTCCTGTAAGGATCAGAGGGATTAATATTACATTTCCATATGAAGAATTTAGGTTAAAAACTAGAAGGAACTTGTGACTTTTGGAGACTTTGCAAGACTAGAAGTTTTTCAAAGTGTCTAGAGATGGGTTATGTGAGGTCGGTGAGCAGAAAGCTAGGCTGTGACCCCCTAAAATGTCAGTGAAGTTATAAAAGTAGTTAATATTTATGGGGTGTATTTTACAAGTCTCTCAGTAACCCTATGAGTAGCTCAGGTACATCCATCCTAGTGTGTGGGTGAAGAACAAGCATGCCAGAGAAGGCATTTCCTTAAAGTCAGAGTTAGATCTATAGGCCCTGGAGACGGCAGCACTCGCTCATTCTCACAGATACCTGTCATTCTCTTCTGTTCTTGGAAAGATGACTCAAGGCTGCAACGATTGCCGGTTCCTGGAGGGGGGGCTCTCTGCTCCTTGTGATCCCCGCATGACCTCTCTCCTCTTTTCATTCCAGTGCTTTGTCCAACCTAACCTCAGCTTTGGAGCATCCTCACTGCAGGAGGTCACTGAGCAAGAAAGTCATTCCATCACTGGGATTGCATGACATCACGTAACCTCCGGCGTGTATTTCAACATGTATAGCTTAACCTGGATTAAACATGAGCAACCTCTCGGGGTCCTTTGCTGTTGGCTTCTAGTGCTAGTAATCATTGGATGCATGATCGGGCGCAGGGCCGGCCGGCAACACCGCTTCCTCTCCACCTGTGTGGGGAAGGCGGGTGCCCTCACCACTCATTATGTAGTCTGGCTCCAGCCCTCAACCCAGCTTATACTCTAAGACTAATTTTGAAATAAATCTTCATTTAATTAATATTCTTCATGCTTTTTGGAGAGTGGTGTTCATTGGCTCTGTATTTCAAACCCGCTAGGGAAATAATGTCTGGCTGTTCTCAAATGCTGGCCTGTGGCCATGGTACTGATGCCCTATGGTGGGTACTGGTGGGATTGAGTGATGTGGCGAGCAAAAACCACAGAAGGAGACCATTTATAGTCTCTTAAGTTTTTGCTGCTTGGCTATATTATGTGGGGTAGAAACTAGCTGGTCTGTAGCTAGGTAGAGATGGAGAATCCCAGGGATGAGTCAGCAAATGGTGTGTCTGCAATGCCTCTCATTGGGGTGTCAGGTTGGATTTTGGAGGCCTCAGAGCTCAGGGACTGGAGGGAAGTAACTCTGCTGACCTCAGCACTTTTTTCCTGCACTGAGATTTGTCACCCACTCCCTCTCACCCCTTAGTGGTCTGTGGGAACAGAACAGCATCCTGTGACTTTGCTCTGGCTTTGATAGTAGCTATCTGTCAACCTTGATAACAGCAGGTGCATGCTGCTCTTGTTTCTTGGATGCTGACTCTGTCCTAGCATAGCCTGAATTCCATTGCCTTTCATCTTCTAGCTTGAATTATACTAACACTGCTAGTTGTCGTGCTCCCGGCTTTCAAAACAAAATGTTTTATGTGGTGGGTGGTCACTGCATATCTGTTACCAGCCCTAGCACTTTCTACACATGGTCTCATATCCCAGCAACCTACAGTCACAAGCAGGTACGTATTCCTATCTTCTGGATTTTCCAGAGGAGAAAGCCATGAAGCAACTCGCTTAAGGCTGCTTAGGAGGCAGTAGACATGGACCTGCACTTTGGTTTCATCCAAGCAGATGTGCACTGATGGTTAGGGACATAGTGCTTTCTTAATCACACAAGCCACTCCATAGAGAGCCTGACAAGGGCAACAATAGAGGCAGAGTGGGTTCTCTGCCACTCATTTCCCAGGCTTCTGCTTTCCTTGAAGCAGATAAGAGGCAATCTTTGAGGGTGGGAAGCAAAGAAGGAGGGCCTTAGTCAACCATGAAGGTGTCGAGTACCCATATGTCTTGTGTGTGTTCCTAGTACTGATCTATACAGAGAACACTCAGGCAGCCACATAAGGTGGGAGAAAGTACAAAGCACACACACAAATCAGAATCTATACACCGACATGGATACTAGGCTACTGGGTCTTTGACCAAAAAAAAAGAAAAAAGGTGACTTCAATTCTGTAACTCATCAATCCTAAGGCTACAGATGCCAAAGGTCACTGGTGACACGAGATCTTTGAGAAGTTTAACATTTTGTCATAAGTTTCAGCAAAGGAGAAATAATGAACACACATACAAGCATTTCTTCCTGCTTTAGGTTTATCAGATCTGGGTCAGCCACTTCCTTTTCCCCAATTTATCCTGCCAGCAGGTGTCTGAAGCAGCCTTAGATGGAGCTAATCAAAGCCAGTGGTAGTTAAAAATAAACCTCGAGTGTCTGGGACCCTCTTATTCCAGGAAGCGGTTATGTGAAAGAGAGGGAGAAGGGTGTCTTGATTTTTGTCACGTTTTCTGCAACAGGAGTTGAGAGAGCACGTGGAAGGCATCCTTCAGGATTTTGAAACACCTGCCCTTCCCTGAGAGTCTTGTTTGGTGTCCAGCAGTACCGTAAAGAGACAGAATCCCTGATCTCTCCAGGCCCTCCCCATAGCTGATATTTGCATCAAGATTTGGGAGAGCATTGCTAGTACTCTGAACAGAACCAGAATCCAAGGAAGGCCAATGTGAGCAGGAGAGCAATGCTCTTCTAGGCTCCCCCTCTGTTTGTGGAGTTACCATAGCAATGTGTGGTGGAGGGGGAGCCCAGAGAGTGAACTGCATTTCAGGGTCCATGACAAAACCCGCACCAAGTCTGGGATTTCAGCATCTAAATCAGTAGTGGAAAGTCTCATCTATAAGAGCCCTCCTGGGTGGACTAGTGGTGGGGTAGTTGGGAGGTCCCCTACCGAACTCAAGTGGGTTTCTATTAAAAGATTTTTCTAGTCTGATCAAGTCATTCTGGTGCTGGCAGCCAGCCTTTAATTATGTAGAGTAGAAGCACATGATGGGGTAGGAGTGGCAGGTAAGGAGGAAGGTGAGCATTTCTCCAGTCATTTTTATGTCTCTGTTTAAGGGTGGGAGACAGCTATGATCCTTCAGGAAGAAAATAACGTGACCCCAAGTTCTGTAGGACAAATTGGAATTTTTCTGTGAAGTTATAAAATAAGCCCTTTCCACTTACACTTCATCATCTGGGGTAGAAGTATCTTCAATTGGTGGTCATAGAGAGCTGTCAATGAGTAAGCATTGCTCAGGGCCTTCCCAAGATAGGCATGCCCTTCCAACTGATCTATACCCCTAGCACCTACCCGGTTGCCTTAAGACAAATCTCCAAGTACTTGACTGAGTCCATTCCATGGGCACCACTGAGCACCCACTGTGGCCCAGGCTCTCACCACAGCCTGGTCACCAAGGGCATTATAGGATCTATGTAGAAGACTGGCCCAGAGTGCCTGTTTCACCTGTTGAGAAAGCAAAAGGTAATGAGAGGAGCCTCATGTCTTGGAAGCCAGGAGAGGTGATTCTCATCTCTGAGCCAGCCTCCATGATTAGCATGCACGAGAGGGGAGTAATTATACACTACTTTTAGAGAAGAAATACTCCCACTCTGGATGGTGCCTGATTATGTATTTCTTTGTGAGGTTGAGGGGATCGTCATCATTTGGATTTCTGTCTGAGCCTGAGGTTTGCTCTCCTCCTTCTATTGGGAAGGAAGCACAGGCCATTTTGCTGACCCGGAAGGTGCTTTGGCTTTCTGAGGTCTTGCTTGCTTCTAAAGAACAATGAGCCACCTTAGCCCGCAGCCCAGCAGCCCCACATCATACCCAAGCCCTCATGCATATTCATCCTGCTTCCCAGAGCTCAGCATGGAATATGCAAATTAGCCAGGCAGGAGCTGGTTGGCATTTCGATAATAGCTTTGTCTGAAAAAACCCTAGGGACACAAGCACTTTCTCTCTCTCTCTCTCTCTCTCTCTCTCTCTCTCTCTCTCTCTCTCTCTCTCTCTCTCTCTCTCTCCTCTCTTCTTCCCCCCTCCCTCACTGCCCCTGCTGCTCTCCCTGCCCCTACCTGACCCAAAACAAGGAAATGAATCATAGGTCGGAAGAAGAGAGAGGCCAGGTGTTCGTATTCCAGTCCAGCATACTTCCACTTTACCCTTTGTCCCTGCTTCTTCTTGAACAGAATTATTTCATTGTCCTCCATCACCAATATTGCTGAATCTGACCATGCCCCAGAGTCCTGGGCCAGTCCTCTGCTCTCGGTTGATTCTCCTTTCTGTGTGGGCACCTGTTTCATGCCAGTTTGTCCATCTTCCAGCCTGATTGTATCCTTGAGCCCAGGAGTCAGTCCTAAAAGCTTTAAGTACCAGACCTTGAACTCCAGGCCCAGTGGGGAGGTGGGGGAGGAGGACTGGCTGCCTGTCACACAGATCTTTAAACCGCATCTGTGCGACCATCAGCAAGGAACTCTGGCCTCTCCTCCACCCAGACAGCTTCCTGACTCCTGACTCCCGCTCCCGTCTGCTCCTTCCCCTCAGCAGAGATTTGTGGAGAGCAGCTGCCAAGGTCAGAGGACATGCATTCTGTCTTGTCCCTTTCCCCAGGGAGGCTGTTGTGGGGAGGCAGATTGAGGCTGCAACCAACATTTCTGAGTGCTGTCCCTTCCAAGGGACTTTGTAGGGACAGGCGAGGGCATGTTCAGAGAGGCAGACACCTAGGACTTCAGGGATAAAAGGTCTCCCTTGGCCTCAAGGCTGGTCTGCTCAAGCCAGGGTTTGGGTTCGCCGATGATCTCATAAAAGGACTTGTGGGTTTGACCTTGGACTCTTAGCTGTACTACATATTGGTTCAAATAATTTTATTTTTAGTGTTGGGATTGAGGCCAGGGTCTCATTCGTGCTTAACATTAGCTTCTCCACTGAGCCACACTTCCAACCTAAAAACTAGTTTCTATGTAGCTCTGGCTAGCCTGGAACTTTGTTATGTAGACTAGGCTGATCTTGAATTCACAGAACCCACCTGCCTGTGCTTCCCTGGTGCTGCAATTAAAGGTGTGTAACACCATGCTTAGTTAAAACCTAATTTTTAATTAGATTTTTGTTGGTGATTATTATTATTTTTGTTTGTTTGTTTTTTGTTTTTTGAGATATGGTCTCATATAGTTCAGGCTAACCTCAGACTTTCTTTGTGAACAAGGCTGGTATTCATCATCCTGCCCCTGCCTTGAGTGCTGGAATTACAAGCATGAACCAATGAGGCATGTCTGCCTCCAAAATAACACACACACACACACACACACACACACACACACACACACAAACAAAACAAAACAAAACAAAACAAAAAAACAAAAAACAAAAAAAACCTTAGTTTCTTTTTAGCCTTAACTAATATATTTTACAAATGTGACTCTACTGATAGTAATGTTTCTAGTAAAATTTTCAGAGTTGTTTTGAAGAATGTGTATTATCTAGGATGTATAAGTGCTCCATAAGTGGCTTTTACTAGTAAATTTTGAAGAACATGGTAAAAGGGCTGGACCTTGTGGCCTCTCTAGCTTTGGAGGTGGTCATTCTTTTTTGATGCAAGAGACACAGAAGTTCCTGAACACAAAAACAAAAGAAAACAGATACAACCTATTCCCCTAAGTCAGCCTTCCTGGGACTCTGGCCTTGTAACTGTTGTTTTGTTTTGTGTTTTTATGCGCTGTTTCATTATGTAGCTCAGGCTAGACTCAGTCGCCCCACTCCCACCCCATTTCTCTGTGTAGCCCTGACTGTCCTGGAACTTGTACTGTAGACCAGGCTGGCCACAAACTCAGAGATCCACCTGCCTCTGCCTCCGGAGTGCTGAGATTAAAGGCATGTGTCACCACCTTTAGTCCCAATCTCATATCGATCTCCTGCCTTGGCCTCCCAAGTGCTTGTATTCTGGGCTTGATCAATGATGGCCAACTTTAGCCATATTAAATCCTACTTGATGAGAGAGGTCAGCATGGCCTGGGGCTGATTGGAGAACTCCTAGGCCCCCGGGATTTGGGGGTGGAGGATAAAAGCACAGGTAGGAGGTGAGTGCGTTCTGATTCTTCAGCAGATTCACTCCAAGAAGTGCTGGAAGAGGAGGGGTGTCAAGTCAGAGTTATTTTCAGTTTAGAGAATAGGTTCTGTTTTCACCGGCACAGCGACAGGTGGAGTGACAGAAGAGGAAACAGACACAGAGCCCAGAGTCACTCAGGGAGGCTGAGTTAGGAACCAGTATGAGCATTAGGTGAAACAGCTGGAACCTGAGGATGAATTCTGGACACCCAGAAGCATCACACACTCCCTGAAAGGAGGCTCCCGGGGAACACATGAGCCTCAGAGCCAGACAGCATTTCTGCTCCTCATTTCTTACTCCTCATACCTCAGCTATCACATCTAGGGTGAAAAGTGGAGGGATGAGCTGGCTCTGCATAGTGATGTAGCATTTTTGGCCCTGGAAGACAATGGGCAGGGGGGGGCGGTTGGAAGACAATGCTTAGTGTGCAGACCCGAGACTCCTATATGGCATGGGTGAGAGGGTTCAGTGGCTCACAGATCTCCTGTCTGAGATTCTGTTTACTCACTCTGAACTTAGACTCTTGTTGAGTTGCAAACACAAGCTTGGAGCAGCAATGCTGAGAACACCCAGCCAGCATTTTCAGCTCCGACTGACTGCCCTAAAAATACTTTTGTGAATCAAGTTCAGAAGTTGAGAATCTTTGAGGTGCTGTTAAAAAATGCACCTACTGGTCCAGACTCTGAAATATATTGATTTACAACTTCAAAACACCTGCTCAGTGATTCTAAGGTATACTCCAGCTGAGAACTTCCAGGATGGGATTGGAGGAGAGATAATGGAAGGTACTAGGTGTGGAGGGAATTGGGGAGAATAGCTCCTTCCAACAGGAGTCACTATGTGGGTACACTTCTCATGCATTCTAAAAGAGAGCATGGGTTGGGGGGTGTAGCTCAGTGGTAAAGCACCTGCCAAGGGACAGAGCTCAGGTTCCATTCCAAGTAATTGGATGGATAGACAGATAGATGAATGGAAAGATGGAACAGGAAGTAAGTGTTCCTTTGGGTGTTGGGAGCTGGGTTGTGGTATTCATGTAATTCCCTACCTGGGGCAGGTATCTGGGCAGTTTCTCCAAGAGGAGCTAAGAACTGTTGAACCCCCGTCTATAGCACTATGGTTTCCTGAAAATCAACTGAAGGAGAACTCAGACACTATCTACCTCCTCAGTGTGCACATGAGGGCAGTTGATGTTGATGATCTTTGTGTAATAAGGGAAATTGTTGGCTGAGTCACTAAACCCCGGGAAGCCCAGCATTCTTTCCTGTCTGTGCCACCATAAGAGGCCCACAAGATGGCCTTCAAGAAGTTTGATAGAACAAATACTTTTACAATGCAATGATGTGAACAACCACCCAGAAATTCACATGAATAACAGGTGAAGATAAGGGACATACACACCTGAAGCAAGTTCTCTAAATAAATAACCTGGAAAAAAAAACCAGTAAATGAAAAGGTATAATGAGATCCACACAACTGAAGGGAATTGTCTTAGACGGCTGATTGTAATGAGATGTACATAAATTTTAAGGCCTGTAATGAAACAAAAAAAAAAATCATATTCTTGCCTGGTAATACTGGGTGTAATGTCTACACTTGAAATAAGTCATCTCAGTGTGCTGAGTGTAATGAGATGCACATAATTTTAAAGAGTTTAATGAGATGAAAATAAATCAAACACTTGTCTTAAAATGAAAGATGTACGAAGATGCACACACCTGAAGGGCATTGTCCTAAATGGGTTCAATTTAATGAGATGCATTTAATTTGCAAAGGGGCTAAATGAGATCGTCCCAGAAAGAGGCTGAGAAATATAAAAGTAGAAGACATACTCGGAAGTGGTATAATATAATCTGCCTTGTTTGTGGACTAGAAATAAGATGTCAAGAAGCACACAGCATGATACAATCAGCACTATCTGCTGTCCTTGGTCCTTATCCCCTGACCTGTGATGCCCTGCAAAGCTGAATTATCCTCTGAGCCCAGAATGATGCTGTATATAGTTGGCACCCATGAAAGCTTAGGGAATAGATAAATGGCTTTGAAGTCAAAGTCTATACGGAAAAAAGAAAGACGGGAGCCAGGTAGGAAGGAACTGGAGCGGAGCTGGAGACTCCTTTCTTCTTTCCCACTTCCCCCTTCTTCCTTAAGTGAGGTCTCTTAGGTGGGTGAGACCCAACTGCTCTCAAACTCTTCCATACCCCTGCCTTTATCTCCTACGTACTTGGATTACAGATACATATGCCTAGCTCTAAAACCTATTTTTTAAAAGAATAATTTTATTTATTTGTGTGTGGGGTACATATGCCACAGCACGTGTGTGAAGATCAGGGGGCAATTTAAAAGTCTCAATTCTTACTTCTACAACGTGAGCCTGGGAATCAAACTCAAATGGTCAAGGTTAGTGGCAAGTTCCTTTACCTACCGAGCCAGAAAGGGCCCCTGAAGTCTATTTTCTGTGAACAATGCTCTTGAAGAAACACTGGTCATGGTAGTTTTTGTTCCCTTAAAGCTCAGGATTACCTCTCAAGGCCAGATAAACAGGTGGACACATACATGAAGGTATATGGGTATGAGATAGGTACAAAATGCAAGAAAAGATAGGATTATCTGCATTTCCACAAATATATTTTCTCCAATATTTTGTTTCCAAGGCAGAGTTCTGATGGACGATCTTGCTTTTTCAATTTTGATGGAGAAATGGGTTTAGAGAAATACTTCCCATCTTATAAACATTTATCATAAACTCTGTAGTTATTCACAGCTGTAATCCCAACACTAGTGTCTAAGAGGATGAAGAGGTCAAGGTTGCCTACACTGCACAGTGGAGTTTGGGGTTAGCCTAGCAGACATAACTAGTTCCAGACCAGCCTGTGCTACAGAAGACCCTCCCTACAATAAAAAAGATCAATCTGTGCCTGGTAGTATAGGCTTGTAATGCCAGCTACTTGGAAAAATGAGGCAAAAAGATCACAAAGTCAAAGCCTATCTGTGCTACAGAACAAGTTCAAAGCTAGCCTGGACACTTAGTGAGACTAAGAAAAACAAAATTTAAACACACACAAACACACACACACACACACACACACACAAATTGGGATGTAGCTCAGTGGTAGGACATTTATCTAGCATTTTCAAGGCCCTGGGTTTAATCCCCAATACCACCAAATCAAACCAAACCAAATCACCCAAAACAAAACACTTTAACCCAATTAGATACTGTAAAGGAAGAATACATAACTAACTACATAAGAATAGTCCCAGCATAACCACAGCTGACCTCAGCCTCAGTGTTGGGCTTCCACAGAAGTAAGGGATGTCATAATTTACAGAGTGAATCTCGGGGTAGCAGTTATTCAGTTGCTCCAGTCATGGTCATTCAGGAATGTAGATCCCAAATTGCCTGACTGCCTGACTTTCAGGAGAGGCCCTGAACCTCATTTGTTTCATTGTGCAATCTTCCAACTTCTAAATGTTAGTGTAAAAATCTTAAAAGCAACTGCCCCAAGCAAAACATGTTTGTAAGCAGGATGTTATCTCAACATCACACTTGACCTGAGCAGCTCTTGTTGGCAGCTCTGAGCAATAGTTAGAGATCAATATCCCAGAATGATGAGACTGTGGCTCTAGTACAGTCTTTTAGAATGCATACTGCCTAGAGGGACCTCATGACCATGGCTGTATCCTTGGTATGTAGAACAGAGCCCAGGACAGTGGGGGTTTAACAATAGTGAGCTCATTGGGATTAAGGCCAAGCAGGCTGCAGGCTGCCAGTCACTGCAGTCATCTGGCCTATGTAAAGCAGTAGAGGGACTTCTGGGTCAAAGATGTTTATTTTAAGTCTCCAGCAGGATTTGCAAGCCTGAAAGGTCCTTTCTGGTGAACTGGCAATTTGGTCTAGAAGCTAGACTGAACAGTTTCTTGGGCCCTAATATCAGAGTTTCATTTTATGCTAAGGAAATCCACCCATGCCACCCCCAGTATCCCTTCTCTGTCATTACCACAGGGGACATCTCTTTGGGTTGAGTAGTATCTGAATTATACAGACAAAGCTCGTGCTTCCTCCTGAGAACACAACCACCCACACCACAAACCTACTTTTAGTTAGCAGTGTGGTTGAGAAGACCTCCCAGCACAGAAAACCTTAGAGAGGAAAACCATGTTAGTGTAGCTTCTGTGGGACATTTTCTGCTATGAGTTTTGCAGAATCCATAACACGTATGACTTGGAAAAAAGAAGTGGAGATGGATCAAGTGATCCTAAGGAACAGCTAAACAGCTAAACAGGCTTGTCTTCCTGCAGGACTTTTCTGAGCCTTGACTATAATGTGCATTGTACACAATGTATGGTATATTTCGCTAAGAACATTGGGTTAATTTGGTTGGTATTTATTTTAGATAAGATTGTCTGGTTAATTTGGTCATGTAATTTTTTTTGCAATCTATATACATTATATTTATATAGATTGTCAAGAAAATATAATTATATATATTTAAAAATTTATTTTATTTGTATATGTGTGAGTATCCACATGTGTGTTATGTGCATAGTGTACCTGTCTGGTACCTGCAGAGATCAGAGAAAGGTATTCTGACTGGAGTTATAGGCAGTTGTAAGCTGTCTGAGGTATGTGCTAGGAACCAAATGTGGGTCCTCCCTACAAGAGCAGCAAGTGTTCTTAACCACTGAGCCTTCTTTTTAATTCCTTTGTGTGTGTGTGTGTTCCTTGGAAACCTCTGCTTGAAATGATAATGAAGTCTCCCCCAGTTCCCTCTTTTTATTATGTTTTATTTTTTGAAACAGGTTTTACATATTCCAGGTTGTCCTCTAACTAATTATGTAGCCAAGGATGGCCTTGAACTTCGGATTCCCCACCTCTATCTCCAGAGGGTTAGGACAACTTATGTGGCCTACCATCCCTGGCTCTCCATCCCTGGCTCTCCGTCTTTCCAATGCTGAGAGATGAGATTGTAATAGGGTTGCTATCTTCTTGTGAATCTTTGGACTTTTTTGACCCCTTCTGCATCCTTGGCCTGGTTGTAGGGAATGCAGAGATGACTCCTGGGATTCTGAGGCAGACCCTGCCCTGGACATCGTACTAAGGTTAAAGGTGCAGCTTAGGTTGCACCCCCCCCCCCCCAGTCCCAGGACTTTCCACCTTTTCCACCTATGAACAAAGGAAGGTGGGCATATGAGAGTGACATGTAGGCTATGGCTGCAACAACTTGGATAATGAAGTCCTGGGGTAACAGTGGGAAATGCAAAGGTGTACAAGGGAGGAAGGCTTCGGAGTAAGGACTCCACTGCACTGCAGAGAACTGCCAGGAGAGGGCAGCACAGAGCTTCCTCTGTCTTCTCTATGCTCTAATTTTGATAGTGTGCCTAAGTGGACCATCATCCTCTCCAGATAGGCTAACAGAGGTCACCCTGTAAGCCCTCTTTGTCCCTTTCTGAAGGAGGTCAGTTCAATGGAAGTGGACTCTGGCCCAGGTTCACTGAGGGCATGAGAGACCTCCAAGGTAGTCACAGGAAGAGAGAACTGTGCACCAGCATTTTGGTAGGTGATAAAGTTTACTGAAAATTTTGCGGCCACATTCAGTACTGGATTGGTGGATACATTGGAAGGAGGTTGCATAACATTAAGCAGGTGGAAGGGGCTGGGAGGAAGAGATGTAGGCATGTGTCTCCATGTGCACATATGCACACATGTCCATGCTGAGTAGGGTGCTTGTCATGGTGCTGAGTGGAGGAAGTTATGGGCGGATGTATGTATTTTTAACAAGAAAAAATGAACCAGAAGAGGAAATGCATTTTATCCACTGCATGTTGCAAAAGTTTCACGCCAAAAAAGCTTGCCTTTCCTCTAAGTATGGCATCAAAAGGGAGTAAAAAAATGATTGGATCACCCAGATTATAAATAAGGTTATTTGTTTCTCAAAAATCCCTAGTAAAACATTAAATATCAGCTCTTTTCAGGGAGAAATACATTCATTTCCAGGAGACCTCAGAAAAATGACTATCTTTTTGCTCCACCCAACCAGGTAGAAGAGGGGAAGGCCTGGAAGTTCCCAAGGGTCCCCTCTGGTTGAACCAGATAGCCACTCATATCTTACCACTGAAGGAGATGGCTAATGCACATTTACAAGTGAAGCTGCACATCCATCACATTAACCCCAATGGAAAACACACATGTGATCAGTCCTGCCATTCACAGCCATAGAGCAGGAGGGGATAGGAGGAGTGGGTGCCAATTATGGGCCCTCCAAGTTGGGCTTGGAGGGTGTGTGTGAGGGCAGATGGTAGGAAGCCTCCTCCCAGGAGTCCCCAGTTCCTTCAGTGTCAAACCCAATGGGGTGTGTGGATCATCTGGTCCACCATTCCCCTGCCATGTTGGTACTGAAGGCAAGAGCAATAGCACCTTCTTCAGACCCTGGTTTCCCATTGGGATAATGCTTCTTCTGATATGTCTTCTGCCTTCTCTGGAGGATAGAATGAAGAAGGAGGTGGTACCAGCCTGGGAGCAGAGGGATACCATGGGGACCTGTGCAGTGGAAAACACCCCAGCTTTCCCCCAAAGGGTTACAGAGGGACTGGGGTATCTGAAGAACTCTGTCTGAGGATAGGAGCATATAGAGTAAGACAGCAAGGTCCTATTATATCAGGAGCTTTGATGTGATAACCTAGGGACAGATGTGGTCCCCAAAGTCATCTTAGCATGGCTCCTGATCCAGGTTCTGTCACCTGCTTAGTCCTAGAGCTGACCCAGATGGAGAGCTGTTCTTATCCTCTTCAGGTTGGACCCACCGACAATATATTTCCAAGAGAGGAAGAAGGAGTCCCTTTTGGATTCCTCCCCCCTCTCCTAAATCCATGGCTGCTGTGCTAAGAGATAGGGTCCTTGTGGGGTGAGCTGGAGCCCTGTGCAGTCAATGTCCCACTCAGATCTGCAGGATATGGTGTTGCCCCAGGCTCTCCTCCTCTGGCCACCAGTTCTGCCTTTGGACTTCCTCCTGTCCTTGAGTGTCTTTCAAGGGAGCTCAGATTCTCCTGGGGGGATGTTAGACCCCTCTGTCTCATCCTTCCCTCCCAAGTCTGCCCCTTGTCAAATGTTCACCCTGCAAACAGCACCTGTCCACCTCACAGGGCAGGGCTTGTAAACAACCCGAGTCCTCCTCCATGTGAAGCCATGGGTGTCATCCGTCTTCAGGTATTCGGTGAGTCCAGATCTCACTCTGCCTGTCTTCACAGGCTGTTTGACTGGCCCCAGCAATGGAATACTCTGCAGTCTGAGGGTCTGGAACTAGGTTTTCACTGATGCTTGGTGGTTGGAAAGAAACAGGGTGTCACCTCTGTATTTCTTCAAGCAATAATTCAGGGAAGCTAGGGCCCAGTTTCCTTGGTGCTGCCTGCCCATATCCCCTCCCTCCCACTGGGAACCCTCCTGATGACACCCCTGTCCTGCTGGGTGGCCAGTGCCATCCGGGCTGCCTGACTACTCCAGGGAGTCACTGTGTTCCAAGCCCAGGTCGCTGACATTCGTTGTCTGCAGCTCATCTGCCTCCTCCTCTAGCTCCTCCTCCTCCTCTTCTTCCTCTTCCATGTCATCTTCATCCTCTTCTTCTGTTCCATCCAATGAGTCATCATGTGCAGCCATCATGGCCTGCTGCATGGCCATGGTGGCGTTATCTGAGGACAGGGACTGTAGGTTGTCCAAGTTGATGGAACCTGCATGGGAGAGGACAAAGTTTATGACACGCAAAGGCTGTCGGCCAGGCCCTTAGTGATGGACAGGGTGGATGGGCTGGCTCATGGGATAGTGTGCCCCTTGTTTGTAAGAGCAGCAAACACTGAATGAGACAATTCACTGGCATGGAGATTTCCATCCCTCTGTTCTTCAGCTCCTCTTGCATATCCCAGGCAGCAATACCCCAGGCTAATACATACTCAGTGTTTGCTATGTAAATATAAGAAATACTTTTATTTTGATTTATTCATTTTACTTTCTAACTACTCTGTAAAGCAGGAGTCTTGATCCTCACTCGGAGGAAGAGGAAACTAAATCTCAGACAGCAAGTCATGGATTCAAGACACTGTATCAATGCTGATAGAACTGGGATTTTTTGAAAGCTTGTCCAGTACCACCTCTATTTATTCCCATTCTACTTCACCAGATGGTGAGCCACCACATAGGAACCAGTGTACAGCCATATGCATGAAGATATTCATACACATGGGTGTCTCCACTCTACTGCCCACACAGTGGTCTTCACGTGCCAACCTCAGAAATGTCTCACTGATTAAATTATTCATTGTTCACTAGAAACCAGCAATTTGAAGAGCATGTATAGAGGGTGTGATGGAGAATCTGGAAGAACAAAGCTTCTCTTAGCCTCTGTTCACAAGCCAGATGCCTGCTTTGGTATTTATAGATGCCTTGGCCTTGGAGAGCAGAGCAGATACTGACTTTACTGAGCAACCCAGGAATATGAAGAGTGAGGAAGGGGTTCTGCTGAGCAGTCACAACTTCAAGGACCATCATCTCACATTCCTTTGTGAGCTTGCTTTAGGTTTGTTAAAATGTATACAGGAGCTAATGTTCTTTTGGCTCATATTTGTAATCCTAGCAGTAAGGAGGTAGAGGCAGGAGGATCAGAAATACAAAGACAGCCTCAACTATATAGTATGTTTGAGGCCAAACTACATGAGATTCTGTATCGAACAAAACAAAACACAAACAATAGCAACAGCAAAAACAAAAATGTGTACAAAATATCTCTTCTTATAGTAAGATGTATGAGAAGCAGGGGCAAGCACTGTGAAGAAATAATGACAGGTAAGGATATCTTCAGTCCTTGAATCCTTGCTCTCCAGAAGCCCCAACACACCCAACCTACAGCATCCTCAGCCCTGGTCTTACCATCAGGGTTTGTCCCTGGGGTACCACCCTGCTGCTGCAAGACCCCAGCAGCAATGGAATTGGGCCAGAATCTTTGGGTGGGCCGGTGCTGAGACTTGATTTTCTTGGCTTTGGGAGCAGGATCTGGGTTGCTGGCATCAAGCATGGGCTGCAGGATGCGCCTCCGAGCATTGATGAACCTGTCCAGTCCAGAAGTTATGGGAAAATCTGGTTAGTTAACATCTCGGTCACATGAGTGATGTTGGGGGTGAGGAAGATGTGAAGACTAAGCTTCCATAAAGTGTCAGTAGACAGCTGTACCAGTCTAGGGGTAAAGGCCTTCTGTGGCTGAGAAATATGTGAATTATCCAGGGCTTGGAGATCACAGGCAGCATGGGAAGAATACATGAGGAGGTGTCAGAAATTCCTACTCAGCATCCACCAGAATTGAACAGAAGGGACGATCACCAACTTCTGATAGGGCCCAGTTTTAGGATCTAGTATCATTCATGCATCCTAGTCAGAAGCAGACAAGGACGCTGACATCCCTGTGGGTTCAGGAAGGCATCTTTCCCTCTTCCTTCCCACCTTAACTGTAAAATGCTTTGGTTTCAGCACACATGGAGTTGGGCAGACCAGATATTAACAGCTGGGTTGTACCTTTGGTACCTGATGCAAGCACCTCTGGCCTGTCTCCACTGGGCTATTGAGCTCAGATTCTCTGGCAGTGTTGGTTTTTCTAAAGTCAAAAACTTTCTAGGGATGTGTTTGACCCAACTTCCCAGCAGAGGGCGCTGAGAAGCTGCTGTTGAAGTCCAGGCCCGGCTGGCTCAGGTTCCCTGTATCTAGCTAGCCCACATGGGAAGAGGACTGGCTGGCAGTGGAGCTGAGGCTGAGGTAGGTATAGGCATCCTATCTACTCTCCCTGTTGTGCATTCCCTTACCAAGCATGTGCCTCTGGATCTGAGAGCCTGTGTGAAGATGATGCCAACTTACCAGTTGTTTACTTGCAGGAGCGTGAGGTTTGTCTGGGCCGCAATCTGCCTCTTCTCATCTTCTGTGGGGTAGGGGTGCTGAAAGGAAAGAAGAGCTGATGAGCTGGAGGCATGTGGCGGCCAGGTTATCCTAGAGTTCATCAAGACATGAACACAACCCAGGGCTTGGGAGCCAAAAACCGCGAAAGGCAAGGTTTGTTCTTGAGGATAATGGGCCTAGAATGTACACAAAGGCTCCCAAGTGCTTTAGGCTCTCCAGCTCACTGTCACAATGGAGACCAGGGTAGTTTCTGGAGTCCGTTCAATATTGATTGCAAGGCACTCTGCCCTGCTTCTCACTTGATCCCCCAGGAGGACAGGCTTTCTCAGAGCTAGGATCAACAAAGGCCTCCAAAGCCACAGGAGGTAGTAAGTGGGGGGAGGGAGATGAACCAATACAATCTATGTTAATTCTTATTTATATTTACTACGTGTCCAGATTTACCCTAGGCACTTGGAAAGATAGGATAAATATAATGGCACACTACTGACATAGGACCTTTTAACTCTTTGAAATGCTCCCATCCATTTAATTTCATTTCATCAAATGTCTGTGAGGTGGGTCAGATGAAAAAACTGCCACTCAATTGGCAGAACTGAATCAGATCTTCAGATCTGCATTCCCTTGTGGAGGACTGAGTGGTACAGGTGTCTCCTGTGGGCTTGCATGCTTTGGGCCAGCCTCTTTAGCTACATTTCATGATGGCACTGTATGTACTTCAGCATGTGTCCTTACTGCTGTCACACACAGATGACGTGGAGGGAAACAGAGGCAGATTTGGAGATGCTGGGGTTTGGGTACTGAGTGATATGGCCGCTTAGAGGAAAGGAATATGTAGTGGTCGGAAGCCTCAGAAGATGGCCGAGGGGGGTGATGCTATAGAAAGGAAAAGTCTGATTGGGTGTGTAACCGATGCTTATAATCCCAACACCCCAGAGGCAAAGACAGGAGGATCTGCCTGGTTTACCTGGAAAGGGGGGGGGGCTAGAAAGAGGGTCTTGAGGTCAGTGGGTGTGGAGGTTGACAACACTGAGTTAGTGCATTTCTAGGTTTCCTGAGGCTTTGGCACATGTGTCTGACATCCAGTAGGCATCATGAGAGCTAGAGGGACCAGCCAAAGAGTTATCCTAGAAGCAGCGGAGACCTGGTGGTCTTGGGGGTAGAGAGCCAAGCCATCTAGATTCCCAGACTACCATCATTCCTTCTTGCTAATAGAAATGTTTGGACTTTTTAAAGTCCCAGAGGTTGGGGCCCACAGTTAGCTCTATTGTGACTCGCTGTGAGACCTCAGGCATGACACTGAATAAGACATTATTAAGTTATGTAATGATTAAATACTTGTAAAGAGTTCGGACTGAAAGGATGGGGGTGATGTGGGCAAGATGTTTAAAGCTCACAGAGGGAGGAATTGGCGTGTCATTAGCAGTGACAAAGGAAAGCAGCTTCTTCTGTTGGCTTCCATGTCCCCTGACTGAAGCAATTAGGATCATGTGTTGCTTTAATTCACACCTCTGACCCTGACCACCACACTAGGGCATCTGACCCTGTGATTCATACAATATTAAGAATCCAGTGTTACCAGAGCCAATTTCATGCTAATTGGGAGAGAGCAGAAGGAGGCCAGAAGGGGAGATGTCAGGCTCTGGAAGGCAGGGACTCTGGGACCCTGGTGACCCTGCTGTCTTCCTTCACAAGGGTCACAGGAAGGAGCCAAGCGGCCTCCCCATCCATGGCTGGTAGATCTATGAACAAAAGAAACTCTTCACTTGTTCTCCATGGAGGATTGGTTTCAAGATCCTCATAGACATCAACATCTGTAGATGACCCTGTCTTAGTGCATAACATGGCATTTAATTTTGGTATTTAAAGTATTTAAACACAGCCTATACAACTACACAGAGCTGAGCACTCTGGAAGCTTAGAGGAAAGGAATGTGTGGTGGCCATATTCTCTGGGTGCTGAATATCATCTCTGGATTACTTACAATACCTCAGAAAATCATGTTATTGAAATATTGTTATACCACATTATTTAGTAAATAATGTTAAAAAAGAATCTCTGTGTGCTTAGTGTAAGTTTTTTTTTCAAATATTTTCAATCCATACTTAGTTCAATCTGCATTATGTAGATCCTGCAGGTATGTGAGTTGACCACACAACATCAAATGTGACAGTCTTTCAGTCTCCATGTCCTGCATTACTGTTCTACAACTGAGGCCTCTTCTCTCATGGTCCCACTGTGGGCATTTCTGAATTTCAGTGAAAATTTGTTCCAGGTCAAATCCGCAGGGAGGCCCTTTCCAGCTCCCTGAGGCCTACCAAGGTCTCTGAATAAGTGCATTGTATTCATTATACAGCGTTATAAGTATCCATCAGGAAGCTGTGGGCTGCTCTTGGGCAGGAACCCTGGATCACTAGATGTTAGTTCCGTGGTGCTTCTACGGGTCATGGGAATAGTGCTCATATTCAATGATGGTAGATACACAAGAACACAACGCACACAGGTGGATGAGGCTCGTTCTTGAGCAGAGCTAAGTCATCAGTTTACACAGGCTGGGGGGTCTGCTGCTTGCAGAGTGCTAGAACTCAGACACCTGGAATAGGGCTTCATAGCTGAGGTGAAAGGTGAAGGAGGGCTCCTCTCTTGAAGCTAGCTTGTACCTGAGGAGAAGGTACTTGGTTTGGTTGGGAGGCTGCCTAGGAAGGTGGGGCCTCAACTGGGCTTTGAGGAATAGCCAAGCCACTCCAGATGGGCCTTCCAGGCAGGAGCCTTACACCACAACTTAGCTAAGCCAGTCAGATGAACATCTCTTCCCCTTTTCTCTGTTAAGGCTCCAGAGAGGGAAGTTCCCAGCCTATCACAGAAGGATGGTGCTTCCCATCTCTAAGGAGACTCTGTTGCCAGCACTCAAGGATTGGATACTTTAAACACAGATAGACAAACTTGCATTTACCAGCTCAAAGAATGAGTGCTGCTCAATACTCGCTGATTATCCTGCTATATATAAAGCCATTAGACCCCTTTGTGGTGGAATGTTCTCTGTATGATGTAAATAAAGGACTGGTTTGGCCTATGTGCAGCACCGTAGAAGTGGGTGGAGAATCAGAGGACAGACAGGTAGAAGGAGGGTGGAGTTAGTCAGTCTCCATCCGACCCCGGAACAAGAAGCATGTAACGAATCCAGGTGAGCCGCGGGCTGGGCCACGTGGCGGGTAGATTAGTAGATTAAAAGAAATGGGTTGATTTAATATGAAAGAGCTAGCTAGTAATATACTTGAGACATGGGCCAAACAGTTAGAAATTAATATAAGTGTCTGATTCATTTCTTTGGGGGATAAAAGCTGCTATGGACCAGATACAAACCTCCCGCCCAAACGAGCCAGGAAACATTCTACAACACCCCTTACTTCCACTACCGGGTCCTACCACCTTTCCTTCCCAGAGCAGCACCTGAGGAGGCACAGGGTGGAGGCTATGGGTGAGTAGAAACACTTAGTCCAGCTTGGGGAACAGGTGTGTGGGCCAGAACATTCCTGGCAGCACAGCCAAGGGCCAGAGGAGCGGTCCAGGTTGTACACGCCTCAGACCACATGATTCTTGAGGACAGAATCAAAATAGTCCTGGCTCCTGGTCAGACCGAGATTGAGTCAGTGCTACTTTTAGCACAACTGGAAAAGTCTGAGGCCAAGGACAAGAGAAGGAGTGAAATGAGATCTTGGGAGGTGAGCGCTGTGACCACCAGCTGGGGGAACTCCCCTGGAGGTGGAAAAGAAGGGCCCAAGCTGCAGCTCCCTCCAAATAGATGCTCTTCCTTGAGAAAATAGTACTGACTAGAAAGTTGTAGATTCTTCTCAATATCAGCCTGAAGACTTCCACAACTGGGCAAGGCTGCTTGATGCCACGTGGAGAGCCACAGAGGAGAGGGTAGAGTCTTGTCCCACCATCTGGTGACTGTGTGGCCTTGTCTGCTTATCCTGTGTCTTTCATCTTAAGCTTTCTCTGGTTATCATGGAAGTAGAAAAGGCACTCATTTATTGATGCCATGGGCTGACAGAACAAGTGTGCTACCCTGACAGATTCACAGAGGCCTCCCAGACTTCTCCATTTGAACACTCAAGACTAGGGACTTGAAGTATGTGTATTAAGTGGGTGGTTTTTTGTTTTTGTTTGTTTTTGCTCCATTGCTATCAGGAACTCTCTGGCAACCTAACTGAAAATCTCCTCGGCAGCTCTTCCCAACCTCTTCCTTTATACCTCCACAACTCTTATCCCCTTGGGCTCAAAGGACACTGAAGTAGCTTTTAGTTTGAAGAGTGAGTTCTGGTTAAAAGAAACTAGTTCACTGCTAGATTTTGTATCTCTGGCAACTTCTTTCATTCAAAGCCAACCTGAGATGATCCATCCACCTCCATGACTCATGTGGATCTCACCATGTGATTGCCTAGGTCACAAAGGGACCTATTACATGGGGAACATCAGCCTGTGGGCATCAGGGGAGACCATGCTGCCACTAGACTGGGCAGCCTTAGACTCAGCAGGAAACGTGGGCTCCCCTTTACCCAGCTCTGTTATCAAATCTTTCTCCACTTCACCCTCAACCCCACAACCCAAACCACCATGAGGCAGGGGCTTGCTTTGGGGGTCTTCATTCTACAGGCATGTCACTGCTCAGGAGGACCTGTAACCCAAAGGGAGGGCTAGGGCTAGGGCTAGGGCTAGGGCTAGAACTTTGAAATGACCATGTGGCATGATATCTCACATGCCACTGGTGGCAGATGCACCCTGGTTTCACAGGCAGCAGATAAGCAGCCTAGCACAGCTGAAGCAAGCAAAATTGGTGATGGGCTTCCTCCTGCTGTGCTTGCCCATGTTAGATTGCCCGCTGTTACTTCTGCTTCCTTAAAAACACAAAGAGAGGCACTGAGAACTAAGCGGCATAGTGTCACCTACTGTCACACAGCAAATGATCACATACTCATTCACCCTCAGGTCAAAAGATGAGAGTCTTCTCCCTCTCCTTCTGTTCCTTCCAACCAACCTCCCAAAGATTAAACTTTTATTACAATCACTTCCTTACTTTTCTTTAAGCCATTCTGTATATATTCTATTTTGCAACATGATGGTTCAGTTTTGGTTGTTTGGGTTTGTTTTGTTGTTGTTGTTGTTGTTATTTGTTCATTTTGGTTTTTTGAGATAGGGTCTCATCTAGCTCAGACTGGTCTTGAACTCATACCTGAGGATGACCTGGAACTTCTGATCCTCCTTCTTCTATCTTCTGAGTGCTGGGATTATAGTCATGTGAAACATTTTGTCTGCGTTTTGAACATTATATTAATAAAATCATTTGTTCATCCACACTTTTGAGGGACAGCAGTTATTTGGTTGGTTTTGCTGTTGTATAGTTTTCCACTGTGAAAATATGCTACGTCTGGTTTTTAATCTCTAAGCTCTTCTTTCTCCTGGTTTCTATTTCAGCCCATTCATCACACTGTACTAAGACTGGTTCTTCAAAATTGCTTCCATCCCTTCTCCTGATCATCTTAAACTCACCTAGTCTCCTTTTTCTAGCTTCAAATGCTTCCCCAGAATCCCTCCCCCTATAGGAATGACTTGTTATCTACCACCCCAAAGAGATGTTGTCAGTTTCTTTTGAGAGAGGAGACCATATCATTCTCTTTCTCTCCTTCCCCATCTGCACAGAGAATGGCTGGCCCACTGTAAGTGTTTGGTGCATACTTGTTGAATGAATTCATGTGAAGTTTTGAGGAATGTATTTCTGCAGATATGAAGGAGGACAGATAGATGGTGACGCACTGATTCAGATCCCTGGGAATTAGGTGACCCCCTAAATCACCTTACTACTGCTCCTTGGTTGACAGTAGCATATTTGTGGGGTACGTGGGAGGGGATACCTAAGAGTTTATCAAGATATCCCACCTATGCTGGGCAGTGGTGGCATGCACCTTTAATTCCAGCTTTCAAAAGGCAGAGGCAGGTGGATCTCTGTGAGTTTGATGTCTACAGAGCGAGTTCCAGGTTATCTGGAGATACAATTCTGTCTTGAAAAACCTAACAACAGCAACAACAAAAAGACACTCCACTTTTTTAGAGGGGCCACAGATGTGGCTGTATGAATGTGGGTGGTTTCTACATGGTTTGGATCTTGGACCTGCCTCTCAGTAGCTCCAGACCTTAGCCAGTTCTCCTCTTCTGCAAAGTTGAAAAATCATCCTACCAGCCTCCAGGTGGTTACATCAATGACATGAGTTGATAGAACTGGCAAGGGACTTAAAATAGTGCCTGTCACACACTCTGTGTGTTTGTTAAAAAGAGAGCTTTGTGCCCTCTGTGCAGGTGTACCATCCTCCTTTCCTGCATCCTCATGGGCTGCTCGGTTTTTTTGCACATGTGTGTTTTCTCCTAACATGCTCAGCTTCCCTAGGGATACTGTGAGATTGTGTATCTCTCATGACATTTTTGGAGGGCATCTCTGAAAGCCATCAGTCTCCTGGGAAGTGCCCTGGACCTCTTATGTTACTCTGTCATCCTCCCTAGGAAGTTAGAAGGTAGCTTCTCTTTCCATACAATGATTAGTGGGTGGGAGAAAATAGTCTCACTCCACAGCAGAAATTCAAGGCTTAAGTCTTCTTAGTATCAAGAGATAGCTATAGTCAATAACACAGTGAGACTGCTTTCTGCTTCCCATTCCAACCATGCCAAGGTGCCATGTGGGTCATCAAACTCCAAGGTAAGAACAGGGATGAAGAAAACTTCATGATGAGAACATTTTGGAGGGAGGTTTCTGTCCCTTCGGCCAGCAACAGTTAGAAAGTGTTGAGGCAATAAGCTAAACATGATCACTTGAGAGAAAAACTGTCATCCTAAACAACCACCCACATCCTACCCAGTCCCAAACCCAAGCTATCCTTAAAGCCCAGGCTAAATGCCAACACTTTTCCCCAATCTCTGGAAATAAACACCTCAAAACTGCTCAGTTCAGCGTTCTGGAACCCATTGTCTTCCCTGGAGCCCAAGAGGGGGTTGTGTAGAGACAGAGAAAGCTTATCTCAGCTATGGTTTGGGGGTCTGGATTGGCCAGAGGCTCCTGACTGGTCTCCACTGCAGGCAGACTAATGACTTTACTATTCTGAGAAGACTAGGGCACTGGGCTCTGCAGTACCAACATCACATGTCCTCAGCGTGCAGGGTGCTCTAAGATCGTTCAGACAGTCTTTCTGTTGAACCATCTGCCTTCCTGTGCTTTTAACCAGACTCCTGTGAAGTCATACGGAAGTGTATGGGAACACTTTCCACTTGTTGACAGTAGTTATTACTCCTGTGGGATGTTCACAGAGTTGGCTAACTTTTACCACTTACAGTGTGGAGAATGCTGTGCTAGAGTCCTCACTGTGTGCTATGAAGGCACCTGTGAGTTAGGCTTTGTTCTCATTGCACATACAAGAAACAAAAGATCTCAGAGGAGCATACAAATACCTCTAGTTATTCAAGTAGTAAGGAGTGGGTCAGTGGCAGGGTCTGTGTCCCATCCCTTAAACCAGGCTATTCTATCTCTGCTGCTAGCCACTCACCAAGCACTATGCTTTAGAAGACATTAGCAATTGTCTTCAACATAGAAGGTGTGATGGTCAGCTTTGTCAACTTTATACAATCCAGAATCACCTGGAAAGAAAGTCTCAGTTGAAGAATTGTCTAGATTAGGTTGGTCTATGATGTGTTTGTGTGTGCACACATATGCATCATGGGGAACACATTCTTTTTATTGTCTTGATGGGGAAAGACCCAGACAACTATGGGCAGCACAATTTCCTAGGCTTGGGGGCCCAGTCTGTATAAGAAAGAAAAGCTAACAAGCAAGTAAGCTACCTCGTCCATTTCTCTCTGCTTTTGACTGAGGATGAGATGTGACTAGCCATTTGAAGTTCTTGTCTTGACTTTTCCACAATGATGAACTGGAATCATAAGCTGAAAAAAGCCCCTTTCCCCCCTAAACCTTTTCCCAGGATATTTAACCTTAGTAACAGACACAAAGATAGAACAGAAGGCACTGCTGTACCCACTTTAGAAAGAGGAATTCAGAGCTAGGGAAGCTGACTGACCTATTCAAAGCCACACGGTGACTGAACATGGAGCTGAGCTGGACCACTCCAGGTCTATGTGCCTCCCAAGCTCAGTATTTGATGCTCTGGCATCTGCTTAATTGAACATGCTGCTCCTACATTTGAATCAGTCAGATATCCATAACTCTTCTCATCCTTTCCCCAGAGGACATGCCTCCTGTTGTCACTTTAACAGACATCCCCCTCTTTGGCTGGGCACATCTCTGAATATGATGTCAAAGGACTTTGTGTAACCTGATATGTGGTTCTAGACATGCTATTCTGTGTCTGACCAACACAGGCAGCCAATGTCTCTCTCTCACCTTTACTGACTCCAGCATTCATGACTCTCTGGAGTGTTTGCTTTGTGTATGTGTTTTGTTTGCTCTTAAGACAGGGTCTCACATAGCTCAGGATGGTTTTGAACTCACTAATTGGTTGAGAGTGGCCTTGAATTCCTGTTTCTCACGTCTCTACCTCCTTCCAGGTGTCTAGATTATAAGCATGGACTGTCACACCATGGCTTTAATAAAAAGTTTATTATTATTACTATTATTACTATTATTGTGTGTGTACGTGTGTGTGTGTGTATGTGTGGAGGTCAGAGGACATTGTGGGTTCTGGGATTGCCCAACTCAGGTCGTCAAGCTTGGTGACAGGTACCTTCCATGCTGAGCCATTTTTCTGGCCCTGAGTATCTCCTTTTTGAATTCACTTAGCAGCATTTTGCATGCATCCTAGTTTTTTTGTGTCATCCCACAGTCAGGATTCTGTGTCTAGGACTTCCAGGCACCTAGGACTTCAAGGTCAAATTCCCTGAATATGTCTTTGATGATATAAATAAAGCATTCATTAGAATATTAAAAGAGGCAGGACTCAGAAAATGTAAAACATCTAGCTCCTCCTCTGGCACCCCATTCTGGTTTGACTTCTCAAGACACCATGTTAAAGTGTTCTCCAACAAGGTGGGCATTTTTTAAATTTATTCATTATGTATACAGTGTTCTGTCTGCAGGCCAGAAGAGAGTGCCAGATCTCATTATAGATGGTTGTGAGCTATCATGTGGTTGCTGGGATTTGAACTCAGGAACTTTGGAAGAGCAGACACTGCTCTTAACCTCTGAGCCATCTCTCCAGCCCCAAGGTGGGCATTCTTTACCTGGGACTAATCTTAGCTGAATGTGAGTAGAGCAGAAAAACCAACTTCGAACTAATTCATGCCAGACTGGGATTCACTGATGGCCTCTGGCCCCACAGCCTTTTCACAGGCTCTGCTTCTCATAATTTAAAATGAACATTTGACCGATGGAACCTCAGACAATAAGAGCAAGAAGAAAAAGTAACAGAAAACAAGATGAATCAGGTTCCTATGTCATGTTCTTGATTTTTCAGAGGTTGGTAATTCCCTCCACAAATTCTCTTAAATTTCTGTCAGAATTTTCGAAGACAAGTCATATTCTAAGGACTTGCAGGGTGACACTGGAAGTATTTGGAGCAGTAACTGTACCTGTGTCACTAAAGAATTTCCTACTTGTCATGTTCTATCCTCACTACAAGCCACTCAAGTTGGATGCTGTATTCCCAATTTTCATCAGAGGAAACAGGCTTAGTGAATGAACACAGGTCTCCTTGTGTTCTACACGAGAGACTGCAGCCTCTCTGTAGCTCTCTGTAGAGATGTCTAGATCTGGGGGCAAGTGAGTCCTGCCGTTGAGCTGGTGACAAGACCCCCTTCAAGGCTTAGTGCAGTGCTCTGCACAGGGAGATGGCAGGAATGCAAAGAACATCGGTGGGGTAGTTGACAGAACCACCAAGATGCAAAGGCAACTGGCTGACTTTGACCTTCACTGCCCATCTTGGCCAGGAGCCCGGTACAGGGCATGAACTACACCTGGAAGATTAGCCAGTTTCTCCCGACCCCCAAGCCTAGTATGCAAGGCACTAGAGATGCTAGATGGCAGCTGGGAAATGGACTGTCAGAAATCCTGCTACATCCACAAACGTTCAGAGCGATTTTCCTCAGAGTCTAACACGGAAACAGCCCATGTGTCCCTCAGCTGATGAAGGAATATAAATACAATGCTGTCTAGACACACGGCAGAGTGCTATGAGCCCAAGACAGAATGCCAGTGCTTACTGCAAGGATGGACCTTGACGACATGAGGCTAATTAGGCGGCAGGCACTCCACCACCGAGCTGTGCCTCCAGCCTCAGGACACTAATTAAAAGAACTCAGTCCCAAAGCCCAGCTTATGATTTACTTGAGAGACATTTCTGGAAGAGCTGATCCACAGAGACACACAGCAGAGTCCAGGTTGTGAGAGGCTGGGGGTGTTGGCTAATCGCTATGGGATTTCGTTTAGAGTAAAAAAAATCTGGAATTAGGTAGATATGATGATTGTGCAAGAGTGTAAATGTACTAAACCTATGTTAATGTTTTCTGTTTTGGAGACAGATTATCTGTGGCCAAGGCTGGTTGTGAACTTGTTGTGTAACTTAAGCTTGCTTTGACCTAAAACTTGATCTTCCACCTATACCTTCCAGGTTCTGGGATTCCATGTGTGTACCATGATTCCTGCTATATTCCTGTACTACATGTTGGGGATCTGTCTTGTTAGGCAAGCACTCTACCAACTGAGCCACACAACCTTACTATAGAATTATATATTTTGAATGGTAAGTTTGACAACAAAATTTTAAGAATGGTAAGAATGACAACAAAAAGTTATACAGAGGAAGCCCCTGGGACCTCTTTTGCTCTCTGATCTCTGTCTGTCTGTCTATCTATGTATCTATCTGATTTAATCTATCTGTTGCCATAGCAGAAATCATAAGAGGACCTGGAGCAAAGCCCTGAACTCTGTGTGGCTGGAGTGGAGGTGGAAGTGAGTGGAACACAGCTGGGTCCTGGCTGCAAGCCACACCAGCCTGATAAAACAAATGGGTGGGAAGGACATGCGCAAGGCAGCTTCACTATGATGTCTAAAACCTGAGCCTGTGTGCATAAAAATCCCACAGCTCTCCCAGGATAGGTCTCTGGCTGAGAGGTTAGGGGCTCAGCTTTGCTTTGCCTAGACTTTGGTGTGAACATTGCGTATCTGCTTCCTGAACTCAATGTGAAGGCAGTCTAACTGAATGAGACATTGGATTACATTGTTGTAGGTTCAATTCCTGCTTGGCCTCCTTATCTGTGTGATCTTGTGGAATGTGAGCCTTTCCTGAGTCTCAGTTTTGTCACTGGTAACACAGGACAGTAGGACTGACCAGCTGGGGTGCTTGTGTGGGTAAATGAGACAATATACTAGAGCTCTGCACATAGGCTGGCTGCTATGGGGAACTGTGGGTCCTGATGAGGCTTGTGTCTTCTTCAAGATCTCCAGGCATGCAGGATCATCAAGTTTAGGGATGGCAATTAACGGAATTGCTGACAGGTCGGGTGACAGGTATTGGGAGTAGCAGGGGTGGTGGTACAGCTGAGGTGGAAGAAGTATGACTTTCCGCCTCCGTAGGGAGAACCCTCTCCAGGGCTTCCTGCATGACCTGTGTGGCTGTAGACCTATTGCTTCCAGCTAGTTTCACCTCTTTTGGCTAAAACAAAATAGCAAGAAAATGTCACCACATTCTTCAGGGACTGAAAGCCAGCAGCTAAGGATGATAGTGTCTCCATCTCATTCCAGCCTCATAGCTAAGGCAGCTGTGGGAGTTAACCTCCCACCCCAGGTGCCTTCTATCATCTCAGTGTATCTCTGTAACTGCTCATGAACTGCACAGAACAACACAAACAAGAGGCCCGTGACACGGGACAAAAGCAGGAGCCTGCCCGATGGAATGGGAACAGGAGAAGCTAGTGTGCCCATAGAAGTGCTCAGAATCACTATGCAGCCGAGCTGGCAGATTACGGAATGCTTTGTGTATCTCCTGCAAACCATCCACCAGCTTCAGACCCAGGCTGGAGATGAATAGAGCGCTTTGTAGAAGCTTCAGCAGCCAAATATACTGCTTATCAGAAAGTCAGCCACACTTGTATCCAGACTGGTGTGTGCCAGTTACAAGTGATACTGTGGTCTGTGACTTAACGAATGAAATATGGGCGCAAAATGAAAAACTTATTTTTTATTTTTTTATGCTGAAAAAAAAGCTTTGGAAAATCTGAGACTCAAATTCGCTTTAAAATTCTGACTACCTCAGATTTGCTGGGACGGACATACACGAGAGACTGGAATAAAGATCTAGAAAGATCCTATAACCAGATTAAATTCCCAAAGTCAACGTTCTTATTCTACTTGATGTGAAGTTGGGATTTGAAGATGTTTTATTATTAGAAGGGTTTATGCAAGTAAAATGATAAAGTTTAGTCAGAAAAAGATGTTGGCTCTCTACCAAAAGATTAGCAAATGAATACATATATATCTTTTAAATTAGCATAAAGTGTGTCTTTTTGGTGGCTGTTCCTTTTTTAGCTAGCCTTTTAAATTAACCAACTCATAAACTAGTTGTGCTATAAGAGCCGTAGACAGAATATTTACAGTGCTTGGATGTCTGTTTGTCCTTCACATCTCTCCCCCAACACTGGGCAGACAGTACCTGTTTAGAGCATGGAGCTGCAAGTGAAATTTCCCAAGAAATGTGGTCCCCGAGTTTTTTCTAAGAGAAACAATATCACATGTAATTTAGAACTCATCTGTTTGGAAGAAATCCTGGACCTTGTCCTTTTTGCAAACCACCATGTGACTTGGTAGGCTAAGAATAAAGACATGGGGTTGGGAGATAGATCCATGGGTAAAGTGGGTGAGGACTCAAATCTGGGTCCCTAGCACCCATGGAAAAGCTGGGTGTAGCGGCATATCTGTCACTTCCACACAGTGTTTGCTTTCAGACAGGACCTCCCTATGCAGCCCTGTCTGGCCTGGGACTTGCTACATGTACTGGGCTGGCTTTGAATTCATGAAGTCTTCAGGCTTCTGGTCTTTGAGCACTGAGATTAAAGATGTGTGCTACCATACCTGGCTTATAACCTCAACACTGTGGGCACACTGGGGATTTCCCCAGCCAGCCAATCCAGGGGAAACAGTCATCTGCAGTTCTGTGAGACTGTCTCAAAAACTAAGGTGAGGAGCTGGAGAGATGGCTCAGCGGTTAAGAGCACCGTCTGCTCTTCCAGAAGACCCAGGTTCGATTCCCAGCACCCACATGGCAGCTAACAACTGTCTGTAGTTCCAGTTCCAGGCAAAACAAGGCAAATAAATAAAGTATATATAAAAAAAATAACCTACACGTGGGCTATTAATCACTCCTTGCTGTGATTCCACACCCCCAGCATGCACACACACAGATGTACTCTCATGATCATACTCATATGCCTGCACACACACACACACACACACACACACACACACACACACACACACGTACACGCACACTCACCATGAGATGCTGGAAGAGCCAAGAACGCATTATATTGGTGGCATGCTTGGGCAAGACTCCTCGTTTGTTCTTGGACTTCTTATCCTCATTGTCCAGGAGGGAGGTGAGGTCAAGGTTAACCTTCAGGGCACGTGAAGAAAAAATCAGCATCAGCAGCCTGTGAGGCTAGTGGCTAGGAACCTGTTGCCATAGTAATGGCACATTCTTACTGCCAACCCCCTTTTTCCCAAGTTATTCTTGGGGCCCTGGGGAGGTCACCTTTTCCTCTTACCCCATACCACCCCCTCAGAGAATGGAGATGAAGCTTGGGGTGAAGGGGCAGGGAAGGAAGATGGGAGGGGGGGAGGAAAGCAGAAGACTGATACAGAGGGTACTGAATTTGCCATAAACCATCCAATAGTAATTAGCATTTCTGTGATACTCTGCAGTTTGCAAAGCACTTTCCTGCCCCTCACCATGGTTAATCCTCCTCACAGCCATGTAGGTTGGCTGGGCTGTCTGCAGTTGGCATTAATCCTTCTTTATTGATAAGAACTGAGGCCCAGAGAGGATAGGAGACTACTCAAGATCACAGAGTTAGTGTCAGATCGCAGGCATCTGACGTTAGATCTTTCTGTAGATCTGAACTCTGTATCGCTGAAGTGCAGAGTGCTTGGAGCTGGAGACCAAGCACAGGGAATACTACAAAGTCCTTTGATAGAAACTCCGAGGCAGCAAAATCCCTAGCTGATAAAAAAAACCTTGCCTAAATCCAGCTTTCTATCCAGAAAGCAGCCTCTTAGAGGTGAGGCTTAAGTGAGTTGCTTCCCAGAGTGCCCAGCGGACAGTAAACAATCACAGGTAGCCTCCCGCTGCTCATGCACAAGTGCACACACCCACACACACTCACCTGTGTATTCTGGATCTGGATGGCTCCCTGGGGGATTGCTTGGGTGACCACCTGACCCTGGGAGGTTACCATGGTAACCGGTTGATATAAGGCTCCACCTGAAGAGACAACCAGTTTTGGGGTTCCCTGCCATGGAGGTGGGAAAAGAGAAGGCAAGGCAGATCCCCAGTTGTTTGACACTCACATGTGAGGACACTTGGGGGCAGTGGCAAGATGTATGTTTGCTTCCTTTGTAGGAAAGGAATGGGTGAGGTGAGAGGTGGTGTCCAGAGGGAAAAGCAGAGCCCTTTGTGGGAAGTATTTAGAAGGAACAGGGCCTTACTCTGTCTTTTGTGTGTGTGTATGTGTGTATGTTTGTGTGGTCAATCATGAGATTTTGAACTAAATTTGCTCCAACCCATCATAATTAGGTCTTGGGGCTCACCATGTGCAGAACATTTCAGTCAAGAAACTAAATGGAAATCCCTCCCTTAGCAGAGGACACTCTCTACTCCCAGAATTCCCCACAGATACCCTTTCTTCTCCCAAGATGCTTCCCGGCAATCCCCAGAACCCTGCACCAACCTGACACCACTTGTGAGTTGACGGTTGTCATGGCGATGTTGCCCTGCTGGAGTGCTGAGGCTGGGACCACAATTCCCTGGGGGTTATTGGAGACTCCAGACATGGAATTGGGGGAATTCTGCAGGAGGTCCTGGCAGTAAGGGAGGGGTGGTTTGTGACATGTTCCTAAGAGCTTAGATGCTACAGCCCCCTCCTCCCAAACACACATAACTCCTGTTCCTCCCAGACACAAATCAGAAGGCAGTACTCAGGACTTCTAAAAGGAGTGACTAAAAAATCCCATTCTTAATAAATCAATAAACCAAGGCCCATAATAGCTCTACACTTAAATATCATTTCACTGGCAACCTGAGGCACAAATGATCCCCTAAACCTGTGGTCCTCACATTTTGGAATCTGCAGTTATGAGGTCTGGGTTCCAAGCTCAGTGACTCTTCTTCAATGGGTGTGTTCCAGGCTTTGGAGTTTTAAAAACTCCCCAGGTGATTCTGACTAGTACCCCCCCCAATTCACCTGCTCAACACTTAGCGGCAGGTTCCGCTGCCCAGATGCTCACCTGCGCCACCCCCAACACCTCAGTTCTTGTTCTTCACCCACCACCAGCACAAAACAGCCTGCAATGTTGCATTTATTGGTTTATTCATTCTGTGCAATGCTGGCTTTGTGCACATGCTGGGCAAGTGCTCTACTACCTAAGCCATACCCTGCCCCCTCCAATGATTTGCCTCTGTACATCCTTAGTGCCTATATTAGGATACTAAAATGTTTGTTTAAAAATAATAAAGTCACCTTGTGTCACTGCATAACCTGTCTTTTAATGGCATCACATATAAACTTCAACCTCAGCACATGTTATTGATTCTCCTGTCTTCCCTGAATTCACGACACAGAATTATACTGAGAGCAGAATCCTCTTTGCTTAGATTGTAACGAGTTTGTTTTTGCAGTAGCCAAGGCAGCTAAGAAGATATGTTTGTCTTGGTGCCTTGGCCCCCTTCATGATTCCCTTTTAGCAGTCAGTAGGGAAGGTTGAGGAAGAAAGCTTTGCTGTAGACCTCTAGGATGAAGCAATGGGCCCTCCCTGTTTTCTGGTGGATCCTCCCTGAGCATGGTAGATGGATGCTTAAAAGATTTGTGAGAGAGGAACTGAATGTGTGAGAAATGCGTGTGTTTAGATTTGGAGAGGGAGGATGATAGGGTACAGAGGAGGGAGGCCTAGGAGCCCAGCCTGGCTCCCCCAGCTTGTCCCAGCCTCAGGTCCTCATCAGAATACAGGGCTAGAACTAGTTAATGAACCCAACAGCCATTAAAACCCACATCCCCAAACTCAAAGCTGGGATGGTAAGGCATGATTAATAAAAAATTGGAGACAGGTACTTAGCCAAGAAAATGGAGTAAAAATGGGGTGGGATGGTTCTAGATTCTTAACTTTTATTTTAGGACTTTAAGAAATTTGGGTCTTTGGCTTTCAGGAGAAGCTTGGAATCAGGACTGAGCTGGTACGCAAAATTAGAAAAAAGCTTTAGCCATCAACTGCCTACTGGTGGCTACAAACAAAAGGAAAATGTCACAGGCACAGAGCACAGTCACAAACAACACTGTTCCTTCCACTGTGGCATCATGTAAGTCAGCAGAGTCTCGAGGGAATGATTTGAGTTTGGCTTGATTCTGCCTGTTGAATCTCCCTCTGTGTCTTCTCCCAAGTTACCACTTTTACCCTCCAAGACCATCCCTGATCCAGAGCTGGAGAAGGGCACTTAGGGATGAGCAGAACCAGGGCCTGGGGCCTAGTCCTCCATGCCACACACTGCCACATGGGGCCTCTGGGTCAGCTTCTCTAGGAGGGTCAGGCAAGGGGACGCAATGCTATTCTCAGTTCTTGGCTTTGGTGACCTGGGGGAATGGAGAAGGCAATGCTGGCCTTGGCTTCTCCTCTTGGGAGAACTCTCTGACAGCTTTCCGCCAGTGAGAATCATCTTTTGATCAGTGCAGTCACACAGTTGGAGTTTAAAGCTGAGCTTAGCATGCAGAAGCCTAGAAGCTGCAAAAAGCCATTGCATATACCAACCTCCTGAGGGTACAGAGAAGAGAGGTCTTCAGAGGCCACACAACTGATTGCCAACCTCAGGCTTAGAACTCAGCCTTCCCACCCCCACCTCCTCAGCCACACATATTTAATAACTACTTTGGGCTTCAAGGGACATCTTGAATCCTACCCATGAAAGATTAAAAACAACCCCAAATCCAGAAGTAGCATGGAGAAGACAGTCATTTTGAGAATCACATTATGCCCTTCTGGAATGTCCCTTACTTCCTTACAGAGTTGGTTCACGCTGGCATCCAGGGGCTCTCAAAGCCTGAGTTTTCGGTACCAACTTCTCGTATGACCCTTCCCACTGGATAGAACCAGTATCAAAGATGGCTGAAGCAGGAGTGAACTTCCAAGACAGAGTTCACAGGATGGGGGAGCCCCAATGCCATTAGGCCTAAAGTCACAGGAAATAAATACTCAGCAATTTCTCATTTGGAATCAGCCATGTCACAGCACTCCTCTTCAGTCAGAGATACAGGACACTCTTTACATCCTCCAAAGTATCCAGCAAGGTTAGGAAAGCACAAAGAACAGTAGCATAAATATAAGCCATGCCTTCTGAGATTTAACTAGCACACACTGTTTTCTAGTGTATATTAGCTGAAACAGAGGGCTGAGCTCTACCTGAACACCTCACCTGCTTACTAAGACTCTGGCTGGTTTTCTTCCCATGATTTGGAGAGCCTCCATGCACACTTACTTGGTTTGGAAAACTAAAGGCAACTTTTGTTCTGCTTGGATCATTTTCTTTTCTTTCTTTCTTTTTAAAGATTTATTTATTATGTAAGTATGTATATAGTTTACAGAAGAGGATACCAGATGTCATTATAGATAGTTGTGAGTCATGATGTGGTTGCTGGGAATTGAAGTCAGGTCCTCTGGAAGAACAGTCAATGATCTTAAACTCTGAGCCATCTCGCCAGCCCTTTTTTTCTAAAGATTTGGATCATTTTCTCTCCTACTTTTCTCTACCCTTGTTTAGATGTGAGGTGCTGAGAGGGACCCAAAGTATACCAGCAAATGTGTACAATGGAAAACATCAGGGGTACAGAGTGCAGGTAGAACCAGGGTTGGCCATATCTTAGCTGGAGCATGAAAGAGAAAGCAAAATCCCAGATTTCCAGGATTTGATGTTCACCCCCACATCTGCAAACAGGAGCTGCTTCACAAACCTCCTGAGCCCTGGGATCTTAAAAATATGTGCATTTATTTTATTTTGAATTCTGTATGGATATGCCAGTCTATGTGCAGGTATGTGCATATGTGAATGCAAATGCCCTCAGAATGCAGAAGAGACCATTGGCTCCCCAGGAGCTGAAGTTAAGGGTAGTTGTGAATCAGCTAATGTGTGTGCTAAGAACTAAACTGAGGTCCTTCTGCAAGAGCAATGCATGCACTTAACTACTGAACCATCTCTCCAACCTACACTGGATTTATAGGGCCACCACATCAGACCCTTAGCAATTTGTGTATTTCAAAACGTTTCTCAGGTAGCCTCCAGCATCAGAGGGATCTGAAGGTTATCAGTTTACCATACACATGAAAACCAAAAGGTGCTCATTACCAGTTGGTTACATGTTGATCTCACTATTACCTTACAGAACCAACAGGGGAAAGATTGTCCCACTTTTCTTTGAGGTCCAAAGAACAGAAGGGACTTCCCTGACTCAAATAGCTTCTAAGTCTCCTGGCTTGACTGCAGAATGGAAGCTCAAAGAGAGACCAAGTGGACTTTGGGGTTAGATCCACAGGCTCTGCTACAAACATACTACCAGCCACTCTTAGGCGCCTAATGATTTATTTCTCACTTCATATGCCTGAGGTCACTTGAGTGGCTGAGCAGGGTTTAAATCTTGCTCTCAAACTCCTAGAGTTGGTGGGTCTTTGCTTAGCAGCAGCAGGAGTTCAACTGAGGCTGTACATGCAGACAGGATAGCATAGACTTTGCCATATGCCTCCATTGGTCTTGGCCAGTACACCCTTGGACCCTGGTGCTAAGCCTCGGACACCTACGCATAGCCCCTGTCTCAGAAGAGAGCAGAGCCTCCACCTCGCTGGGATGCCGGGCTGCGCATTAGTCTCCAGCTCTGTGGAACGGTGACAAAGCAGCTCTAACTCTCTAGGGACAGTCTCAGTCTTTTCTGAAAAAGCCACGTGGCAGCATCAGAAGCCCTGGGGAAGAATCTATTGACTAAATACACGGTATTGTCAACTCCTCAACAGCTTCCTCAGAGGCTTATCTGACTCTGTCCCCAGGTGGATGCTGCTGCGTGGACTCACGGAGGGACGTCCACAGTGAGCAGAGAAGAACAGTGGCCTTTCCAGCATCCAGTCTCACATCCCTGCTTGAACTTCCTGGGCTCCAGGCAATGAGAGTTGTTTATCCATCCCAAGAACTCTGCTGTGTCTCTCTCTGGAAAACCACTGGAAGCCTTCGCTCCACAAGTAGTATTATTAGAAGTTTCTCATCCCCACCCCCACCCCCATGTGCTATTTATCTGAGATACAGAGGCAGTGAGCAGCAAGTTTACAAAAACAGAGAACTTCTTGCTACCCACAACCTTACCCCTGTGGTCACTACTTATCCTTATGGACATCAGTGGGTCATTTTACTCCAAGTCTCATTATTGGAGGAAAAAGGTGACTTCTTCAAAGGAGGGACTTTACTAAGAAACCAGAGAGGCTCTGGGGAAGAGTATGAGGGTATCACGGGGCACATAGAAACTGACTATGGCTATAAATCTGGATATGTGTTATGACTTCAGCTGGGGAGAGTTGACCTCTCCTGCACCTTCTTCACTGTCACTAGGGAAAGAGCCTAAAACGCCCACAAAGTTATTTTTCACCTACAGAAGAAATTTCTGGGGGAAAACCAAGGCAAAGAAAACAAAACGCAATGGGCTAAGAAAGTATTAAGGTATGAAGCAGAAAAATGATGGAGATATTTCTGTTGAAGATATTTTTTTATATATTTGGAATGTTTATCTTACTAGGATGCCCCTGAGACAGGGAGATGCACTGGATGACCTTGCAGTTGAGGATTAAGGAAAAACCAATAGTGGTCTTTAGGATTCTAGTGAAAGGCTTGGGGAACTGGGACCAACTAGAGGGCCCAGCATGCTGCCATCCCTACCTAGGCCACTAGGGGTCTCTGTGGATCCACAGCCTCAGATCCGTTTACCAACCTCTCCCAGAAGGCTAGGCCTAAGGCTATTTGCCTGGCCTGAGAGAAGAATGGGATGCATTTCGGTGTCCCACTTCTACTAGAGAGCTTGTCCTGCCTTGCTAGACATGGTCATGGACAGTCCTCCTGACTTCATTGCTTTCCATCACTTTAGGGCACACAGAAAGGTTTCTCTTGCACAGGTGTCCTGTTGCTTTAGCTTGGGAATAGCTTTTGAGGGAATGAAGAAGACTGACTCTTCCCTTAACTCTGCCCAGCACAGTGTAGAAGTGTGTGCCCCGTGCTTGATAGATCTGTGGTCCAACTGCGCTGTTGTCTAGGTGGATGAGGAGGTTGCCTCTGTCCCCAGACACCCTCTCTGGCAGAGTCCCCCTGTTCTATCACAGCCAGAGTCCCATCTTAGACCAAGAAGAACTAGGTTTGCAAATGCAAGGAAACTAAGCACGTATAAACAAGGCACCTAATCCTGTCCTGTTCCACCCCAGCTGGGGGCTTTGGCCTCCAGGGAAAGCAGCCCAGGCCTGTAGGGACAAACCACAGCTGCTGCTCTTAAGGAACATTCTTTCCTTCCCGGAAGGAGCAGGGCTCTCAGGTTTCACTCACCTGGCAGAGAATGCTACTTCAACAACCAACAGAAGCCACAGCCCTAATGCTCGGCAAGAATCGGGCAGCACAAATTCACTTCTTGTCTCCTGACTCTGAGGTGTTGCCTTCCTGTCTAAAGGGTGATCCTCCCTAGGCAGACCACTTTTCCTTTGTCCCTACCTGGCCTGATAAGTCACAGGTCAGATCCTCAGGATGCTCAGCATGCGACAGAAGTCCCAGGACCTTGGCAGAGAGCACACAGCCTTCAGCCCCCTGACATCTTTGGAGCAGCTAAGCTTGCTTCATGTCAGAGAGAAGCCCGCCCTTATGAGGGGAAGATGGAAGGACCATAGGCTGCCTGGGAGTCCCAGAGATAAGAGCTGGATCCTTAGTAGGCCAGCAAGCCCAGTGCCTCAGGATTGTGCTCACTCCTATGTCTTCTTCTCTGTTCCAGGCAATTACCAAATCCAGATTTATGCTCCAAAGTAACCGGTTACATCACTTCTAGACTCTGCATCCCTGAGCTAGGTCATTCTCACATGTGTAACAAAATGTCACCATATTATAAGAAGAACATAGGCTCTGGAGTTATCATGCATGATCGTTACTTAGTGTGTGGTGCTGAGCCAATGTCCCTCCTTCTCTTTTTCTTTTTCCTTGGATATAAAAAGGAGAAAATATTGCGCTAGGCGGTGGTGATGTACGCCTTTAACCCCAGCACTTGGGAGGCAGAGACAGGAGGATCTGTGTGAGTTTGAGGTCAGCCTTCTGGTGATACATTGTATATTTATAAAAATAGTCTGGAATATCACAGGTCAGAATCTCCCACAGCCCAGCCGTGAAGGTCAGGGAGTGGTGACCCACACCTTTAATCCCAGCACTCTCTCTGGATCTCTGTGAGTTCAAGGCATAACATCCAGGCAATGGTAGCTCAAACCTTTAATTCTAGCTCTAGGAGAGTTGAATCAGGCAGTAAAATAGCTGGGCAGGGAAAAAATTACAAGGCAGGAGAAGGCTTTCTATCTGAACGACCAGTGAGTCTGAGGACCTGTAAAGACAGGACTTAACCCTATTCAGCCTGAGGAGTTCGCTGGGTGAGGATTGGCTGTGGTTTGTTCCCTGGCTCTCTGATATTCCAGCTTTTCCTCAATATCTGGATCCAGGATTTTATTATAATACTAAATAGAATTTGTGCAATAACTACATAGTAAATTTTACAGAGTAAATTTCTAGGACAGTCAGAGCTATTATATGGAGAAACCCTGTCTCAAAAATCCAGAGAGAGAGAAAGACAGAGTTGAGAGAGAGAGAGAGAGAGAGAGAGAGAGAGAGAGAGAGAGAGAATAATGTCCATCTGGTGAGCCCGGGAGAGTTCAATCAGCTCTGCAGGGTCTCTTCTCACCACTTCATGCTGTGGCCATAAGAGCTCCTTTAATTTGCTTTTTACTGTACTGCTAGCTCTGGTCCTATTGCTTATATCCCCATTTTCTTTAAAATATTTAGCAGCTGGCTATAACAGTCAACATCAAAATACATCTTCCTCAGGGCTGGAAAGATGGCTCAGAGGTTACGAGCACTGGCTGCTTTTCTAGAGGACCTGGGTTAAGTCGCCAGCACCCACACGACAGCTCTCAGCTGCCTATGACTCCACTTCCAGGGGATCTAACAATCTCTTCTGGCTTCTGTGAGTACTATATGCACACGATACGTAGACACACAAGCAGGCCAAACACTCATACATTAAACATTTTAAATATTTCCCTCATAAATTTAGTTTCAAGATATTCCATTATTTCCATTTCAAGGTCAGAGACTATCACGTCCATTTTTAAGTCCTCAGAACTCAGCAGGTTCCACAGTGCTTGGATGAATATATGATGCATGAATGAAAGACTCTCTGTCTCCTTCTCTCCAGGGATTCTAAAAGGCTATGCACTAGCATCACCTCAGACTTCTTTGTGTCCTAGGAACACTTACCTTAAGAGATGCCAATAGGCTACTAACTCTCCCAAGGCTACCTGAAAGGCTACCCCCACCCTACTACCCAGGAAGCCTGAGCAATGGATCTCCAGCTTCTCCCACCAAGTTGTGCAAAATTCTTCATTTTGAGATTTGTTCATCCTGTTTGGGGGCAGAAATAGACCTAGCCCAGGTTGGAGATGATGTGCTCAGCCCAGGACCCCTTCATTCAGCTTCCCCTTCTCATCAGCTGTTTCTTTCCTGTCTTTCCCAGCACTCCAGAGCCTGAACATTCTACGGTGCCTGACAGAATTTATTCTAGACTCATAGCTCACTTCCCCTGAAACTAGGAGCTCTCCATGAAACAGTCATCTGGGCTCACACAAGACCCAATAGTGCATCCCCAAATGACTGGGAACTGAATGAGAACTATGTCCCAGTCTGTACTAGAGCTGACTCCACATCTCCACAGAGAGAGGGATGGTTTTCAGATCACATTAGCCCTGAGTGAGGCCAGACTTGGGTTCTCTCCCATCTAACCACTAGCCATGCCCGACCCTGCTTAGACTCTGAGATCAGACAAGGTCAGGCACGTTCAGGGTGAGATAGCTGTGGATGAGTTGGGTTCTCTCTAGTGGGATGGTTTAGTTGGTCTTCTCTAAGGACAGCAGAACCCAGAGCCGAGACTACAGTGTGAGAGTGGGGAAGTTGCCCCTAAAGGATGCCTGGGTAAAACATGTTACTTTGGAGCAGAAAAGCATAGCAGCCTGGGGAGGTGGAAGCAGCTAAGAGTATTTATTGAGCTAGGTGAAACCCTTAAAGCTGTTTCCTCACCTCTGTGTGGTAAAAACAGGATCCCTACATCCTCACCTTTGTCTCAGCCACTCAGAGAAAACCGACAAATAGAAATGGAAGGCCAAGATGGGAACAGGCCAGACATACCGAGTGAGTGAAAGGCACAGCATATCATCTGGGAATGGGCCTGTCAATTGGAAAACAAAAATGTCTCCTATTTTGCCACACAAGGCATTGTGATAGGCACTCAGGGAAAACCATGAGCCAGCAGTTTGCAACAAAGCTGGCAGGCAGCTGGGATGTTGAGCTGGAGGATTGTGTTCCGGAGGGGTAACAGCCCTCCTCAGGTCAGGTTGGCACTTGGGGCAGCTATTTCAAGCTAGCGTGGATTAAGGTTGGAGCGTGACGAGTGAGCATATTCACACACACACACACACACACACTTCCCAGTCACTCAGTTTCCTCTCCCATTCTAGCTCCTAAGATCTGTCTCTTATATTAACTAAGCCTATGTATGGTCCTAGTCCTTAGGAAGCCAAGGATATCTCTCTTTCTTTAATGAGCTCATGCAAGGCCTTACCCATCCTGCCTCAGAGAGTCAGTGACAGGAGCCTGATTGGAGGACATCGTGAAATAAGTCCTATTCACTTTCACCCCTTGTGCCCAGACCGTATACAAGCTTATGTTTATCTAAGTGGTGATTCCTCAGTGCTGAACTACCTCACCTTATCCCAACCTGGCCTGATAAGATCTTCAGGATGCTCAGCATGTGACAGAAGCCCTAGAGCCTTGGCAGAGGTGACTGAAGCACCTTCAGCCCCCTGATAACTTTGGAGAAGCTAAGCTTGCTGTATGTTAGAGAGAAACCCGCCCTTATGAGGGGAAGATGGGCCATCAGCTTCCTGGGATGGGCCATAGGCTGCCTGGGAGTCCCAGAAATAAGAGCTGGCTCCTTAGTAGGCCAGCAAGCCCAGTGCCTCAGGATTGTGCTCACTCCTATGTTTTTCCCATCTCCCAAAGTCTTGCTTCCCAGCAATTCATTTCTTTATCTGTACATGCTCTTCATCTCACTGTGACCACTGTTCCTCTTCCTAAAGTCTTGCAACCTCAGCCTCACCTTTCCTGCCTTTGTTTCTCTCAGTGTCTCTCTCCTTCTGACAGTTCTCCTCCCTGCCTCCCTCCTGAGTGATGCTAACCTCTGTTTGTCTGTCCTTCCCCTTTTCTTAGTTCTTCTTGCCTCTTCTTCCTCCTTCTCTCTTCCTGCACCGCACTGCATTACCTCTTCCAGTCAATGCCTATTGACCCCTAGTCCCACAGAAGACATCACGGCCACAGCTGGTATCATAAGGCAACAATGTTGAAGGAATTAGTATATTTCAAGAAAATATTAGCAAGCAGAAGCATGGAGAGCTGATTTTAGATCTGTAATAAAGTGGTTTGGAGATTTCAAATATATAAAATGCTATGTCAATGCAAACGACATGTGCTTTCTAGGAGAGGAAAGTGAGACACATAATTTCTCATCTAATGTCACATGTGGCATTTGCTGCATTAGTGATAGGCTATCAGCTGTAAGAAGGAAAGGTCTATCATAGCAGGGTGTCAGAGAGACCTCCATGGGAGACCAGCCTTGCTGCCACATCTGAGAAATGGCTGTTTTGGCCTTGTAGAGAAGAGGGGTCATGTCCCTCCAGATACAGGCATGGGAAAATGGTTGTGATGCCTAGATGAATGTGGCTCAAGAATGGAAACCGAGGCTAGACTTATGAACTCTTGAATGTTAGGTAGGCAGAGGTGAAAGCCCGGGTGGCAATCTGGCTCTGCAGACCACAAGGCTTCGGGCAGACAAAAGCAGCAGCAGCAGCAGCAATGTAAGTGGAGCACAGGTGTGGAGCAGGACCAAGGGACAGCCAAGGAAGGCAGCTGGGAAGGAGGCGGTAGCAATCCAACAAAACAAGGGGAGTAACTTGAGTTTCACTAACTAGGAAGCGCTCACTATGTATCCTTCCCCCTCTGTCTTTGGGTGTCTTTGTGTTCACCCAAATACCCCATTTTCTCTTTCTCTGAGACCAGAGTCAGCCTCACTCAAGCTCAGAGGCAAGAAGTCTGGGAACTCCCCAGAGATCTAGCTCCTGCCGTTAGTTAGTGGCTCTATCACTTGGATCATCCAGAGCCATGTTCCCTTTTCCCATAAACCCCACTTCCTCCAAGCTAGCTTGTCAACCTCAGACAGACCTCCAACCCTGAGGGGCCACTGTGGCTGCTGAACCTTCCAGCCCCTCCTTCCTTGCCTCTCCATACTGTTACCTTGGTACACCCCCCCAACTCCAGAGCTCAAGGTAGCGTCGGAGGGCCCAGGAGGGGAAATCCAGGGCCTCTCCAAGGACCTGATTATTTCCAAAGACTTGTGCTAATTTTCTGATATGATCCTCACATCTCTGTGAGGCACTAAATCCTCATTACTTTTCCTGACCGATGCATTCTAATTAGATCAACACTTAAAAAAAATTCACAATAGCCACAGGATGGCTTTCCATCTCATTAACTCCTCACTTATTATTTTCATGAAAATTACTGATAAAAATGTGCATCTCCATTTGGTGAGGCCTCGCAGCCTCCTCAGCTCCTATCTTACATCTCCCGTCACCGGGGCTGCGCAGCGTCACCATGGTAACCCACAATAATAGAAACTAATAAATTACAAACGAGATGCTCGTTGAGCAATTATTGTCCTCTTTTATGCAAGTTTCTTGCTAATTTCGATCATAAGGGAAAGTACAATAAGACTCTGAAGGAATGAGTCTATTTCAAGAGAATATTAGCAAGCAGAAACCAAGGCTGCTGTTTTTAGATCTATAATAAAGTGATTTGGTGATTTTAAGCAACACAAGAAGGAAATAAACTTCTTGTCCCATGTCAAATGTCATTCTTAGTATCAAGTCCCAGAGAGATCCCGGTTGGGTAAGCATGATGCAATACTGAGTGTACCTGTGGATGTGTGTATGTGTGGCTGTGGGGTGTGTGTGTCACACTGTACAAAGTGTGTCCCTTCTCTTGACACCGTCAACCTGATTCCTTAAATACCTAGAATGAAAATGGTACAGCATCTCAGGTAGCCTTCACACTAGCTCCTATCATTCACTCTTAGAATGTTAACCTGCATCCCAACCTAAGTCTAAGGAGAAGGGGTATCATGAGCTTCCCAGAGACATCTGTGTATATGCTTTCAGACTTGAGGAACTTGGCCAGAGGGAGACAAAGTTGTGAGCCTACAGTCCATGTAGATGCCAGCAAGTAACAGGAAAAGTCCATATTTGAGTTTGTAGACTTAGAGAGCCCATTCTGTCCTACAGAGAGAGATGTGCCTGCTCTTCCCTATAGTGGAAGGGAAGAGCAGGCACATCACCTGCACCATCACCTCGGAGGAGGGTGGCAGAGGGAATCTCAGAAGGGGATTGGTTGAGGTGTCTTTTAAAGAAGCCTTGCATCTTACTGGGGCAGAGGTAGCAGGTAAACAGTTTAAGGATGAATGAGGAGAAGCAGTTCTGTGGAATTGGTCTTTATCTACTGTGGGCAGAATATGGGGAAAAGATCAGTTTTCCTGAAGCCTTCTTCCAGGAGTACCAAGAGCTACTTCATCATGTCCTTCAGAGGAGAATGTTTGCCAGGAAAACTACCTACCATTCCTAGCCATCAGCTAGGCAAGTTTCTTTTTTCCTTTATAGACCAGGGTCCACCCACTTTCTGGTAAATCCTAGAGTAGGGAGCTGGGAATTTCTTTGGATACTGGATCTTTTAAATTATGGCTTGCTCAGACTCTGGCACCCTGGCCAATGGGAGTCTATGTTAAAAAAAAAAAAAAGATTCTGTTGTCTAAGTGTGGTGGCTTAAGACCAGCCTAGGCTACATGCTAAGACCCTGCCACAAACAATCAAATAAAAATAAGTGACTGTGCTGTCGGATGGAGAAAAGAGGGCCTCCTTGTAAAAGGATCTGATGATTCAAATTGCTTTGCCCAGGTCACTGGAGTCCTTCAGATCTTTCTGCATGTCTGGCTGAAGAGCTAAGGCCCATTCCTGTGTGTTACCTGTGAGTGAAGGTTTATGGAGGGTTGGTTGGGGGAGTAGGGACCCCCGAGGTCATTCCTGAGCAGGTTATCACTGTGCATCTTGGTTTTGAGGCAGGTGATGTAACGGTTGCAAAAGTCCTTGCAGAGTTCATTGACTTTCTCCAGCTCTAGCAGGTGGATCCTCAGGACCTGGATTGCCTTCACCATCTGGGGAGAGAAGGCAATGTGAGCCCAGGTGTCTGTATCACATTTCCCTCCCTATCAAGACCCCATTGTCAGCCTTGGCCAGAGGACTGGCGCCTGTTCGCTGTTACTCCTGTTTCCCATCCACTTGGTTTAAACTCTCTACATGATCTGTTGATTATCTGCTTGTTATCACAGCTGTTCTGGAGGCAGTTGTTGTCTTCTAAGAGGAGTACTGACCTTAGCAATAGAAGTCCAGGATCAAAGCTCCAGATTTTTCATAGATTGTCTATGTGACCTGAGACAACTTGCTAAAACTCTGTGTCCCCTTAGTGTCTAATAAATGGGAATATCATACTCTCCCCAACACCTTCAGATGTTCACTGAGGGATCATGGGAGAGGACCATGGCACACTGTAAATCATTAAGGACCAAGCAAAAATAAGGAAGACAGAGGTCAGAGATTTTTGGAAACGCCCCTGAGGTCAAACATAGTTTATTCTTAAGTTTATATTCTGTGTGCTTCATGTGATATGGGCTGCCTTACTCTGATGATACCTGCTGACGGAGTGGATAATCCAGCATGACTTAACTGGGCACTGTCTGCTTTCCCTGCCCTTTGAGTTACTGCATAAGGGCCTTTGCAGATGGGCATCTCTGTTCCTAACACGGCTGGTAGCTATTTTGCATTTAATGCTTTCTTCCTTGTTGTCATTATTGTTTCTACTGGGGTTTGTTTCATGTATTTTATTCTATCAATTTTAAGACAGGGTTTCATGTAGCTCAGGCTGGTCTCCACCTCATTATATAGGTAAGGATGACCTTGAACTCATAAACAGTCTGCATCTACTCCTAAGCACAAAGATTACAGGCATGTACCTCCAAACTCAGTTTGTTGCACTGATTGTCATAAAAGGAAAATATATAGAAGGTATGAAACACAGGACAATAAAACAACTGCCTTTATTCAGTTACCCTAAAAGAAAAGTTTCAGTTTTCCCCTTATTTATTTTAAGCTTGTATGTATACATGTGGGTGCATATGTGCTCTGGTGCTCATGTGAAGGCCAGAGGACAACCGTGAGAGCCGGGTCTCTTCTTCCATTTTGTGGGTCTACAAGACTGACTCAAGGTTGCCAGGCATGGCAGAGGGTGGGCCATCTTATAGTCTTACATGCGTGTATTTTAACCAATCTCCAATAAACTTACACATACAATTGTGCTTTCTGATTTTCCCTTAGCTCATCAAATACGCTTTTCTAAGTGCCAGAATTGTTTTCTCTATCTCTCTTCTGGACTGTGAGCTGTGAGAAGGCAGGAATGACGTCTAATTGGCTCACAGCACTGGCTTATTTACATAGAATAAATATTAAATGGATGAGAATTATTTTCAATTGTCACATATGAGTCCATATGTGTGCTTTATTTAACTAGTTCTCTGTTGCTGGGTACTTATGGTACATTCAAATTTTCAGTTTTATTTAGAAAAAAAGTTACACAATGAGACTAGAGGACAAAGTGGATCTAAACTTAAGGGCAGAACACTTGCCTAAGTATTCATTAGGCTTTTGGTTTGATCTCCACACAGAGAGAAAGGGGAAAAGAAAGACAGAGGAGAGACAGAGAGAGAGAGAGAGAGAGAGAGAGAGAGAGAGAGGTGCACAGATGCACAATAGAGCCTTTTTTCTAAGTATGTAGCTCTGTCTTCCATTTCTACATTATTTCCTCAGTATGAATTCCCAAGAGTGACAAGAGAAAAATCTACATACACTGTCATGCTATGGATCATGACAAATAAACCCAAATTCCTTTTCAACAGGGGTTGTTCAAATGGTGCTAGGATAACCAGACACCCATAAACCAGCGAGCAAACAAACAAGAAACCCTGAGCCTTAATTTAAACTCCTCAACTAATACAGACATTAATTGAAATGCAACACAGACCTAAGTATAATAGAAAACTGTGATATTTTTAGAAAACAGAAAGCAAAGTGAGGTATTGTGGCCCATGCCTCTAATCCCACCACTCAGAGACACAGGCAGGTACATCACTGAGCTCAAGGCCAATCCGGTCTACAGAACAAGTTCTAGGACAGCCAGGGCTACACAGAGAAACTGTCTCAAAACAAACAAACAAACAAAAAAGAAAGAAAGAAAGAAAGAAAAAAATCTTAGTGTGTAGTATTTGGCACAAAAGCTTCAGACTTGCCACCAAAACTATAATCTAGAAATGGAAAATGACTTGCTTGCTAAAATTAAAAATGTTTGTTCTAAAAGAGAACCTGCCAGGCATGGTGGTGCATGCTTTTAATCTTAGCACCCTGGAGGCAGAGGCAGATGAATTTCTGTGGGTTCACGGCCAGCCTGCTCTACATAGTGAATTCTGGGGTAGTGAGGGCTACATAGAGAAACCCTGTCTAAAAACAAAAACACAAAACAAACAAACAAACAATCCCAAAGTGTTATCCACAACAAAGACCCTGTAAAGAAGATGAGAAGACTATGGATTGGGAGAGAATATTTACAGACCACATATTGGACAAAGGACTTGCACCTAGAATACATAAAGAACTCTTAAAACTAAATGGCAAAATAACAAGCAAACCAATTAGAACAAGGGCAAAAGGCATGATCAGATGTTCTGCTGAAGAGGATATACAGATGGCATATAAGCACATGGAAAGATGTTCAATGTCATTAGCCATTAGGGAAATGCCAATTGAAACCACTGTGAGGTATCTCTACACATATGCACAGATGCAATTAGAAACTGTTTCTCGGGAAGAACTGGACTCTAGATCACTTGTGCATTGCTAGTGGGAATGCAAACAGCTACTGCAATCAGTTGGACAATTCCTTGCAAAATTAAGCATATTTGGTTTGTGTTGTGAATCTCTTTAATCCTAGTTGAGAGGCGGAGACAGGCAGATGTCTGTGAGATCAAGAGCAGCCTGAGTTATCTAGTGAGTTTTAGGTCATAAAAGGCTACATAGTGAAAACCCACCTCAAAACCAAAACCAGAACCACATAAAACAAAACATCCACACTAAGCATGTACTTATTATATGTCCCAGCAACTTGTGGGCATTTATTCCAAAGAAATAAAAATGTACATTCACACACACACACACACACACACACACACACACACACACACACACACAAAGAGCTATTCAAGGTAGTTTTATATCAAGTGGTCTCAAACTGAAAACAGATAAATGGATGAAGTTTCTATGGCACATCCATGTCACAGACTACAACTTGGCAATGAAAAGAAATGAACTATTAATATACTCAACAACTTGGATGTATCACAGGGAATTATGCTATGAGAGAAAAGCCAGTCTTAGAGGGATATATACTAATAGCACAGTGACATTTACAGGGCATCCTTGAAATGACAAAACTGTAGAAACAGAACAGACTAGCCATTTGTGGGATAGAATGAAGGAAGGAGGAAAGAACTGTTCTGTACCTTGTATATGCTTACATGATTATAACATGTTTACATGAATCTAAATGTAACAAATTCACACAGAACTTAGCAGATATGTATGTACATACAAGTGTGTGTGTGTGTAAAACTGACAAAATCTGAATATGGTTGGTGGGTTGTTTCTGCCTGGAAAATAGTGCTCTGATATGCGAGAAGGGGATCAGGACCTCTCATACTAATGCTACAAATGCATGTAAAATTATAATTATATCAAAATAAAAGAAAACCATGTAGATGGAGTTACTGCCTTTCCACATCTGCTGCTGTTGACATGGGCAATGTGTGGAGACTCTAATGCCAGCCTCCTAGATTTTGGTAGCATTGTGATGTCTCAAGCTCAAACAATACAAACATGAAAGAAGGGGCTGAGTTGATGATAGCTCAGTTGGTAAAGCACTCTCCACAAGCATACGCTTGATTGCCAGGCCAGGCTTAAAAACACAAAGAGGGGGGCTGGAGAGATGGCTCAGAAGTTAAGAGCACTGATTGTTCTTCCAGAAGTCCTGAGTTCAATTCCCAGCAAAACCACATGGTGGCTCACAACCATCTATGATGAGGTCTGGCGCCCTCTTCTGTAAAACTGTATGCATAATAAATAAATAAATAAAAAAAAAATTTTAAAAAAACACAAAGAGGAAACTGTCTCCCAGAGAACTCTGACTATGATGAACAAGGACTGAGCTCTGAGCTCAACTAATTCAGGCTTTCTGGAATACCAAATCAAAATTGAGGGTCACAGACTGAAGCTTTACACAGGACTCCCTACAAGGTCTCATCCTGTGGACACGAACACCATGAGGCTGAGACTAACAAACAGAAAGCAAACCAAGTTAACAAGCTCAGAGTGGTGATGCAAGTATAAGAAGTTTGGACCAAAAGGAACTTGAGAACAACATGTTCTTATCTACATCTCTGCTTGGCTTCAGCCTGGAAGGTTTTACCTTGTGCCCATTAGGATAATCAGCCCTGAATGAGATGCACAGTCGAAACTTGTGATGGATTAACAACACTGAAATAGTTCTTACAGTATGTCTGGCACTGGGTGAAGCCCATTCTCTGCTCTGTCTTATTTATTCTAGATGACCTCCTCTGCAAGCAAGTACTCTTACTGCTCACATTTTATAGTTGAAGAAAATAAAGTCCACAGATAGTTTTTCATCCTAAGATCACACAGCTGGTAGGCAATATGAAGCCTCATGGCCTTCTCTCTGAGACCAAATTGCTTTGCCCTTCTGTGGTCTCTCAGGAGTAGGGTATGTTCAAAATAATGGTAGTATAAAGGGGGTAAGTGGAGGCCTGCAAGGTCAGGGGACTGCAAACTGTGGCTGAAACTTCTCTTCTAGGCCATCCCTGCCATTGGGAGCTGACCTCATTGTCTTGGACTGTCTCTCTGTTCTTTCAATGTGCTGATTAAGAAGTTCGTCCTTACACAGGCCTCAAATCTCTCTAGCCTTACTGTAAAGGGCTTGCTCAGCCTTCTGTAGAACCAAGGACATTTAGTACCTCCAACAACATAACCTTCTTCATTTAATTTTATCTGTGCACTGGGCAAGTCGTCTGACTTGAATAAATTGTTCAACTGTTTTTGTGGGGACAAACCCAATTCTAATATTATCCTTTTTTTCTCTCTTTCTTTTCTTCCCTCTCTGTTTCTACCCTTCCTTACTGTTCCCTTTCTTTCTCTCATCTCTCACTAGCTATTTTATCCTGTTTAATTTTTGGAGGCGGGAGTACAGGGTATAGAACTGGGGCCTCTCACATGCTAGGCAAATAATCTATCACAGCTATGCCCAGCCATATTCAACATTTAAAAATCAACATTTTATTTTTAAAATAGTCTTGTGAATGAATACACTCATACACATGCTTGTATAAATTTATGCAAGCAGCAACCTTCCAAAACCCCTGCACCTCTATTCATTTAAGTACATAGCCAATATGTATTTATTATGCAAATATGGAAAACTACAGATAAGTTAAACAACATAAAAAGCAAAAATTTATCTATATACCCAGAATGCTTAGCCCAAATGTAGTACATGCAGTGTGTTTTAACTAGTTCTGGTGTGCAGGGGTCAAAAGCAGTCATATCCTGGGGTCTGATAAAGCACAGATGAAGAATTACTCTTTTATGGGCTAATAGAATTGGTTTAAAGATTTAAGAAGGCAGAGTAAATCATAATGGTACTCTGAGGCAATGAATATGTAGGACCTCTTCAATATTAGAGAAATAGATACGCAGCGCCGTGCATGAGGGCAGGGGGACTATATGCAAGGCAGGAAGCCTACGGAGATCTGTGCCCTGCAAACTGGATGTGAGTCCAACCTCTCTGCTTGCTCTTTTAGTGGCAGTGGACAGGTTCAAGGTTTACTCTGAGCCTCAGTCTTCTCATTTGTAAAGCAGAAATAAGAGACATTCCTAATTCACAAGATTTGCTCAGGGACAGCAGGTGGAATGGGAACATACTTTGTAAATCACAAAGAAGCAAGAACGTTATTTTCCTTTTGTTTTTTTCTGGTTTTGTTGAGACAGGGTTTCATGTGGGCCAGGGTGGCCTGGAACTCCCTATGTAGCCAAGAATAATTTTGGATTTCTGATCCTCCTGCCTCTACCTCCCAAGGGCCCAAATACATATTAAAAAACAAAACAAACTTCTTTGAATAATTTCTCATACTCCTTTAGCTTTCCTAAGGCTACCCTATATTTGACTAGAGGAAGAATAATTCTTGGGTTTCCCTCTAAATTTGCAGTGCATAAAGTATTCTTCATCCTATGTCTCTGAACTTTTGTTGTTTTGTCTCTAAGTGAGAATAAAATGCTGATTTATTAATCAATTTTTTATTTTTTTAAATATTTATTTATTATGTATACAGTATACAGAAGAGGGTACCAGATGTCATCATAGATGGTTGTAAGCCACCATGTGGTTGCTGGGAATTGAACTCAGGACCTCTGGAAGAACAGTCAGTACTCTTAACCTCTGAGCCATCTCTCCAGCCCCTAAACAATTTTTTAAATGATTGGGATCATAGAAATTTACTCCAAATCCTTCAGTGCATTAACAATGCCTCTCAATTTATATTTTTAAGATTTTGCTTATTTGTATGTGTGTGTGTGTCAGTGTGAGGGTTTGACCAAGTGCCTGCAGGTGGCCACAGAGAACAAAAGAGGATGCTCCATCCTCTGGAGCTGGGATTAACAGGTGCTATCAGCTGCCATGTGGGTGCTGGGAATGGAACTCCAGACCTCCAGAAGAGCAGTGAGCCATTTCTCCAGCTGGAATGCCATGTAGTTTAACACCACCACTATGTGTGATGAATGTGTTCTTAATTCCAACTTCCCAGGTTTTATTTTGTCAGCTTCTCTCTCCCCTTTCTGTTTCAAAATAAAAATTCTGCCTTCTTCCAAGATGGCTTCTTTAAAACAGCAAATCAAGATGCAATCTCGTTTTTTGCAGTGTCCCAGCATTTACACATGTCCCACAGTCCCAGGAAAGTACCCAAGACAGGGACAACTTATATCCTATAAAGCTTGAATGTTGTGATATCCTAAATTCATTATTTGTTATCTGGGCATTTGGGAGAAGTGGCTTAAACTTTACCTATGCAAGTTAGGTTAATAATAATATCTACATTAAAATTGCTGTGAACATTGAGTATAATTATGTTTGCAAAAGTTACTGACATGTATCATAGGTGTTTAATAAATGTCAGGTCCTTGTCCTGATGGCCCCCAACTACCACACACAGCTTCAAGTTCTTCTGTAAATGGCTGCCTCTCTTGTAGGTCTTGGCCTCTTTATTTTTTTAATAGTAACTCCTTGTCTCTCAAAACATTTGTATACACAGCAGTTTACAATTTGCAAAAGGTTTCTCTTTCCATTATCTTATTTGAGTCTGTTCACCCCAGGGATACAGGCAAGATTATCCTGCTTGAGATAAGGAACAGAGGCTGGGAGATTAGATTGCCTACTCCATTCCTTGCCTTGGAAACAAGCACCTTTTACTTTCTCCTGTAAATCAGGAAGGTGGTTGCTCCTGTAGGGAAAACGTTTATAAACATGAATTCCTAAATTGTAATCTGGCATTTCCTGTGGGTCAATGGAGCAGCCAAAGCTAAACTCTAATGAAGACCCCTACACACACACACACACACACACACACACACACACACACACACACACACACACACTGGGGCAGCTTGGCTTGGCTAGTTGGGAGTGCAGGGTCACTAGAATAAAAAGGGGAACATGGAAGAAAGCTGAATGCAAGGAGCTGGAGGACCACCAGACAAATGGATATTTTATGGATGCTATCATGCATGGCAAGTTAAATCATATTTGAGTCAGGGACTGGCATTTCCATCTGGATGGCATCAGAATTTGGAGAAGTAGTGAGGGACTAGAGGGCACAGCCTTGGCTTCTCAAACTAGAGAAACTTTCTTCAAGTCCAACTATGTGACTTCTTGGCTATAGGACACTTGGGTCCTTGGTTTCTTTCTTTACTTAAATGGGAATAATAACAACTTTCTTCAAGTGTAGGGGAATCTGAAGAATGTGGGAAACTCCAGGAGATGGTTTTGGAGATGAAGAGGTTTCTTCTTCCTACTCAGAGGCCTTGAACAATTCTTCATATGTACCTTATTTAGTCCTTGGCTGTATAATACTAGTGATTCGCTGGCCTTGGGGTGGAGCTCAGGGGCAGAGTGTTTGCATAGCACATGCAAAGTCCTACATTTGACCTCCAGTACTGAAAAATGATTAAAAAGTGACTCTCAGTTGTGTTAAGGATTGAATGAGATGTGGCTAAATAAATAAATAATTTTTTAAAAAATTCTGCAGCAAGACCTGACTCCTCTCCTAGAAATGTGCCAGAAGACATTAGCATTCTCTCGCTCTCCCCTCCCTCTGTACGTGTGTGTGTGTGTGTGTGTGTGTGTGTGTGTGTGTGTTTGGTTTAGAGTGGATCTTCCTTTCATGGCTCAGTTCTCTTTTCTATTTTATCCATGGTTGCATGATCCTGTGTGTTATTTTGCTTCTTAAAATGAGAACTACGGGCTGGGGAGCTGGTTCAGTTGGAAAAGTGCCTGCTCACAAACACTGGGGCTTAAGTCCTATTCTCAGCACTCACATAGGAATGATGGATGTATGGCCTACACATGGAATCCCAGTGCTGGGAGGTCAAGGATGGGAGTGTCCGTGGGACTTCTCGGATATCCAGTGAGGCAGAATTGGTGAGCTGCAAGCCCAAACACAGTGAGAAACACACACACACACACACACACACACACACACACACACACACCCCACACACACGAGGGAGAAGGGTGGAAGAGGGAGAGAGAGGAATGTTATATGAACTGAACCAATTACCTCCAGCTCCAGCAAGATGGGCATAATATTGTTAATATTAATATTAAGCTTTGTGGTTTTGGAATAAAGATTATAGAAGATAATAGATGCAAATAATTTAGGATAGCACCTGGTACCTGTAAGTGCTCTATAAATGTTAATTATTCTCATCGTTGATATTCTTATTTCCTTTCCTTTCCCTGGTATCTGTGAGCTTTTCAGGTCCCTTCTAGGCAGAAAGCCTGAAGTGAAGGCTGAGGTGAGTAACTCTCAGATCAGGGCTGGATGAGGTCTCTGTTGGCTTACAGCTTTGCGCTGGCTCCTTCATGTGACTCTTCACTCCGGACTCGGCCTCCAGGCCTGCCTCTTCAGAGTGGGCCCAGGGGCCTGGGAGGCCCCATTTTGGAACTGGCTTTGCGGTCAGGCAGCCATAATCTGTCCCTGGAGCCACACCAGAGTCTCATTAAAACGTGCCCCATAAATGTTAAAAAATTTACACATAAAAAAATTCCATGCATGAAACTGAAACCGTACGTTTTACAGCCTTAGTTTGAAATCTTGCATAATATATAAAACCTTGGCCTTGCACCGGGGGCCTGTAAATCAGATTTTATAAAACAAAAAGCTTTTACCTTTCAAAGGGGTTTGGGGAACTTGCAAATTTTACAAACTTTACCAAGTGCCAGTCAGAGGCTGCTGAGCCCAAGGAAGGGATCGGATCTGGAGGGCCAGGTAAGAAAGAAGCCTGTGTAGGAATTGTAGATCCCAGAGGGCTCACGGGGTATTCTAGGTTAACCATTTGGGAGTAGAAAGCCGCCCCCATGACACAAAAATGGACGAAGGGAAGGTCCTATTGGGGGCTCCAAGGGAGAGTTATTATTGGCATCATTCTCTTATTTGCGAGTGAGGGCTTTATTGTCACCAGGGAGAGGCAGAGGACCAGTGGGAGGAGCCCAAGACCAGGAGTCAAAGGCCAAGGCTCTCTCTCCTCCCAAGGACTTGAGGATTGCTGTTGTGGGAGTTTCTAAGGACGGATTTCGAAACCCCAACTTTTTTGTAATGACGTTTTCCTCCCAGTAGAGGCGCTGTGGAGCGGAGGCCGAACAGGATTTCCTCCCTCAGAATTCTGTGCCTGGGATCCTCTCAAATATTTGATATTTGGGGCAGCTCTGGGAGGGCTGACTCAGCTGTTTCCATGGAGATTTGTCTGGAAAAGCGGCTCGGGGAGACCGTGAGTAGCACGGGAGGGTGAGACAGGCAAAGAGCTCCAGGGAGCGAAGGGAGATCAGTTAGGGGCTGTGCAAGAGGCAGGAGAAAGCAGGGAGGGTCAGGGAGAAGCTGGAGGAGGATGCTGGGAGAGGACCTTCTGAGGGGCAAAGATTTGGGGGACCCAAGTGCCCTCCTGACAATCCCGTCTATGAAAGTCAATATTCAAGGGCAAAGGAAAGCTGCCCTCACACAGACATATATAAAAAATAAATCTCTCAATTATCTCAGCTCATTTGCTTGGGGTCCCTCATTTTATGTCCCTGCTCGGCTGCGCAGTATATCTGTCCGGAGAAAGAGTTACAGTCCGTTGGGCTACGTGTGCGGGGTTGTAAAAAATACAGATGCCAAATTAACTGGCTGTGGCACTCGGCAGCTGATTGAGCTGGTAATAACGGGATCTGACCTTTTTCTAATTTCTAATTATGTGCATCTCGGCTGTGCTGGCGACATGATTCTTGTCCTAATGATGGCTCCTGTGCTTGGCCTCTGTGTCTCCTCCTTTTGACACAGGGCTAGGAACTACCCTACTTTACCCCAAAAGTTTCAGGATCCAGACGGTACTGCCTTTGAGGTAAGGAGGTAAGGTTGGGGATCTGAAGCACTACTACAGTGAGACTAATTTTCAGATGCAAAGCATTTTTAAAGACCAAGTCTATAAGCCATCCCATTAATTTATTACAGTCACATGAGATAGGTGCAGTATAGGCTGTATAGATAAAGAAACTGAGCTTCAAAGAAGGTCAGTCATCAAGATCTTACAGACAATAAGTGATGATACTAGGCTCATTACATGTTTGTACACACATGCAGTGAGCCCTGTCCCAAATCTACCTCAAGTTTTAGAGCTATCTCTTGATTCCATAGCTGCCTGAGGCTGGATTCTGAGGATTTCCTTTCTAAACTGCAGAATCATTTGATTCTGGCTAGCTGAAGAGCGAGACAGGACTAAGCTAGCCTTGCTCTCACAGTCCAGCTGGAGGACCAGCACACTGGAGACTTTCCCAGGGATCTAAGAGGCTGTAGCCAGGGTTCAACACCTGTTAGGGAAGAGGGAGGGCCAGGCATGAGCAGAGGTAGATTTGGGGTTCTCAGTGCCTCCACTAATATTCCTGGCAGCCAGTAAGTACTTCTCCCATGTCTGAGGTATGCTCCCATTCTTAAATCATCCCAACACCACAAAATTCCAGGCCAGGTAGGGTTCTCCTAGTAGCTACCTCAGACTCCACAAAGTACTGCACTGAACATGAAGAGAAACAGCAGTGTGAAAAATTCACAGCCCAGTAGAGTACCAAAGTTATTTATTTGGTCTATATATGTACTCTGTGTGTGTGTGTGTGTGTGTGTGTGTGTGTGTGTGTGTGTGTGTTTTGGGGGACAGATTTGCAGTTTCCAAGTTCACTGTGATAATCTGGATAGTACACAAACAGAAAAAAAAAAAAAATCAGGTCCTGTGAGGCAGTGTTGGCTCACACCTTTACCTCCAGCACTTAGGAGGCAGAGGCAGATAAATTTATGTGAGTTTAAGGCCAGCCTGGTCTACAGAGTTCCAGAACAGGGCTGGTACACAGAGAAACCCTGTCTCCAAAAACCCCAAACAAACAAACAACAAAAACCAAAAAATCAGGTCCTGAGGTTAGCAATTCCAGGAGACTACTCAGCATGACGGACAATACAGTGGCCTCTCCAACATCTTTCTTTCATAGAATTCCCATTCTACTTGAGAATTTCAGATTCCATCCAATCCAGGATCCATCAATGCTAGAGATGGCAACTGCCCTCAAAATATAAACCGTAGAATCACAGGATCTCTTTGAATCCCTAGTGCAGCTCGGGAACTTGTATTTTACAAGAAGATATAGTCATTATCTGAGTGGCAAACTATTTGGGAGCAACATCTACTGTGTCCAGTAAGAGGGCAGGACCTCTGTTAAATACTCTGTCAGGACTGGTTCTTTCCCCATATGAATATGTTTAAACATACCTCTTATCTTCACACATCTACCTCCTTTACCACAGCCACCAGTTCATGCAAACTCAAAATAGCTACCTTTGCCGATCTAGCTGCTAGTCTCCCCTTGTTAGACAGTGGCGGCTGGATACTGGTGCCACACAGGTAGAGGGGGAAAGCTTTGGCAGTAAAGCCTGCTGCTAGAATGTGGCTTAAAATGCTTGGAACTGGTTCTCAACCATAAAATAGTACATCTAGTGCCAGTTCCATGATGGGCACTCAACATTTCCTGTTGAATTAATGAATGAAAGGAGCACTTTCATTTGAGATGGGGTTACAGGGTGGCAAGACTGCAGCCACAATGTAGGACGGAGGGTCTTTACCAGATTGTCCAGTTCCGGGTCATCGCTGAAGAACGGTTTGTGTTCCTGCTCTTGCTGGTGGACAAAGTTCTCGATGTCCACATCAAAGCTGGCGGAGGTGATGCACTCGGAGCCCTGGGTGGCCTGTTCACATTTCTCAAACAGCAGCGTCAGGAGCGGGAAAAGAGGGTGCCTGCGGGAACATCAAGAGCTCACGCATGCGACACAGAGAAGCCGCCAGGCTCCCTTCCCATCCATTCCATCACTTCTTTTCCCAGGGTCTAACTCCTTAAGAATGTCCCCAGTCCCCAGGGTCTGCCAAGATGGCAGCATTTTGTTCTCTGGCATGGAGGGCCCACTCCTGGGGCCTCAGAGAGCTCCTACCTTTTTAGATAAAGTGCATGGAAAGGTTATAACTCTTCAAAGATGTTGGTGTTCATTTCAGACTCAGAATTTCAGACTTGTGGCAATTGTCTAGAGAATTTTTGTACGTGAATGTTAGCACTAGGTGACATGAAAGCTAAGGTTCATTGCATCATTTAGGTTAAGTACTTCATCTTGCATATGCCCATTATAGAAACACACCGCACCACACAACACACGCACACACACACACAAATGCACACATGGAATCCAAAGCCAGCAGCTGAGGGCAACAGATGTGTATAAACAGTTGTATGTTTTCAAGTGTACACAGGGTGAAATATATGAGCCTCCAAACTCATCCACATATGCCCATGTCTGCTGGTAGGCTCAATTTGCGTCCAAGATTCCAGTTGCATCTGTAAAAATCTCCCTGTACTTCCATCACCAAATCTTTAGCATGGCTGTAATTAAATGACTATTTGCATTTAAAACATCATTATATGTTTTTCTCCAGGACAGTCTCTATGTAAATGATTGTCGTATCCAAGAATCTTGCCATGTATACTCATAGAAGGCACTTAATAAATACCTGGTGACTGAATCATTGAATAAATTGTGTGTGTGTGTTTCTAAGATATGTCTATATGAGCATAAACGTATAATCAAATTGGTCTGTGGGCCTTAGTGTAGAGATCACCACCTTCTAGAAGCTTCCCTGACTACTCACTGTCTCCGTATCTCTCCTAAATCTCTGAATTTTTGTTTATCTGCCTACTCACGTAGACTGTAATCAGGAATCAAACCTATCCATTCACTCCTGTCTATCCAGAGTGTGGCAGAGGTATGTGAATTCATACAGACATTTGTCAAACACAGATGCTGTATGTTTACTTGCTTATTTGCATACATAGCCACACATCACACTTATTTCTGCAGCATGTACTCCCAGGTGTGCCTAGGTTGTTGACTCTAGAATGGTGAGAGCCTCGCTCCCTTCCTCTATTCTTCCCAGAAAGCATCTGCAAATCCTGGACTAAGTCCTCAGGCTTCTGAGACCACAGCATCTGCTTCTCTATTTCCTATGCAGCACTGTTTCATGGGAGAGGAAAAGGAGAAATGAGTGCTGGACTGGGATGCTGGCCCTCTGTCACAGGGATGGCCTGGCTAGTATTTTCCAACAGAACTTTCTGCAGTAGTAGAAATGTTCTTCAGTTTGCACCATCTAACACAGGAACCATTAGCCACTCGCAGCCAATGAACACTTGAAATATGGCTAGTGCAACTAATATGTTGAGTTTTTAATTTTATTGAATTTTAATTAATTCAAATTTAAATAGTCATATATGGCTAATGATCACTACATTGGAGAATACAGTAAGTCCTGAGGAGGAAAACAGACACTGCTCCCTCTCCAAGTAGATACACTGAGAGCAGAACCAAGCATCTCGTCATCACAGTATGTCTAGTATCACTGAGTGGGCTGGGGAAGTCCTGAAGTCTGTCCCACCCCCAGAATCCCAGACAAGGGTGCTTAGCCTAATAAAATCACACTCACCAAGCCAGGTCTTTTCACTTAAGTATAGGAGTGATGGGATGATAAAGGGAGATATATTCCCACTTCAGATGACTGGCTGGTCCTCGCTTAGAAAGCTGATACGTAAACTCCTGGGCCCCCATGCTGTGTATGGCTTAGAGTGTGCAAGACAGAAGGTCAGTATTTAAGGTTTGCTCTTATGCATCCCAGAATTGCTGGGAGCACTGTTGCTCCCAGAAAAGAACTGACAGGGATAAACAATGGGTGATTTTAGCTACCCAGCTGAAGACAAAGAGAACATCAGGTGAAGGGGTTAAACTCCAGTATAAATCTTCATTTGCAGCCTCCAATACTGCAGCATATTATAGTCTAATCTAACCTGATCCCAGTTTAATGCAAGATTCTCCTAGCCCTGAGTGGAATACCAAAGAAAGCCTCAGTGGCTGTAATTTAAGCAGAGCCCTGCAGTGGTTTAGCTGAGGGCCATGAAAGGCAAATTCCAGACGGTGTTATGAATTATTGCGCCTTATGAACCTTCCTACTCTCAACAGATGCCTGCTGCCATTTAAACAGCCACTAGATCAATTAGGAATGAAAGGCACAAATCGACTCTGTACAAGGGCACTAAATTACTAGGAACTAATAATCCGAAGCATCGTGCCAGGTGGCAGGGGTGCAGCCCATGCCCCAACCCATAGCAGCCATTCGGTCACTGCACATCCCTTCCTTATTGGCTGGAGGGAGGGTAAGCAGCTGCCAAATAGAGGTGTGTGTGTGTGTGTGTGTGTGTGTGTGTGTGTGTCTATGCACATGTGTGGACTGGAGTTGAGTGTAGGCTCTCTGTAGCGCAAGTGTTTGTCCTATGCCAGCATGTATGTTTCACTATGTGTGGGTGTGATTTTGTGTTCATGTAGTACATACGCACATGTACATATGTTGTGTACATGCAACTGGGGGCCTGACTTTGTATGCTATGAATATAGCATATATATGTATATATTACATACATAGAATATATAATGCATGTGCAGAGTTATATTTTTTGTGTTTACAGTATGAGTGACATATGAAGTGGGTGAATGGGGCCTGCCAGGATTCAATGCTCCAGCTACAAGCACAGAGGTTTCCTCTGCTCCCATTCTTACCTCTGCAGGGAGGAGCAAGCTGATTTCCTTAGAATGGTCAGGGAGGGCCTCCCTGAGGAGGTGACATTTAAGTTAAGCCTGGAATGATGAGGAGGCAACCATGCAAAGAGCTGACAGAGAAGCATTTCCAGCAGGGAACTCTGAGGTGGGTGATGCAGCCGAGTGTGATAGTGTGATGGGGGCAGAGAAGAGAAGAACAGGGTAGCCCGAGTCAGGTTATGAGATACTTAGCCAGCCCAAGACAGAGCCTCAGAGCCAGGCTTGCGGGGGTGAGGGTGGGGTAGAAGTGTCAAACATAATGAGCTACATGGTCTTCTTTTGCAGAGCCACTGTATGGATCTGTATTACAAATCTTCCACTTGTAGGTGTCAGGTTTCCTTAGAATGGATGTGGGAGGCATATCTGGGGCTCTTTTGTTTCACTTGAGAGTATTTTCTTTCCTTCTTTCATTACATTTATTTGTTTGTTTACTAATTAGGCATGTGCACATGTCACACTGCACATATAGAGGTCAGAGGTCAACTTGCAGGAGCTGACTCTCTCCATGTACTATGTGCAACCCCAGGGATTGAACTCTGGTTGCCAGTAAATGCTTGGCACTAAATGCCTTAACTAATTGAGCCTTCTTGTTGATCTACATTTTGGGGTATTTTGTTGGCTGAGGTCTATGGGATAGTCCAGGCCTCCTGCCCCCTACCTGAGCTGAGCATTGGGCAGTGAGTAGCACTGTCAGTACCCCAAACCTTCCTTGCCTTATCCCTGTGACAGTCTTATCTCACTGACACAGGAGCCCATCCTCAGAAACCACACCAGGTCAATGGGGGATACCCAAGGATCTTTAGATCAGTCAATGTACTAGTTCCCTACTTGCATAGGGAATGGCTAAAACAATTGCCTCCAAGACAGATCTAAGTAACCAGTGTCCCAGATGGGTTCTAGAGCTGCAGCCATAGCTCTGGGCTTCCTTAAGGCTGTCCCAAGAGCAGTTAGAGGTAAGTACCTGTCTCTTCTGCATTTGTCCATCATGTGCCTGCCTAAGTTTTGACTTCCTAAAGGAAGAAGCTACAGCCCCCATTGGGTCCCATTGAGGAGTCCTCTCCAGCAGCTTCTGCTTCAGGCATGGGGCACAGCTTAAACACAGAAGGGTCTATGGGAGCTGACATCTAAGCAGCCAGGGATGGAAATGATCATGGGGATGGAGTAGGGAAAGAATTTCCTAATATATATGGGAGAATATATATGGCCTTGGTTTCTAGTATATCAGTTTGTCTATTTAGAATACTTGGGTTTTTTCAGTGCTAGTGATCAAACTTGGGGTCTCATGCATAGCAGACAAGTGCTCTACTGAGTTACATACCTAGCTCAAAAACACAGGTTTTAAAGAGCCCTTCACCCTGCTGTCCAGGTCCATTTGCCTGTGGACCAAAACCCTCCAGGAACTTGCAGCAGGAGTGTGGGAACTTAGTCCCAAGGGCCCAGAAGATGAACAAGATGTGAGAGATGGTCATTAGACTTTATTTCCAAAGAGCAGAGGACATTTGACCTCCACAGGAGCTCACCTTCTCCCTCCCCATCCCTTCCCAACTCTGCTCCCCACAGGCTGCCTCCCTCCTGACCGCCCCCTCCACCCCAATCTCTCTTAAGCCGTTCAAAATTTGGAGGAAATAAATCTCACCACACTAATTCAGTGAGAGTTTGAGCCTCGTCAGTGCAGAACAAATAAAAGGAGTGAACTGGCATGACATTTTACTGCAGAAGAGAGGTCGTTTCCAGCCACTAATAAAGAGGATTTGACACAGACTAATAAAGAGAAATGAATTTCTCTAATGGCCTAATTTAGCACATTCAGCACTGCGCCTCTGCCTGGGTGCTAGGAGTGGGAGAGACAAGGCTGGTCTCTGGGAGAGGGGAAGAACGGATGATCTCAAATAACATTTTATTATTTCTTTTCTCTGTTCCGAGACCCCGGCCCCACCCTCACCCTCATCACCTCTCCCCAGGAGCATCAGATCTAAAATCAAGCCCAAGGTATTCAGTTCCTGCTAACGATCCAAAGAAATAAAGAAGCCCTCTCGGTAGAATTGCAGCCTTGTGCTAGCTTAAGAAGGTGATTAAACCGGATGTGTTGATTTCTACAGGGGTTTAAGCCATCGTTTGGTTTAATTACTTCTGACACTTCTGCCTTCGTGTTTTCTATATCACCCAAATACGCTGGTCAAGAGTGCCCAGTGTGGGTCTAGGTGGGTGGGACCACTCTCCCCCAGGGACGGCAGATAGATGTAAAAAGGTCTGAAGTCCTTTGCACAAGTTTCTACCATGATGGAAAGGCTGAGACCCCTGGGATCTAGATAATCCCTCTGCCGAGATGAAGTTTTTGTGTTCAGGGTTAGAAGTTGCTTACCTTACCTCACTGAGGCTTCTGAGAGCCAGTGAGAATCCACAAATCCCTTTTCATGCACCCTCCCCACTTCAAGACAGGTTCTTAGCAAAGATTGGAGCTGATGCATTTTCTTAAAGTCTGAGAAGACCTAGAACAGAGACCACAACATTCCGAGCAGACTTTCCGCTCTGTGGCTGCAGCACATGTCTCTTTATGAAGACTCAAGAAAAGATAGTTGGGTTCTTTCCCCATTTCCCCTTCTTCCTCCTTAGATGACTTGGCTGTGCTGTTTCTTTTGTTTTTAATTTAAAACATTTTTCCTGCTTGGTGGAAGAATAGAAACAGAGTTGGGAAGGAGGCAAACAGCTTTAAAGAGACTGGGATTCCAAAACAAAGAACAACAGTGTCAGAATAGACACATAGTGTGTCAGAACAGACACAGTCAGAAACAGACCACTGCAGATTGGGAGGAGCTCCCGGATGGTCCTGGATCTTCTCTTTCTGGGTAATAAATTCTGTGATTCACAGTCAAGCTTCTGTTTCTTCTTTTCATGTGACCTTGGCCAAGCTACAGACCTCAATTACGGGTTCAGCCAACTATGTGGCTACCTGACTATACTGTCCACATCCTCCTGGTTCCTGTGGCCATCCTCAGAGCCTCCAGACTTCCTCAGTAGTGCCAGCCCCCCCCACCAACACTCATCCTGCCAAGCAATGGGCAGAGGAGCCAGGCTCTGCCCATCCCCGCTAGAGCCCTGAGTTTCTTTCAAAGGGGAGAATTAGCGAGAACCCTTCTGCAAAGGTATACAGTAGGTGACAAGTAGTGCTTGACAAGTCGACCCACCGATGTATAATTCCCTGATGAGGAGCCAGCCCCACCTGGCAAAGCCATGGGGTCACTGACTGCTAGTGTCTAGCTGTTTTCTGTCTGTAACTTTCTCAGGTGCCACTGCTACGCCTCCCTAGTAAGAACAGTGGTGGGGGTGTTTCCACAGCCCATTGGTAGTGTGTTTTACACCTTTGGCCACACTTACAGTCGTGGATAGTTAGAAAAGTTGATTTTTGTTTAAACTGTATACTTCTGGTGTATAGAAATAATACCAGGATATTCCTCTTTGCTGACACAGAAAAGTAACAGTATTTTCAGTCACAAAGACTGAATCTTAGACTTCAGAACAAATTCAAACACACCAAACTTCCCCTGCAGAAAATACACAAAGACTAATTCCCAGGTGTTGTTTATCAATAAATCAAGGTCATGCTGTTTTGAGATACACCCCTTTGCCATAGTTGACTTTCTGCACATACCCTGACCACTCAAGGTTCAACCCGCTACTGTTATTGTTATGTCCTAAATTTCAATGTCATTCTCAGTCTGGAAAAAAGTTATATGCAAGGCCAAGCATTTACATTGGCCGGTCTTTGTGACCTGACTAGCCTGAGAAAAACTGTATGACTTTATGTTTTATGAGAATGGCTTGGGCCCTGAAAATGAAGCATATAATTGTTCAAGCTTGGCTAAGGAAGTGGGGAGCAGCAGCAATGTAGTGGGGAAGAGAGGAGGAATGGATATGTTTGAACGAGTGTGTAAGAGCAGCAGCAGTGTAGGGATGAATATATGCAGAATGTGAGTGTATCGTGTGCTGAATGAGATGAAGAAGCCTAAAGAGAGGGTGAGAGAGATGTGTGAGAATGGATGGATGACAGAGTGAGTGAGCTAAGAGTGAGGGAATGATGTAGAAGAAACATGTGAGTGTGTGTGAGAGAGAGATAAAGCTGTGAGAAGAGCTGCTGCTACATATAGGAACTGTGCAAAAAACTGTATGAGATGTAAGAACAGTGTAAAATGTTATAAGGTGAGAAAGCTATATAAAAGATAAGTAACTATGGCTGTGTGGAGATTTGTAACTGTGTGGAGGCAAGGAAGATGAAGCTGTATAAAAGAAGATGTAGAAGAGAAATGTATGTAAAAGAAAGTTGTTTAGACATGTGAAAATAGATGTAGCTGTGTATATAGATGCATAGCCATATGTGTGAAAACAAAGATACGTAGGTGTATGTAAAAATGCAGCAGTGTGGAGATATTTGGTTTAATGGAGACAGAAAAAATGAATTAAAAACCATTTTTTAAAAAGAAGTAAAAGAGAAATTTACAACCAGAAGGCATGTATGTTTTCTTATTTTACCAGTCAATTAGATAGAGATTTATTCTTAATTACCCTCAGATTTAAAAAAAAAAGTTTTTTATTTCTTGTTACTCTGAGACATCCCTTTTATTACCCTGGAGTGGATCGTGGGAGCTGGCTTCTCACAGTCCAAGTTACCCTTCTTCGATGGGACAGGATGATGATCAGAGGGAGGAGGGGATGATACGTGATAGAGATTTCTGGAAATAAGCTAGAAGGACCAAAGTCACAAACAGAGTCAGCCTGTTCCAGAAGATGGTGGGGTGGAAGGGCAGGGCTGGCAAGGGCTACTGTTTACTTTTATCCACACTCAGGATTGCCAACGGCCTTCCTTCCCGACTCTACCCAGGGCTGGCATTGTGATGCTTTATTGCTAGTATCCCAGGCCAGAGAACACTGGGGTCACAGAAACAATATCCCAGAAGGCACTGTTCCAGGCTCTGATTTGCACTGGGCTCCAGTGACTCCTTACAGCACAGCTTCCGCATCTGCATTCCTCCACGCCCTTCTTATGACTGGCAGAACCCAACTTCACACAACATGCCTTCTGTGAAAAGACTCATGGTCTCTCTGACAACTGGGGTTTCTAGTCCTTTCACAGTCACCATAGAAAACTCTTGGGATTCTCCCATGATTCCACTCACAATTCAGAGTGGGAAGCAGGGAAATTTGAAACAAATACAGACTTCTGCAAGAGTGGCATGATGTTTGGGCACATTGCAGAATGCCTCTGAGCCTCAGTTTCCACTTTTGTATAACAGGGATAATCCCTCCCATGCAAAATTAAGTGAAGTTCTTGGCACCAGGTAAGCTATCAATTAATATTCGTTTTATCCCCTTCTGGAGGCATGTGGCCTCCTTTATGTAAAACAACAATGAATGATACCATCTACTTCAATACATTTATTTTCCCTTGTCTGCTGATTCATTTAGCTGGAAAATGAGCCTATGTGTTCATTTCAACAGAGGCTCAGAAAGAGAGGAGAAAGAGATAATGTGCTATTTCCAGAGTGCAAAACCAACTTCCTTTCTTCCTTCTTTCGCTTCTTCCTCCTCCATCTTTTGATGCACACATAGAGGACAGAGGTCAACTTCCTCTGTCAATCTTCACGTTAGTCCTTGAGACACAATCTTTTGCTGAGCCTAGAGCTGCTAGGCTGGCTGGCCAGCAAGCCCCAGAGACCTGTCTGTCATTCCATCTCAACCCAGTACTGATAGTGCAGTCACACACTGCTACACCCAGCTTTCACACGGAAAGCTGACCCGATGAACTCCGGTTCTCATGCTTCAACATCAAGCACTTTACCCCACTGGCTCACTAGCCCCAAATCACGCTTTTAATGTCTAGGAGCTCATTCTAGCTTCCTGATGTATTCTTTCCAGCAGGTCATGTGTCAGGGACACTGTTTTCTGCTGTCCCTCTGATGGCAGTCACAGTAGCTTCTTGGCAGTGATGCTCTCTGCTCTCTATGTTGCTTTTGAGTTAAGGCAGGGTTTTGCTATGAACTCCCAAGCTGATTTTGAATTTATGATGGTTCTCAGGCTGGCCTCAAATTCCAGCAATCTTCCTGTCTCAGTCTCCTGAGTGCTGGGTAGAAGAAAGTCATGGGCCACCAGGCACAGCCAAACTTTATTCTCTTTTATTCACCAGTATCACCAGTGAGAATTCCTTATTTCTCTGGGACATTGATGTCTTTCTGCGAACCACAGCTGCTACACATGGAACCATCTTCTTTACTATGAGGTGAATGACGGCTGTCTGGGATCGGTTAACCTCCTAAATTCCCAATGAATGTAGAAACAGAGAGGTGTACTAGCAGGGATCAATACAGCTTCGGGAAGACCCAAGTGAGGTGAGCAGTAGAAGAGATGAAGTTTCTGAGGCAGGAGCCTGAAGTTCTTTCTAGCTTAGGATCCGTTGTTACTGGGCAAGCTTGAGTCAGATTTAGCCATGTGACAGCTTGTGGACATGCTTGCTGCAAAAGGACCTGCCTCTGTTGGGGAATGTGGGTGGGGAGGGGTGGAATGTCTTGGGGTGGGGTGTGAAAAAAGGTGCATGTTCAGCCTCCACTTCCCCCACTTCAAAAGCACCAGATGGAGAGAACAGAGCAGGGTGGGAAGAACAAGCCAGAAGCCCCTGGTTGGATGTATTTTTACTTCAGGTGTGACGTTGAAAGCATGCAGGATTATTTTTAGTCCTGCCCAGTGGGTGTTATGTTCGCCTGGGTTGCCTTGGAGAGGACTTCTTCTTGTTACTAAATTAGAGCTGCATCTGTTAGGGTTCCTGGGCTGCAACCCAGATCTTTTCCCCAGGTGGGTGGAGGGTGAGTGTGGGACCCAGGCAAGCCATATCCCTCCATCTATATGCACACACACACACACACACACACACACACACACACACACACACACAGAGAGAGAGAGAGAGAGAGAGAGAGAGAGAGAGAGAGAGAGAGAGAGAGAGAGGAGAGAGGAGAGGAGAGGAGCCTGGCATATTAAAAACAAACTTAATATGAAATCTCAACAATGTGGATGTTAAATCTAGTCTACAAGAGCAAAAAAAAAAAAAAAATCTAAAATAAAAAAAAAATCTAACATAGAACTTCTGCTCAGCCCCTTAATGAAAAGCAGAAGTAACACTGAACAGAATCAGCCTCTCCTGAAATTAGGCAGCTAGTGAGAGGCAGTTAGAGCCTCTGTCCTGGCCACTGGGAATCCGGACAGTGCACTAATGGGTCATATTGCAGGAGAGGACCAGGTTAGAGGAGTATGGGGGCTCTCTGCACTTTATCTTGGCCGCTGGCAGGGACTGAACACATATCCACATGTATTTGGCAGCACTTGTTGAGTTATAAAGAGCTCTTATATACTTACTGCGATCCACCCTATGCCCTTCTACTGACTAGCAAACTGACACACAGTGTGGTTGAATGATTTCATCAAGGTGATAAGTGGTTTGAAACTTAAACTTGGATATTCAAACCCCAAATGCTGAAATCTCCCCTTTCTCCCATGTGGTAATTTAGATTTTTTTTTTTACTTTTTTTTTTTTTACTTATTTATTTTGTGGGTGGGTGCGTACACATGGAAAGTCAAAGAACACCTTGCAGGGATTGGCACTCTCCTTGCACCATGCAGGCCTGAGGACTGAACTCAGATCATCAGGCTTGGCAGCAATTGCCTTTACCTGCTGAGCCATCTCACTGGCCCCCATATGCTAATTTTGAATCACCTCATTCCTTTCTTTATTCCACCATCCTTGACTGTTATATAGGGTTCAGAAACCAAGCTGTCCCATGTATCCTTAAACACTGAGACTTCAGCCAGGACAAGAAATCTCTGCTCTATCAGATAGGTTTCCAGAAGTACGTCCTTAGTAACAATACTGCTCTGTGTGGGGACAAGGCTTCAGCGTTTACAGAGCCCCATTTTTCTTATGGAGTAGACTGGCCTTTCAGTAGAGGTTCAGTGATTTTGTCCAATGCTAGAAGACTGAAGCCTTGCTCTATGTTCTTCTCAAATAACCACGGAATGGATTGGTGTCTAACAAATGCAGAATGCCGACAGTTAAAGGAGGAGTCGGTTGAGTTGGCTGAACCCTGGCATGAAGAAGCCACTGGAGACAGAAGCCCTAAAGCCCCATGATGCTCTTCTCTTACCCTAGCAGACCTCATTTGCACTATCAGGGGGACCCAGTACTGGCTACTTTTCCTTTCGTAAAGAGGGACAGTGGGGTATTCTTCCTAGTTGCAGCCACTGGTCACTGAGGTCTCTGTGTACCAGCAGAGCATGATCTTGTGAGAAAAAGTGCGTGGGCTTCTGAACTCCTGGGTCTCTTATCAGTAAGTTACATCTTGATGGGGGTATGGGCACGGTCTATGGACAATTCAGCTCTATCTAGATAAAGTTCTGGTGGAGGCACAGAACTTAACATCTGTGGGCTCACCATTTCAGAACCAGGCACTTACAGCCCGATAGTCTGCCAGTAACTGTACAGGAGCTGAGCTTGGACCGAGAGCCTACAAAAGTCAGTGGGGAAGAGAATAGAATGGTTTTCCTTGGAACCAGAGAAATTAGAGCATGATGTCACTTCCAGGACAATGGCTTTAGAAGACTGGAGCCCCTGGTGACAGCCACTAGCTGAAATTTTCCCAGGCCAGCAAATCCAGCTGCTTCAGAGAGAGGTAATGGTCACTAAAATTTCTAGCTCACAAAGCCTAGCCAAGAACACAGCCTGGAACATCTGTCCCTTGTACCTAGTACTTCAGAGGCCTTAGCCTAGAGCTCTTGTCCCAAATTCCTCCTTAGAATGACTGTTTCTCCCATGCCATTCTCAGGCTACCTTATCCAACACATTCCACACATGACCAAGCACAGTGTCAGTGAAGGCAGAGAGTTAAACCCTGGGGTCACTTAGTGGTAGCCAGAACACTCTTTGGTCACAGGGTAGACAAATTCCCTCAGTGACGCATCGTTAGGAAGTGGCAGTTCCCAGGGTCCTGGCCAGAAAGCTGCCGAAGTGGATAGTCACAAGATTCTTGCCCTTTGTCTAGCCTGATCCTAGGAACATTGACTTCTTAGCATCTCCCAGCCCAGCCCCTGGAAGGGCAGCTTCGATGATGCCATTTGCCTCCCTTGGGAAAAGCAGTGTGTCTCTCCCACACAGGGCAGATGCCTAAGTCAGACACTTGGATACATTTTGGCGCCCTTACTATGGTGCTGAGTCTATATTTCAGCTACTTTCTATGTCCATTTTCTTTCCTCCCTGGACATTCCTTCAGGACTCAATATGATGCTTTGCATCACATAACACACTTAAAAAAAAAAAAAAAAAAAAAAAAAAAAAAAAAAAAAAAAAAAAAAAAAAAAAAAAAAAAAAAAAAAAAAAAAAAAAAAAAAAAAAAAAAAAAAAAAA
>PVIH01000169.1:152601-187481 GCA_004025045.1 Sigmodon hispidus | reverse complement strand
AACACTTACCATCTGTCAGATGTGCATAAGTGGTGTGTGTGCACACGTGTGCCAGGGACTATACTTGCCCATGCATAAGGCAGTCAGAGGGAGATGTCAGAAGTCTTCTGCTTTAACTCCTCAGCTTATTTTTTTGAGACAGGCTCTCTCACTGATCCTGGAGCCTAAGTTAGCTGACCAGTGAGTACCCAGGATCTACCTGCCCACACACTCACATCACTGTGCTTGCAAACGAGCGCTGCCGCCTTTCCTTCCTTCCTTCCTTCCTTCCTTTCTTCTTTCCCTCTCTCTTCCTTCCTTCCTCTTTTATTTCTCTTTTCTTCCTTTCTTCACTCCACTTTCTTTTCCTGTGTTTCTCCTCCCTCCCTTCCCTCTAATAGCTCTCTCTTTCTCTCTCTGTTCCTGATCCTAACTCAAGCCTCCATGCTGAAGCAGCAAGAGCCTCTCCCCAGCACCTGATCCCACCCAGGTTCTTTACTAAGCCTTTGCCTGTGCAAATCTAATCCTCGTGGCAGTCCCTGATGAAAAGATAGGATTACTTTCACTCCCATTTGCAGATAAGGAAGCTGGGACATAGGAAGACCTAGTGCCCAGTTGTGGACCCAGAGTGTGGTGCAGGCAATTGCCAAGGCTGTGCTCCTAACCCTGAGGTCTATATCACTGAATGCTTCAGACTGAATAGGTCAAAGCCACACCAACTGGGCCTGTGCTTAAGACCCTCCAGTCCACTGAACATACACTGCTCTCTGCACTGGGCATTACATAGTATTATGTAACTTTACCCGGGCTATTAGTGTTTACTTTTCTCCAGTTGAGAAAATGGAGGCTCCGAGAGATTAACTCACCCAAGGTGACAACGTTAGTTATCGTCACATCTATTTCTAGAACATTATTCTGTTTCCCCTGCCTAGCACGGGTTGCTAGGCTGAATTTGCACCTCCAGCTAAAAGGACTGTCAGGCTCAAGGCTTGGGATTCGGTGACCTTTAGGATGGTCTCACGGGAGTAATCTGGATGCTGCTCACTGTCCTATTTCTTCCCTTCCAGACAGGTGAGGATTTGAGAGGAACCCAGTCTGGATGCAACAGGGATGAGTGTAATATACATAGCATTTTAGGAATGCACCTTGCATTATTGAGTGATGGTTAGACTTGGTACAAGATCTCAGGGGGTGGGGCACACCTGAGTGGAAGCTCCCAGCTGATTGGCTCATGAGATCTAGGAGTGATTTGAAGATTCACATTTGCAGTAAGAAAAGGCCAAGATTCTAAGACAGGTGGAAAGCAAGGTTTAACTGGAGCTGCCATGAGGGAGTTTTCTCATGGGTAAGTCAGCAAAGGCTCTTTGACAAGAATGGATGTTGAGAATGGGCTTGCACAAGCAGACAGAAAAGCACTGTATAGAATCCCCAAAAGAGAAAACTCTCTGCCTTGGGGTTCATTTGGAGCATCATGGTGCTTATACACTTAGATAGCAATTCCTCCATCCAGCACTTTTTGAAGTATTAAGTCATTAAAGACAGAACATTTCAAATTAAGGTTCCAGTGTTAGACCTGACAGGACTAACCCAAGATAGGATCATTGAAGGCTACATCACAGAATCTGCACGTAGGATTATCTCCCTTCCCCCTTTGTAAATAGGGATTGTGCATCTGTGACCTGGCTCCTTGTCTGGGGATTGTACTTCACACTGGCAAGACTGAGTCCTGTGCATCTCCTTCCAGTTCTTCATTAGCCGTTTTGAGTGGGTCATGGAAGGATCATTACCCCACAGAAATTGGCAAATGCTACAAATCATGCTCCTTTACCCCCCTCCTGCCCCCAGCCCATTGCCAGCACATCAACCTAGGGCCACGGTTAATGATTCTGGGGTACTGTCCAACCTATTTCACTAGTTCCCTCAACAAGCATTTTAGTCCCCCTTTTACCTAAACTGCTAAGGCTGGTTTGTGTAAGGTGCTAGAGACAGAGCAATGAGCAAGACAGACAGGGACCCAACCTTGTCCTCATGGAGTTAAACTAGCAAGTGGAGGGCACAGACATGTTAATCCAGATGAAGTTAATTCAACTAATTTAACTGTAACCACACAAAGGAATACGGGGTAGAGAGTCACCCTCTCAGCCTGATCCTGCAGCTTACCCTCTAGTGCTTTCTCATGGGGCAGCAAAGAACAACCTCTTTACTATTTTCTTGCTATATGGGCCTCCAGCCCACATATCTTTATCTCAGGTAACGTCAGCGCTGCCAGCGGGCGCTGCTCTCAGAGAGGTTCTTGCAGCCTTAGGAGAGACAGCCAATACCTCAGCTGAGCATGCTCGGCAAAATCGCCCTCCTCCCCCACTCGCACCTGGCCGGCCCAGCTCCCAGCCACTCTTCAGCTCCCCAGGACATCACGGTTTCCATGGGAACCCACACACTTCAAAGGGGAACGAAGGAGACTGGAGGGGAGGAGGGGAGTGAAAGCTGGATTAACCTCACCCTCTTGGCCCCATCTCTGCTCTGCCTCCTAATCCCTCGGTCTCAAACTGCACCTGACACCTGACCACCGTTCAGCAGCGTGGCAGGTGGGGTGCTGCAGTCCAAGTTACGTTTGAACTTCTCTGGAAGGAGATATCAGAGTTGAGATGGGAGCTGAGAAAACTGAGGACCGTCCAAACCTAAAGCCTCCTACTCCACAGGCCTCCCCTCTTCTGATTCCCTCTCGTCATTGCTCCTGGGCCACAAACACAATTACCCGGGATGTGCATCCAATCATGGGATCTGCTTGGATTAGACTGAAATCATTAATCTGAGCCGGAGCTCCTGGTTGCCTTGCTGATTAGCCCAGATGATGCTCTGGTATGATCCAATTAAAGACAAGTTCTGCTCGCCCCTCCCCCAGCTTCCAGATCAGACAGGAACCAATACATTTCATTAACACATCCTTATTCACAAATAAAACCTCGGGGGCACTGCCAGGCTTCTTCCCCTTTGTCACACTGCCCCTCTGCCTGTCTGTGTGTGTGTGTGGGGGGGGGCTGCTTCCGCCATCTCCTTCCATCTGTAGTCCTGGAAGGGGTCACAGAGAAGACATCCAAAAAAGTAGTGCCGGGCACTTATCTGAATGGAAAGGGTCTTGTTATATTTATTGACATAAAATGTGGACTCCCTGATGTGCTTTGGAACAACCGAACTGCCCCAGGCAGGCAAATCTAATTAAAATTACCAGCCCTACAGGAGGCCTGACATCCAAGAACTGGCGGCAGAGAAGGCTGCTGGTACTGGTGGAAGAGGTGTGAATGTAGGAGGCAATTCTTGGGATCTGGGCCTAGAGGTAGTAAGACTGGAGAACTAGGGAGCTGAGCAATGGTATAGATGTCAGCTCCAACCTATCTGTGAAGAGCCTGTCAGCCATGTTTGCCTAGGAGTGCCTACTGGGTGAGATGGCTGCAGCCTACCTTGAACAAATACCAAGAAGGACTTTCATGGGATTAGCCCCAGAGAAGAAAAAGGGTGAACAGGAAGACATGCTAACTGAAGAAAGATCTGGGCCATCCTTCACACGACATGGTGGACAGGTCAATCTCTCCTGTAGCTTGGATCAGATGCAGCATGAGCCTGGAATCTTGAGAAGGACTCAGAACCCATGGATGGGATGGTCTTTTTGAGGTACAGCTCTGCTTTATGCCAGCCATGGTGCCAGGTGCTTACATGGGCTGCCTCATTACCTCTTATTAAATATGGTGCTTGAGTCTATCAGGACCTAAATAAAGCTCAGGGAGAGGTAACAGCAAGCCTGGGTTTTCAGAAACTTTTTATACCCAGCAGATATCATGATTGGATGCACAGCGGTAATTGTGTTTGTGGCCTAGGGGCAATAGGAAGGGAGATCATGGGGGTGGCAGTGGGGGCTTTATGTTTGAACCTCCACTGTCTTCTTAGACCCCCCATTCTAGCCACCCTGATGCCAAAGAGCACCTACTTTTAAAAATTGTATTATTTTATTTATATGAATGTTTGCCTGCAGAATAAGGCACTGGACTCCCTGGAACTGGAGTTACAGGCTATTGTGAACAGCTATGTGGGCACTGAGAATCAGTCTCAAGTCTTCTGGGAAGGCAGCCAGTGCTTTTAACTCTTGAGCCATTACTCCAGCCCACAAAGATACTCTTAATCAGAGTCACTTTCTATTCTCCATGCTCATGGCACACCCCATCCCTATGGTTCTGCAAAGATGCTCAGGATTAGCCTCTGACGTGCATATGAATCACTCAAGACCATGTGAATTTTACGTGTTAAATCCTGAGGTTTGGGTGGACCCTGAGACGCTGTCTTTCTAATCTGCTCCCACATAATGTGATGCTGCTGACCCAGGTGTTTCTTCACCTGGTGGAGTCTCTTGCTTAGCCAATAAGACCAGCCACAAACACTACCTCCCAAAGGAAATCTGACCAGTTGCTCTGACTACACAGTGGTGCTTTCTTATTTGCATATCTATTGGGTTCTGGGGTGACAAGCACTTGTGTTTACCTTCCTACCCCACCCTCTTTCCCAGGAGTCTAACATGGTGCCTGCAATATTAATAGCAATGATTCAGTAGGAGGGTATGAGGGAGAAAGGGAGGAAAGAGGGAAGGGAGGGAGGAACAGAGGGGAGAGGACAGTCTCAGGGAAGTCAGTTTGTCCTCCCTGAGAGTTACCAATGCCAGCTACAGCGACTGGATCCCAGAATTTTCTGGGCAGAGCTCAGCATCCATAGGCAGTGGTCCTGGCTTGTGCATTGCACAAAGCAGGGACCAGGTGCTGTTTTATTTTTCTGCAGGACCTAAATTTGGCATTAGAGGCAATCAGCTTACCTGAGCAACTAAAAATAATGCTGCTGATAATGATAATAACATCACTAATTACCACCATTACCATAAAGGTATTGTCTTTGGGGTGTAGGGGAAGGAAGAAATCAATCTTCTTATTTGTCTTCCTGTTTGCCTGTCTTGAGTGCATCATTCCCCATGTTACTTACATTAGCTGCAGGGTACATTGCACTTGCTGGTGCATGGGAACATGTTAATTTGCAGTGGTGAATGTGAGCCAGAGTCCAGCCTCAACACCAAATGCAGACTTGGGTAGCTTTTCTTTGTACCGTAGTATATTCATGAATAAATGACAATAAACATCTCATTCACACTTGTGTTTAGATAACTACACCAACTTCCCCAACCACATACACTAGAACTAGAGTTCATTAAGGCAGATGGGTGTTTTCCTGAGCTTCAGCACCTTCTCATTCAGGATGCTGCCCTGGGTACACCGTGCAAGTAGATAGAGATGAACAAGCTACCTGCTCTCAGCAAACTCTCGCTTTGGGTAAGTACCATAACCCACACCATCACACACAACAGCTATTGCAAGGCTGCATGGATCAGAGTGTGACCCAAGGAACAGCTGCATTAAGTTTACCTGGAATGCTGACAATGACAATTCATATCCCTCTTCTTGTTAACTGACCAACTGATTCAACCTGCCTGAGCCTGCAGCCCAGGACTATGTGTTTTAATAGGCTCTCCCTATTTGCATACACACAGCTTATTCACTACCATGCTGTAGATGATAAAACCAGATGACTGGCAAGCTTGTTGGAGTGAAGGCAATGAGAAACATGGCGAAGAGAGCTTTGTATGGCTGAGCTGAGGGTTTCTGATGTTCACTAGGGTCCACCTTTTCACATGAAATGGAAAGGGAGTCTTTATGGCTGACACTGCCCAGCCTTTCATCTCTCTTACTTACATTGTGGTAAAGCAAACCCACAACAGCCAGCTGAAGGGTAAGTGGATTCTGAAGAGAGGGATGCTCAGGCAGGCTGCTGCTGGCCATCATTTTCATGAGCTCTCCTCTGACTTGCATTCTTCATATCTCAGCTAAGACTGGCGGGAGAGTTACCTACCTGTACACAGCTCGCTTGTCGGCCTCCAGCTGGGCCTGGGGATCAATGGGGGCACTGGGCACAGGTGTGCTGGCGGTAGCTGAGGGTGCAGAGATGTGGACAGCCTGGGCCTTGGAAGGTGGCTGGGTAGTTGCTGTCATCTGCAGAGAGAAGGAAGAGAAAGGCAGATTAGGTGGAGTGAGAAGTCTTCCTTGGTCTGTGCTGTACCTGGAAGGGAGAATGTGGGCAACAGAGCTGTACGTATGTAATGTGTATCCTTAGGCATTTGTACAGCAGACAGTAAAGCAGTCTTCTCATTTTCTTTAACTGAGTATGTTCTAGAAAACAAGGGAATGGATGCGCAGCACACTTTGAAAACAGAAAAATGATTTGATTTTACTGGGACAGGGTCTCTTGCAGCCTAGGCTGGCTTAAAATGTGATCTTCGGCTGGGACTCACCTTGAGTGTTTCCTGGCTCCACTTCCCAAATACCGGGATTACAGGTATAGCTACTGTGTCTTGACCTGAGAAACAGCTCTTATTGCTGATGTTGGAATCTTTGCCCAGAAGTGAAAACAAACAAACACCCCGAACTACAATACAATACACTAAATTATGTTTATGAGTCTTTTGTATTTGAGTGGTTTTTTGTATGAGGGTATGTGTGCATGTGAATATCTGGTACTTTTCAAGTTCAGAATATGACAGTGGTTCCCCTGAGGCTGGAGTTAATGACAGTTGTGAGCCACCACGTGGGTGCTGGGAACTGAACTTTGGTCCTCTGCAAAAGTATCAAGTGCTACCAACCACTGAGCCACCTCTGCAGCTCTTGTTTATGAGTCTTTTGAATAGTAATGAGTTTGATTAGATAACTTTAAAAAGCAAGAAAAAAGGAAGCTGAATATTTTTCATTTGAACAGGTTTTTTTTTTTTTTTTATTCTTTTTAATGCAAGCCAAGAGGTAACTCTTTAGTAGTTTTGATGGCTGAGTGAACGGCTCTCCAGATTTGGCTTATATGACCACTTAAGGTGAGGTTTTTTTTTTTTTTTTTTTTTAAAGATTTATTTATTATGTATACAGTATACAACAGAGGGTTCCAGATGTCATCATAGATGGTTGTGAGCCACCATGTGGTTGCTGGGAATTGAACTCAGAACCTCTGGAAGAATAGTCAGTGCTCTTAGCCTCTGAGCCATCTCTCCAGCCCCCAAGGTGAGGTTTTCAATGGACAATGAACAGATACTCTTGGTCATAGCACCAACTTTGGAGAAGTGATTTTCACAGTACGTCATAGGGTTTTGAAAGTGTCCCAAGGCCTCCAATTTTACACCAACTATTCCAGTGCCTTTTAATATATTGAATTTTCTGACTAAATTTTATTTAAGGAAATGGTCCAATATTTCTAAAATTTTTGACAAATATTATAGCAGAATTTAATTCTACTATATACACCCCTAGAATGGTGAAGTGTTTACACATCTATATTACTCTCCTCCATCCACCTATCCCTGACACCATAGCCCTTATCAGACTGTTCTTAGACAGAATGAATATACACTGTTTCTGGCTCTAATGCCTTATTCACACCACCTAGAACTCAACTTACCATACTTAAATAAAAATGACTGAGGTTTGACAAAAATAGTTGTCAAGAAAGTCAATGAATAAATGAACAAATATTTGGAATCAGGTATTTCCCAGCTTGGGATTTCATAATAGGATCTATGTCCCTGCTTTATAAAAGGAAAAGTATTTTGTGAATACAGCACATTATTGCTACATGTATATCCCCAAGATATTGTCACATCTTTCTTTTTCCACTTATATCTCTGCTCAGGTGCAACCCTCTAAAAAATCTAGCTCCCTTCACCCCACTGGTCCCTGGCTTTCTTCTTCCTGTATATTCCTTTCCATAAGCTATATGTATATTTAACTGTTTTCTCCCCAGTTCTCTCTAAAACTCAAGGAGGGCTCAGAAGAGTTGTATTCTTTCACTAGAACATATTAAATATATGTTGATTCAATAGATTAATGAATGACAGAGGATAAATGAGACCCTGTAAAAAAAATCTCCTGTTTTACTATACTGTGTCATTTTTGTCAAAAAGAAACATCCCTGTCACTATATGATACACATGCAAACTCCTGGCAGAGGAGACTTGGTAGAACACATAGTGCCTCAAAGCCAGTAGACAATTGCTTGTTCCTTTATTAGCCTTTGACCTCAGACAAATCCCTTAAATTGCCTAAGCTCCTGTTTTCTCATCAGTATGCATTTAGGATTGGTGGTCTTTAAAGAGGTGCTACATGAATGAAGAAGAAGGTAAATATTGTACTAAACTTCACGATAAAGAAAGAGGACATACTCAGTGAAAACGATCGTCCTCTTCACACTGATCTTGGCTGGATTCTCTCATTCCTTGCCCACTAATGGGCGTGTTTGCAGGTGCTTCCAGAGACCCTGCCGAATACTCTGGGCTTACAAAGAGCAATGCCTGGCAGCATGGAGAATTTGGCAAGATCATTAAAGGGGCAGATGAGGAAAATGCAGTGTAATTCTCCTGGACAACACATCTCCTACTGTATGTGGCCTGGTGGACAATTGTCTGGATGGTGAACTATACTTCAGAAATGACAATTAAAGAATAAATGTCAGCATCTGGGAGGTTTCTAGGCAAAGGCCACATGCTTCTTTCTTTTCTTTTACCCCCTTTTCTTTGGATGTAAAGGCTGTCTGAGGAAATGTTCAACAAATTTGTGGATGATGAGAATCTTGGACCCAAAAGGTCTTTACAGATTTGGACAATAGGGAAAATGTAATAGGATTATTTTTCATCTAATAAGTTAAAATTGAACATTTCTAAAAATAAAACACAATCAATAATGTAAGTGCAGAACAGGGATACAGGGGCTAGTATCAATGCATTAGCTGATGGCTAGCTCAATATATCCAAGGTATAATGTGACTGTGAGCCACAAACAAGCAAATCCCAACATGAAATAATGCTATCTGAGGATGCATTAATGAAAGCCTAGGGTACAGAGTGAGGAGGTTAGGGTCCTGTTCCCCCTGGGATCAAACAAGTTTCTGAAGGCTCATTCAGAGGACAGCTGTCCAGCATGGCGAAGAAATTCTGTAGTTTGTTGCATAAGGACTACCAGAAGGAACCTGGAATGTGTAAGCATGGTTTGGTAAGCAGGGGAAGTGGGGACCATGAGACTCCCTTTAAATATGTGAATGAGGGGGTTATAATGAAACATGAGAGCTGTAGAATGTACTCCGGTCATAAAGCAAGCACGACTAGACCAGCACAGCTCATCATCCCAGGGTAAAGTGTCAATGCCTGGTACGCTCGGCTGTGCCCACTAAGTAAATTGTCTGGTGTCCTTGAAGGAGTCCACAGAGGCCTCTACTAAGATGAGTTTCTAGAATAGAGAAGGGTGAGGGAGGTACTCCTCTGCCTGACTGGGGAAGGTAGAGGAAGGCCCTGATGAGATCGAGATGAATGCTTAGAATAAAAATTAAATGAAAACTGGTCATTTGCAAATCTCCCGAGAGACCCTGAGAGGCTGTTAGAGGGTGGGAGAGACCAGAACTGGTTTGAGAAAGAGGATGACTCAAATTTATGTGGCCCGTGGGGGTCAAACCAGCAAAGTCAGCGTTTTCTTCTGGTTTGGAGGATGAATGTTTATCTCCAAACAGGCTTTTTTCTAGCCATTTCCAAAGACCTGGAATTCAAATAGGACCAGCCACTGTTCACAAGGGCAGAGACCCTACAGGGATATGGGGGTAATTTAAAATCCATTTTAGGGGCAGCAAAGTCTAAAGAATAGGAGCAGGGGGAGAAGCCTCGTGAACCAGGGCAGGGCATGGCTGTTAAACCGCCTTATGGAACTGCCTGTGAAAAGTGATGGTTGAAGGTTTCGGGAATTTTGCAAGCTGGTTGACGTCTGGGTGTCTTGAAATTGGCCACGGTGGGAGCACTTACAGCAAGAAAATTGGTGAATGATGCGAATAGGGCTGAACTCCCATCTCTAACTCCTGCTCCAAGAACCAACTGTTATTAACCAGCGCACCACTAATTCCAGGGGACTCCCCATGTGACTTCCTCCCATTCTCCTTGGTCTGACATGGGAAGAAACTAGTCTTACATATATCCACAAGGCCATTCAGAACATTCACAGTTGGTCTCAAATGGCCACTTTAGACCCTAGTGTTTCCTTAAAGGAAATTCTACCTGTGTGGCTCACTGTGGGTCAGATGGGGACAGCACTAATAAACACGCAGCACTGTCCCTTTAAAAGCAGAGGAAGGAAGCTAGGGCTCAGAGGAGGAGGAAGGCAGAGTTAAGCCATGCTCTGAGAGAAAACTAGGGGGGTCAGAAAAGACTCAGGCAAGAGAAGCAGCCTGAATCAGGCCTGGGGTTGGTGAATCTCTGTCGATCCTTAGAGACATGTTTTGCTGCAAGTCTGACATTATTGTATTTCCTAATGCAGGAGAAATATCTGTTCCATAGACTAAGGAGAAATCAGAAGGACAAGATCATGGCTAGTGTTCAGGGCAAGATGGTGTTGGCCCACGAGAGGTCCATTTGTGTGATTCTTGCCTCTTCTCTTAGCTGTGGGTCCTTCTTGGAGTGAAGACCCTGAGGCCAGCTCCCTTTCTTGGATGTGATAATCACCAGGCTTCTCTGTGTCCTCAAGATAGAACCAACCCAGCCAAATCCCAGAGCCCAACCCCCGTCCCAATTATTCTCCTTCTCCAGCTTCTTCTTCCTTTCGGTACGTGTGTGGATGTTTTGCTTACATGTATGTTTGTGTACCATATGCATGTCTGGTGTCCACAGAAGAGAGGGTTAGATCTCCTGGGACTGGAGTCACAGTTGTGAGCTGCCATGTGGGCGCTGGGAATTGAACCTGGGTCCTCTGGAAGAGCAACAAGTACTATTAGCCTCTGAGCCATCTCTTCAGCTCCCTTGTCCCAGGGACATTTTCTCTCTCTCGCCTATAAATGGAAAGAGTTGAAGCTCATAAAATACATGAATAGATATACAGTACCTAGGGGATCTAAGAGATCCAACCATCCTGACAGTCTTGTCTTTATACCAGGAGGAGCAGAAGAATTTCTGGATGGGCATAAGAGAGGCCTGTGACATGTAAGTGCCACTCTCAGGGCCCCCACTAGTGCTTGTGTGACACCTTTCCATTAAACACCTTTCCCCTCCAGTGATAGGGAGAAACAGCCAGCGCCCTGAATAATAAAAGCTTGCAGCAGGCTTTCCTGCTGAAGAACAATTCTGCACAGTCCCTGAGCCCATTTTACAGACAAAAAGACATCCATGCAGCTGAAGAAACTCCTGGAGACCCTTGTTGCCTGTGTCTGACATCCAACAAACCTCTGCCACAGAATTTCAAGTCAGTTTTTCCCCAACAATGACTGTGCTAAAAACACTTCTAACAGGTGGAACCTATGTAGAGGAGTGTGGAGGGCTTATTAGCCTCAAGTGGCCCAGTGATGTGCTGATTTTTCTCTTGGAGGTCATAGAGGGGCGAACCCTCTGCAGACCAGGAGCTACAGAATAAAAGCTGATGGCTAGGGGCTTCAACCCTGAGCTCCAAATTGCAGTCAACAGCTATTTCTTGCCAGAATCCCACTGGGAATTCTGCTCTGATACTCACTCACAGAGGTAGAAGCAGGTAGCTTTGAGCAGAGAACCTGCAGCAAAGACTTTCTAGCATGCTAGAAAGGTACCATGTACTGGGGAGAGCTGAGGTATTGGCATCACATCAAAGTAGTTTTGAATCTCACCCTTGACGCTGACTGCTGGGAAACTTAACATATGTAACTTTCCCTTCTGATGCTTTATCTGAGGAACAGGAGTGAGTTTCCTACCCCATCCCTGCTGAGATCCCAGCACCCATTTGTGCTGCTGACTGAGACACTTGGGAGTGGTCAGGACACCTGCTCTGTTTGCCCAGTAGCATGGTTCCAATTATCTGCTGGCTTGACTTGCTATTGTTAGACTGGAGGATGCATGGAGACAGTGGCCAAGTCTTGCCTGTTTTTTATTGTAGTCCCACTGTCCAGCATAGCATATATGTCCAACATATATTCAAACATATATGTTGAATACATTCCAAACTCTATGGAATGTAGGGGTGACTAGTGTGGAACAGCTAGAAATTCCCATCATACACTGCTACCTTTCTAGCTGACCTCAAATGCCTTGGGTCAGAACAGGAAAGCCTACAGTCTCTGACCATGCACTAATTGGAGCAATGGGCACCCTGCAAAGATCTGGAGCTAATAGATCCTGGCAGGATGTGTTGAAGTGGGCATGGACTTTACATCTGGTTCTGTCTGCCTGTGAGACTTAGGCAAATTCTTCAGCCTTTCTGATCCCTGTCTATAAAATGGGTATAATTTTTATACCTACAGTTAAGAGGTTGTTAGAATGAAATGAAATAATACATAGCAAATCAGCCGGAACTTAACAGGCCTTATATGGCAGTTGCGGTTAATATAATCCCTGTATCTTAAATTCTGCACCTACTAGCTGGCTGCCTTTGTTCTCCTCTGTGGGTCTGCCCTGGGGTTCTGCCTGTGACACTGGTGTGTCTCCACCAAAAAGAACCCACTCTATAATACTCCCAGCGAAGTGTGACAAGTATGGGCCACAGAATGACAGAAACAGACACTATCAATCATCAATTGTCCCCTTGTGCAGGTGACTCAGTTCCATTGCATCCCAGTTGCCCTCTCAGATGAACAGAGTGAATACTGTCTCTCCCCATTTCTACCAGAAGCCCACACAGAGCATAGCAAAGAACAGGGGCTCAGCTAACTTCTTCACAGCACTTTCTATGGTTACTTGTTGGAGAGGGTATTCAGGGCCTTTTTTGTGCTAGGCAAGTGCTTGAATCATGAGCTATAGCCTTGGGTGGCTGATCACTGTTGATGCTTTTTTTTTCCAGTCTTCCATGCCCCATCCTCTGCCATACCCTTCTGAGAGGTCCCATGGACCACCTTTCTTGGATTTCCTTACCACATACAGTATTGTTCTTGTGTGTCTTTGGTCACATATCTCTTTCAGGTTCCTTGCTACAAACCTTGATGGACCCACATCTGTACCTTCTCAGCACAGACACTTCTAAGACATGGCCCCTTCTCCTCTGAGCCCTAGCCCTGACAAGAGAAAGTCAGAATGAGCAGTCCTAAAGGACCTCAACAGATTCTGGGTGGGTCTAGCCCACCTAGGGCTTCAAAGGTACCAGCCAGCAACTGGCATTCCCTCTAGTGTAGGAAACAGCCAGCATGGGTTCTTTTTCCTAGCATCCAGAAGACTGTCCCAAAGTCCTGCCTGGAAGAGGGTCATTGCTGAAAGCCATTTGGTAAATATCAGCTTTAGGCAGAGCAGGTGGGAGGCAGCATCGGCATGGCCAGTGTTGGAGAGGGAAATAATGGACTCAGAGTGCTCAAAGCTGGGGCTGCTCACTGAACCCCAGCAAGGGGACCAGCACTCTCTCCATGCTCTTGCCCCTTACACCCCAGTGCTCCGGGCTGCCTGACCGTGTCAGATGATTGCCATGGCTGCCCCTGTAGGAAGAAGCTTCCTCACTCCTCTGGAGCTGGAGTCCCAACTCTCCAAGGACACATTCTTTTCTCCACATTCCACAGGATCAGGTAACCTTAGCCTCTGCCTCATTTGTATCCAGTCTCAACATCTGTGCTCTCTGGAGCCATATCCATGGGTGAATGTGTTGTTAAATGACTAAATGATGGATAGAATGAGCAAGTGATAGTTAAAAAGCTCCGGACAAACAAGGTGCTACAGAGGGCTTTTCAAAATATCTGCAGTTACCCTAGGGAGGGGAAGCAGCAGCAAAATCAGGGCAGCACCTGGTGGGGGAAGGGGAGATTCCTGAGACAAAAGGCCTGAGTTCCCTCCACCAGGTCCCTGGACCAGCTAGCCAGACAAGTCTGTAGAAGAGTTAGGGTGCTGTGCAATGGGGTGGTAGTGGTGGTCTTGATCAATTAAGTAATTACACACAACTTTATAGGCAGTGGTCTGCAAAACTGAGCCTTGTCAGTTGCTACCCCCTCCCACTGCATACCTGGGGTATCACTAACAGGAAGCTGTAACAGAGGCCAGGAAAGGGTTAGGAACCCCGCCTCACACTTCTCAGCTTTGTGCAGTTTTGGGGGATGTGACCACTCCCCTCCTTCCCATTCATTTCCAAAGAAATCTTTACTTCTGTCACAGTCCCAAGCCAGCCAGTAACTTTTAATAGATCCTTTAGGGAGCCTAACAGAGTCTGATTGTGTGCATGTGTCTATCTGTGTGTGTGTGTGTGTGTGTGTGTGTGTGTGTGTGTTCTTAGCTGGAAAAACATATCTGATATGCCTATTGTGTTCCTAATAAAAAAGTAATTAAAGTTCAATCCCATCTGGGCCATGGAGATGCGGTGAGAAATGAAGCCAGAGCGTGGCAGAGCAGACACTAAGAAACCCCACCCCAAGTTCATACTACAGTGTTCCTAGGTTACAAGACAAGAAGGGTAGAAGCCCACTTTACCCCTGTAGACACTGAGGCCCTATCAGGACAGGAACTCAATTCTGCACCTCCAGTATATAGCACACAGTTGGCAAGATGTGCAGGAAGCCCCAAACATTCGTTAAAAAGATGAGTGAATCGTTACTGAAATTACTTGTGGATTGTGTAATATACAGCAACAGGACAAGGGCCATACCCAAGATTCCTGACCGTCTGCTGTGGTGAGTCATCCAACTCCAAGAACAACAGGAGCCCTGGCTAGCCCCTCCTGCTAGGCTACAGGGACACTGAATCTCTTCAAAAGTGACACAAGAAAGGACATGCTAAAGTGTTCCTCAGCCCTGTTGCTGACTTGGGTCACCTGTTCCTTGATTTATTTTAGGCTTTGCATCCTTGGGCTACTAACTATTTTTGTAGCTGTTTAGAACACTTGTCCTGTTTAGAGACAAGAAGTTAGACAATAATATCTCTGCTTCCGGTAACGACAGGAACTGAGGTAATTAATGAAAGGCAAAACCCAAACCTGGTCCTAAGTATGTTTCATTACAGGCTTTCTAGTCCTGTGGTCAGTCCATCACCTTCTATGCAGGGGCAGAAAGGGCCCAGCTACGGCTGGAGTCTGCTTTTGCCTTCTATACAATAAAGAATCCAGGTCTAAAGATATGGGTGGCCCAAGCAGGCAGGGAGAAAGGTCAGTGAATATAAAGGGAAAAAAGGCCCACAACAAAATAAAAGAAAGAGAAGAATCTGTTTTGATGAGTCAAACAGAGGGAAGATGGGTCTCCCATATGGTCCCTGGGGTGTTGCCCCCAGGGCCAGAGGGAACTGTCAATCATAGCTACAGAAAAGGCTTAGGGGAACTTTCAAAGCAGATGAATTAACTCTATGCTGCAAAATGAATGTGTTTCACAGACAGCTGAGCAGAGGACCCTGCAAGGCAGGGGGCTCCAGGCCTTAAAGAGATGAGAGGGATGTAAAGGAGTGTGACAACATCTGAACCTGCTTGCCCGTCACAGCTGCACGGCCTGGATGGAGGCCATTCACAGCCAGGGGCCCCATCCACCCCCTTCTGCCTTGTTAATGAAACCAGCATGGGGATCCTAATGACTGATCAAAGCCCGGCCAGCTTCCCCAGGTCTGATGCACCCTGAGTTCTGCTTGGAGCATCAGGGTGAGGATAGAAAGGGAAAGCAGGGGTAGTGGGACAAGAGAAAAAGCCATGTATCCTGGTGTCTGGCTAGCCTCACCTTCCCCTTACAAGAAGGTGGGAAAGCCTGGATCTATGAGTGCAGTCTCCTTGGTTCTGACACCATTCTCTTTATTCCAAGGGTTGCAGGGGATGAAGCAATGGAACTATATTTTGTCAAAGGACTTCCTTCCTTCTGGAGGGAGCTTCCCCAGCTGGGCCTGAAAGCTGAGTTCTCATTTAGTCATCTTGTGCTCTCTGATGAATGAGGAAGCCAGTCCTGAGTAAATGCCAAAGTCCCTTTCAGAGCAAGTATCATCATGCCATTCAGTGTCAGCTCCCAGCTACCTGCCTATATCCATTTATTCCTAATCTCTCCCACTCACTGACTGCCACATCCACCAGAGCTGAAAAAGAATCCATTAATATTTCTGCTTCCTGGTCAAATGTTCCTGCAGCAAGGGTTGCTGGAGATGCACAGACAGAGAATATTAAACACTGAGTATCTATATCAGTAGACCAGATGATTTAAATATGTGTCTTGTCTATAAACCAAGAACATTTATGAAGAAGTAGGTGTGTGTCTATGTTTCAGGAAGAGTAGGGTAGGACTTGCTGCCTTGTGTGTCCTGGGGCTTAGCAAAGGTAGGGAAGCTGTTGCTCTGTTTCCTTGGATTGCTGGTGCAGCTACAGAAGGGCAGAACTGGCCTGGTGGAAGATGCTTCATAGGCATATGCTGCCTGATGAGAAACAGGAAGACATCAAGGTATTTCTGAGGTGGGAAGAAAGCTATGGATGAAGGGTATAGGATGAGAAGGCATCACGGGGTTGTTGATAGCATGAAAATTCTAGAAAGGAGACCAGAATGACACTTGGTGGTATTTTACAAACATATAATAAAGGGGTATGACTTTGAGAGCGCTATTAGAGTTGGTGGCAATTCTGGGGAAGTAATGGAGGCAGTAAAAATCCCAGTGACTGTGGGGACCAGGCCCACTGTGACAGAGTTGCATAAAAACAAAAACAAAAAATGGTGATATAGGATTCAACATGATGCACTGAACTGAGGGTTCATATATCTATCTCCTTTTTATCCACCCTCCCTGTAGACATTTTTATTAATCAACCCTTACAGAATTCTGAGCTTCAGCCATCCATCCCTATTTCCCTAGTGCATGAAATGAGGTCCTGGATCAAGGGCATAGACACAGCATATTGAAATTTAGGTGACATGTTTTTTGTTTTGTTTTGTTTTAAAAAAAAAGACAAAAATATACTGAAGAGTGACCTAAAGAGAAACCAGAGTATGAGGTATTGTGGTTACACAGTAGAGGGCGCTGCTGCTTCAACAGAATTCCACAGAAAGTGGAAAGTAGTCTGCTTGAAGGGTTCTACTGGGCTGTTGTTTTCTCAATTTCTAAATATACAGTCAGTCTTCAGAGCATCACAAACAGGATGATGTCCTTATGAGAAGTCACAGAGTTTCCCCCAGACAAATTCAAACAGCCCAGAGAGGCGAGAAGCCATTTAGCCATCATACCACTTTGGCTTATGCCCAAATAGCATAGGGCCATAACCATTAATGCTTCCCTACTAAAGTGGAAAAAGAGAAAAAAAGTCTCCCTCATTTCTAATAACTTTATTCCCTAAACTTCAAAATGAAAATTGCCAAGTTAAGAACTTGCCTAGAAAAAAATTCTAATTTATTATAAAGAAGGTCCGGGGCTTGGGAATTTTTTAATGCAGATTCCTAATTTTCCAAAGTGACATTCTCCTGTGCATTTGAATAGATTATGCTCAGTATTGCTAGCCTTTAGCACAACGGGAACATTATTAAAACGATTGCATGGGTCTCCAAGGAGCGGCTCTGCTTCTCGCTCCCTTTCTCATTTTGGGGACTCCATATCAGAGACTGTCCATTTCTTGCCTGTAAAAGAAACTGGGTTTCCGGGGAGGTGACATAGAGTCATTTCACACAGGGAACAGAAGTCACAAGATTAGGCCTGAAGGGGTAATGAAAGAGTGGGTCTCGTTTCCTGAGAATCCCCATTTAAGATGAGTCCCCTGTGTGCCTGACCTATGGTCCTATTATAAGGCCAGGCTTTTCTGAAGACACTGTGTCAGAGAGCAGCTGGTTCTTTAGGATAATGACATTACAAGGGAAATAGAGCAGAGTTTTCCCCTGAGAAGCTGGAGTTAGCTCCTGAAAGCTGAGAGGGAAGAAGGCAGGGGACCAGCTGCATGGAATGCTAGTGGCCAGCTCATGTGGGAAAGCCACCCTGGCCCTAAAGAATGGGGAAAGGGACCCCTGGGACTGTCTGACTCCAAGGGCCAGTACCCCAGGACCAGAGAAAGCAGCTTTTCTTCCATGAAGCTGCTGGAGCCTCTGTTTGGAAACCTTACTTCCTGCTTCCTTCCACCCTGTCCATCACTGCCTTAACCCTTCTTCTGTATCCTCCATCCTATGCAGAGCAAGCCTGGAGACTCCAGGACATGTGCCGAAAGGTCATTGAATGATGATGGTTTTGTACTTTTGGGGAAAGGAGTAAAAAATGGTCAGCAAAGTGGCCTGGCATCACTTGGAAACTTTCCAGAAGTTGGGAGTGACACTGTGACCAGGACAGCTTACTCTGGGCTTATAAGCTCGGGCATCAGAAAGCCATAGGTCCTAATGTGAACAGAGTCTCCTGCCCTGTGCCCACATCTGAATACTTGTTTCCATGTAGTCTGTGAGGTTGATTATGTTTGAAATGCTGGTGTGCAAGGGATAGAGACGGTCAGAGGATGGTGGTTTCAGAGAAGGTGGGCTGTCGCACAGTAGGGCTTCTCTTGGTTAAATGCCAAGTGAACATTGTAATGGGTGCAATTCACACGACAGGTGACCGATAGGTAATTGTTGAACTGATATGAACGGGCCAGACTTTCTCCTAGAGAAAGGAGGAAGACATTAGGTAAAGGCCAACAGGAGGGACTCTTCTGTGAAAGCACAGCCCAGAACTCAGGCTTTTGGAGACTCTGGGGCTGGTGGGAGGCATCTAGAGACAAGAAGGGATGCATCTCAGGAACAGCAGCAGCCCAGGCCACAGAAGCTGGAAGCTTCCAGTGGGGAAACAAAACACAAAAGAAAAACCCAGAGGGAGCCAAAGCATTGGGTAGACATTGCTGCTGAAGGTTTTGCAACCAGGGAAGATGTCTCAGAAGAACACAGAGCTGAAGTAATGATGGAAGATGAGGGCTGGAGAAGGGAGGTTGAAGTCCTGGACCAAGAATCCTGCTTTTTTTTTTTTTTTTTTTTTAAGGCAGATGCCCAGCAGACCCCCAAGAGATTCATCTAACAGACAGGTAGCCGGGTACTGGTGTGAAGGGCTCGGGTCCAGGGGAAGGAAGTGTGGTATTGGGGTAAGAGGAAAGTCTCTTAAACATTCACAAGCAGACTGTGGTGTCCCCAAGTCTCCAGAGTGAATTTTGCCCTGAGCAGGACTAAAGACTTTAGTTTTCTCTTCAATGTCTACAAAGTGAGAGCGGCAGATGAGTCTATGATCACAGCTCCAGATTGTGGTCCTGGTGACAGAACTAACCCAGGCAGTGTCTGAATCTGGTGTTTTGTCAAGTCCAGGGACTTTTCAAGCATCTGTGTCCACCATACCAGCCTCTCCAGAAGCCTCCAGAGCTGACAGGCTAAAACAGAAGCAAGGAGCCAGGAGCCCTGAAATATCCAAGTTCCACCCTCACATTGGATTTCCAAGGCTATACAGTACCTCCCCATTCTTCCCTGGCACACTCACCTGGGGGCTGTCCTGGTAGGGTGGGGGAGGGACATTCTGCGTGGCCATCATTGTCAGAGCTGGGGCTGGGGAGGCATGTTGCATCATGGGATTGATTCACATGGAGAATCTGTGGGCAGAAGAAAGGGGGCCGCACCATTAGTACAGAGTACAGGCAGCCCAGGGAACTAAAGAGCTTAATTTTTTTTTCCCACTCAGATTTGATGGGATATGCAGGGACTAGAGGTTCTTCAGGAGAACAAATCAGAACTACAGGAGGGGGCTAGGTAGAGAGAGGTTTGCTGTGCTATTTTGACTCAAAAGAAATAATATTCAAATGATATGTAAAACAATATGTATCCCGCAGTGATGCTATGCTCAGCTCGGTTGGCAAGGGGGAGGCAGTGGGTAGCTTGACTGGTGGCAGACCTACCTCATCTCTCTCACTTTGACAAGTGTGTCCCTGGCTCAACCCTTCCCAGGTATTCAGGAGAACCATCCATCAGTATTCCCTTAGGCCAGAAGTCCATCCGCCTCCAACTTCTACACTATGGATCTCCAAGCATACCTTCCCAAGTGTGCTCATCACACCCCCTAGTGGTAGCAAGGGACATGGGCCATCTGCCCTTTTCAAGACTGTCCAGGAGTGATGTTCTTGGAGGTTTGGGGAATGGAGAGTACAGGAAAACATTAGTCATTTCCTGGTTTTCTTAGGTGCATACTATGACCAGGACTTTTTTCAGTTTTGGTTTAATAGAGTCACAAGTATATAGAGCCAGAATGCTTCTTACATAAAAGATAGGCCATGAGGAGTGTGTGTGTGTGTGTGTGTGTGTGTGTGTGTGTGTATGTGTGTGTGTTTATGTGTGTGTTTTACAAGTCTGTTTCACTGCACCCCACACCACCACCCCATCACCAGTAAATAAACTGCCCACTTAGGGCCTCAAAATGTCTCCCTGAACGAGATCATGGTTTGTAAGTAGAGACAGCCTGGCAGTAGTGCCACCCCAGGAAACAGAATGCCAGAGAGATTCTGAGCTGCAGGGGATGCCCTAAAATATTTAGAGACAGGCATTCACAGGCTAGTTGCTGATACAACACTGTCCAGAACAGGGCAGGAAAACCCTAAGAACATGGAAAAATAGAAACTGCCTCCTGGGCAGAGGGGCTGGTGAGTTAGAAACCTTTCTGAGTTAGTGTTCCGACCTCCCTGTCTCTCCTTGATGGCATTTAGGGGGGTCTCACCAGTCTTCCCCCTTCCCTGGACTTTCCAAATGTCCACATACCTGAGGTCTGTAGCAACTTAAAGGTGTCTTAGAGGTGCCATTAAAAATGTGGGTCTCTGGAGTGTGTGTGTATGGGGGGTGGATCTTGTTATTATTGCCCATTTCAGGAAGGGAAAAAAGAACTGCCCTGACCTGACCCAAGTCTCTAAAGTAACGGGCATGCTTTGACCTCAAGTGCACATGCAAAGCAGTGGGGATTCATGTTTCATTCAACAGATGCTTATCACATATCAACTCTGTGCAGGGGACTGTGTTAAGGAGTGAGGCAGGATGAACGAGGCCAGATCTTCTCTCCAGGGAGCTCGGTGGGTAAAGGGAGGTAAGAAGAAAGAAAAGTGGGTGTGGAGATGACATTGCAGGGAGCAACAGCTATTCCTAGGCAGGGTGCCTGCACTTCTCTCCAGTCCTGACCTGCCTCAGAAGACACACCATTGGGTTAGCCTTGAGTCCACCTCAACATCATAGCACTGAGACCCAGGCTATCCTTGGCAAAGGAGCCTAGGACAGAGCAGAGTAGGAGAGCCTGTCTCCTCTGTCAGGAAACGCATCAAGGTTTGTCTTCATGGCTAGCCCTTGTGCGGGTTGTCAGCCATGGGAAGCCAGGGCAGACTAGAGAGAATTCCAGCTGGGAAAGGAAGGGGCAGATTATTTCCTTTTCCCGTCCTCCTTTGCAGTGCTGGAGATGGATCTCAGGCCCTTGTGTTGTTCTATCTGACCTACATCCCTAGCCCAAAGGCAAATTTCTTGAGGCATCAGAAAGACCTTTCAAATGAAGGCTCTTGAAGAAAGCCAGGTGTGGTGGCACACATCTGTAATCTAGCACTTGGGAAGCAGAAACAGGAAGTCACAGCAAGGTTTGAGGGCAGCCTTGTCTACATACTGAGTTTCTAGGCCTCTAGGGCTACATAGTGAGACCCTGTTCCCCACCCAAAAGACTTGATACCAAAACGAGTGTCTGAGCCCTTTTGAAACCTTAGAGAATAAGGAAATAGAGATCTTGGGGGATGTTGAGAACTATGTCAGGTAAGACAACTTTGACTGGGCCTGGGGTTTGGTATGTGGGGTGGGGTGGGGTGGGGTGGAGTGGGGTGGGAGTGAGGCAGGAGCCCCCCTCCTCCAAGCACCAATCTTGGATGTTCAGTGACTGAAGGGCTGCAGGGTTGCAATACCAGAAATCTCCGGAAGAGGGAGCACAGGGCAGAGATACTGCTGGAGCAAAATCCAAGGTTTTTCTCAGCCTGTTGGGGCAACTGTTTCTTTTTAACATTGGTTTTGAGTCTTTTGGTAACTTTATGTTATAAATGAGAAGCTCATAGTAAAGTCAAGGCAAAGAAAACTCAAACAGGAAAATTTTGGTAAACAGAAATGTCATAAATCCTCTGTCTTTTGTTCATGAGCCCATAATGGAAGCAGGGTCAGTTAAGAAACTGTAACAGACGTACCTCGATAACGTCTGTTACAAGAGCTCAGAAGGATAGAATGTTCTGTTCCTAGAATCAACCATCCACGAGGCGGAGACATTTTTTAGTTCTGAACCAGGCTGGGCAGCAAGAAGCCCAAATGACTCTGGCCCCTCCCCTCTGGGTCACCACAGGCCCCTAAGCCACTGCCCATTGCCCTCTAAGGATTTCTCTTGCAAGAGAACTGGAGGCCTTTTCAAAAGAGGCTTAAGATACTCTCTCAGCTCATACAAGCACAGAAGTGTCTGGAAACTTGACTCTCTGGAGCTCAGCTGCCATGAGACGATTCCCCCAGCCCCCGCTGCTCATCTCAGGTGGCTTGCTGCATACATACCCTTAATCCATCCACCCACACATTCACTTCCAATCCTGCTTGATCTTCCAGGAAAAGGCAGAGACCTCATCCTGGAGAGGAATGTGGGGATCCAACTCATCCTGTCAGGGTCTGAATGTGGGGGAGTCCTTCAGCAATAGCTGGGGGTCTTGAACCTTAGGGGAAACCTGCCCTATGCAGTTTCTTTGGCAGCAGAACCCAGTTGAGGGCTCAGGGCTCCAGGGCTTTATTCATCGGTTCTGTGGGGTTGCTGGCCCTGTCCAAGGGCCCTCTTATTTTATCATCAGACACCACGCCAGAGCATTCAAGGGACCTCAGCCAAGGCGGTAATCAGAGGGCTCTGAGGAACATTTACCCTGGAGAATTCCTTGCTCTGTAGGCCCAGCTTGAGAATTTTCTCTTTAATGCTGAAACCTTTATTACAAGGCAGCTACGGGGTAGGGGAATCCCATGGATCACTCAACTTCACAAGCTATCCAGGAGGAGGTAATTTGTGTTACTTGATGCTATCAAAAGTGCCATTTTGCAGGCTCAGGAGCCAAATGAGGTTGTAGGGTACCAGGACCACAAAGGCAGGTACAGAAGCATCTCCACTTTGGGAAACAGGAATGTGCAGCTTACTGATGCCTCTTTCCCGGCCTTCTTAGCTTTAGCTCCCCAGACCCAGCACCATGATGCCCCCAGACTGAAGCACAAAATCCAACTCCAGAGTGTTGACAAACACAGGCTTAGGAAAAAAAATTGCCAAGCTCATTAGAAGGAGCTCATTAGGACTTGTTGACATGAAACCCATTAGACCAATTAACATTCCATTAACGGCCTAGGGCACCAAGGGGTTAATGCTGCTGGGCAGTAATTGGGCAGGGGTGTAGGGGTTGGGGGCTCAAGGCCTTAAGGATGAGAAACAAAGTCTAATTGGGAACTGTCTGGCCAGCTGGCCTGACAGCATTTGTTCCTGGCCCCTGACCTCAGCTGGGACTAAATGGTATCCTTGCATCCGGTGCTGAGGTAAGAGAAAGAAGGAAAGCCCAAATTTGCTTTGGCCTCTCCCTGTCACACTCCTCTGCTTTAGACTGGAGACTGGCAGGTGGTCGGAGTAGGAACAGGGTTGGGAGGGGTGGGGCCCTTCCACCCTCTGACCCTGATGGTTCTGTTTTCTTCATCTGTGACATCTCCCTCCTCCTCTCCCTCTGGTCTTGCTTTATTCATTTTATTTTATATTTTATTTTTGAAACAAGGCTCTCCTTAGGTAGCCCAGGCTAGCCCCCTAACCCTAACCCTAACCCTAACCCTAACCCCCTGCTTCAGCCTCTAGGGTGAGTTCTGGAATTACAGATGTGTACCACCACATCTGGTTGGTCCAGTATGTTTTTTAGCTCGGAGAAGTGAGTGCCTTCCCCTCTTTAGAAACTGGTTTTCTGTAATGTTACCTACTTTTTCTACGTAAAAAAACATGGGATGTTTCAGATCCCTGGAATGCTGAGGTGGTCTTTGGTGTTCTGCCCACCCTGTAATAAACAGTTAAGAGAGCTCTCAGAACATTCTCTGCTGTTCTTTTTTTTCTCTTTCTCCGCCTCTCTCCCATCCTCTTCTCTCTCTCTCCTCTTTCCTTCCCTCCCTCTCTCCTTCCCTCCCTCTCTTCTCCTCCCTCTCATCTGTCCATGAGTCTCCTTGCTCAGTATAAGTAGAGCCTATGAAAGTCTCACTCTGTGACTGAGTCTCAATTTCCCAATCTGCAAAATCAGTTGAATAATATTTACAAGGTCATCATCAGTTCTTAAATGCCAGGCTCTAGTCCATGGTCAGGGTCCAAAAGTCTAGATTCTACAACCTGTAAACTTTTTTGTACACGTCACTTTTCCTTTTGGATTGCAGAATGAAAGGAGCCTCCAACATCTGCAAAGCCATTGTCCACACTTAGCCCTCTATATACCCTTACTGACTTGAATGGCTTCATTCCAAGGCTCAGTAATTCCCTTCCTCTCCCAGTTCACTTGCAAGTGGAGGTGTGTGTGTGTGTGGGGGGGGTGGCTCCTGAAGGCAGCAAAACCAGAACCCTCCCTCATTCTAGTCCATGGCCTCCTAGGTTATTCCTTCTCCACCTGCATCCCCAAAGCCTCCCTCTGTACAGCTGCCCAGAGCAGCGGTTCTGATGTCTAGACAGATTTACAGGAGGCTGAAATAACACTGTGAACTCAGTAGGAGGGGCTGACAGGCTGCATCAGGAACCTGGCTGCCTTTAGCCTCTCCCTCAGGGGCAGGTGCCTCAAACTTGGCACCTGCACTTTCTTTTCCTTCAGTGGTAAGGCTTGTCCCCTATGACAGGCACCAGTCCAGATCCCTTCCCAGAAGCCACCTGTAGGTGGCGTCGTAAGCCCCCTCTCTTTAATTGCATTATATAATATAACCTGTTTACTAAATCAAGTAATCAGTCGCCTCAGGATTTACAGCTTCGGATGTGTATAGAGAATTGGACTTTGAGTCAAATTTAAAAACAAATAAAAATGAGAGGCAGCTGTTGCTGATAGTGTGATATTCATCTTTTGGAAACAAATTCACCCCAGTGCTATAAATTATGCCTGGAAAAAAAGTGTTGTTGTTGGTGGAAAGGAATTGGCTTGGTCTCCTCTGCTGGCAACTCAGAGCGATGAATCTTGAAATAACGGTGTCAACCTGTCACTGATTTCATGTGACTCTGTGGATTTATCTAAAGAAACGCAGGCGTGTAGATTCGCACTACACACACACACACACACACACACACACACACACACACACACACACACACTACTCTCTAGGTCTCTGTAAGACTCAGTAGAGGCTGGAAACCACGTGCTGGAAGCTGAGTGTCTACAGGAACTCTGTAGTCCCTGGAATGGATGACTGGGGTTAGCATAAGAGGACAGGCCATGTTTGAGGCCAGTGGGGGATGAAGAGGATGAAGGGCAAATGAGAAGCAGTAGTGAGTGGGCTACAAAGTTCTAGAATGTGAACAGGGACTTCAATCCAAGTTAGTTTTCAAAGGAGGGAGACATGAAGGGTCTTTATGATGAGAGCTGAAGAATCCTTGGGAAAGACATAGGCACCCCAGGACCCTGTGAGTGATCACAGCTCATCAGACACTGACAATCCACTGTACAGAATGACTCACGAGAGCACTGCCAAGGCTGGGAGAAAGGCTCAGGACCTGAAGTCTGGTGACTTGAAAGCCACAGCCTAGCAGACCCCTCTTCCTTCTCCCTCTGATTTCAGGATGTTGGGGGCAAATGACAGACCTTTATTTCGCCATATCACTAAGAGAAAAACATGGGATAGGAATGGAGAAGGATTTTTCTCAGGTCTGATCTCTCCATTTCTTTGTCTCAAGGTTGACTTGCTCTACACTTACTCAGTTCCCAGGGCACACACTGCACCTGGCCCAGAGTCTAGGCTCTTGCAGAATGACATAGTTAGAAGATGCACTTCTCAAGCATCCCTCTAGCTTGCTTGGAACACTCAATAAGTGTCTTCAGATCTGAGCAGGAAGTAGCAATAACAGCAAGACCACCGAGCCCTCTGGTCACCTATATAGCTCACAGTGTCAATATTCCTTTCCTACCTTCTAGGGTTTCATGCATAGATGGCGGTGCCAGGTCACACCCTAGTATCATGATGCTGATCTCCAGGGAATGGAGTGGGGATGCAGCAGATTCCTTAAGAAATGTGAAAATCCCTCTCCCTCTCTTTCTTCAGCCCTAAGTGCCTGGAGCAAATGAGTAATGCTGATCTCTTCTGGCTCCTCACCCCCAGGGACAGCCCTACTTCCAAGGCCCTCCACACATCAGCTTTCTCCACCCCAAGGTCCACTTGCTGTTTATCCTTATCTGGAATAACAATATGTCACCGTCTAAGTGGGCAAATGAGTCTTTTCTGCATAGCTATGTATGATCCAGTCTAGAGATGAGTACCAGTTTGCTATAGAAACCATCTCTGGGGTATGTGAAGTGGTTATTTCCCATCCTGTATTCCTTGGGATCTATTGCATTAGGGAGGGGGTGCTTAGTAATCTCATAAGGCGAAGAATTTGATTAAACAGGATCTTGGATTGGGTCCCTAGCCTTTGCTGGGAACATGGGGGATTGCTGAGAATGAATCCTAGAACCTCATTACTGCCCTCCGCATCTCCTCACTCTACAGCACACAAAACTCCATTTCCTTGGACTCCAGTCTGGACAGGTTTCCCACAGAAGAGCCTACTGCCATGCTCTGTCACTAGGAGGGACATGGCTCTAACTCACAGAGGTCCCAGCTTATCAGAGCCCAGAGTTCCCTGGCTACCACCTCCCCTCAACTCTTCTTCCAGTTCAGCCATTCTCCAGTTGGGCAAGAAAACACTGACCAGGGTCCAGAGCCCCCTCCTCAGCTGCTCCCACTGGTTACCATTTCAGCAGAGTGGTGGAGTCTCTATCTCCTGCCTCCCTGCCTAGCTGTCACACCTTTGCTGGCTTCAAAAAGCCGCTGATATATTTTACAAACTGAAACAGCAATTTAATTCCCCCTGATAGCAGCAATTGTCCATTAGATCTTCCTACCGAGGAGCTTAACAATAATTCCTTTCATCCAACTGCTTGTCTCTTCTTGATCTGAGAATCAATCCCATAAATAGCAGGCAAGAGTTTGCACATTACTCTCCCCTCCAGCTTTTAGCATTTTGATGAAGATTCTCATCTCTTCTTTAAGCACTTTACAACTTGGCAATTTTTCTCCCTTTGGTTCCTTTAAACAAAATAAAACAACAATACAAACCCAGAAAGGAATGGGGGGAGCATTGGCTGTGAGGGAAAGCATGGTGCTCCCAGTGCTTTCCCAGGAGAAAGGTTTGTTCTCCACAGCGCTGGGAAACAGGGAGTGGCCCAAGCACTTCTGATGGGTACCGCCCTGCCCCAGTGAGGTATCATTAGCCTCTTAAACTTCACACACACTGAAATTGGGTCTTGCTTTTGTCAGCAATGTTCAACTTCCAACAATTTCCCCCTTCCCAAATACTCATATGTTGTGCTCAGAAATGGAAGCAAGGCAGAAGCCCAGCCGCTGGCCTGGGGCAAAGGCTTCAGTTTCCTGCTCACCCTTGAGGCAACCCTCTTACCAAAAATGAAATTGTGAAGTCTATGTTTTCTGTTTTATTTTAAATCAGGCTAATATTAAAGGCTCCCTGGAAACTACTGAGAGAGACAGTGCCTCATCGCTGCCCTCAGCCCCTTCTGGCTTCAGGAGGATGGCTTCTAACTTGAGAACATTCTGCCTCAGGCCTTCAGCTGCTGGGATCACAGTCATGCCCCACCAACCCAGTCACTGTCTTCCCCTTTTCGTCTCTTCCCTTCTTTGAGTCTACCCAAACATCCTGGGTAGAAAGAGAGGAAGAGGCAAAGGAGATGCTTGAAGCCTTTGACTCAACCATGTGTCTTTTTCTTTGCAGCTCCAATGTTTAGTGACAGAGGAGAGCCCTCCAGATCCTCCATGGGATGTTGATGACAGCAGATTGCCAGGGCACCGGGGAGATCCATCTTGGTCCCCTGAGATCCAACCACGTGTTCCCTCTTGTCTGCACACATGAAGAGAAACAAGTTTGAACCCAGGGACCCAAGAAATAAAACAAAGGTCCCCCTCGACAAACTCGATTCCCAGGTTTATTATTATTTGTGGAGAGCTGACAGCGGCTTTGGGAACAGAGCTGAGAAAACAACACAGGCCTGGCCCCTGAGGCTCACAACTCAACAGAGACAAACAGCTCAGACACTGGGGATCCAGGATGATAGAAACCAGGCAGCTACCTCCCTGATGCCTTGCCTGCCAACCCTTGACTAGTCTGAGGGCGGAGTATACTCCACCTAACGGAAGAAGGGGAGGGCTGGAGCACAGAGTGGGCACGCCAAAGCCTCTTCAGTCTGTTAGCTGGGACAATCTCAGACTCCCATGGAGCCAGAGCCTCTACAGAGGGCCTGCCAGGACATCTTCGCTTTGAGAGGCACCAGCCTATGTTCTTTGGTTAACAGATCCTGGTCCCAAGTCTTTAAATTCACCTCTAGGGAAAAAAATTAAAAAGATCAAAAAGCAACTTTTTGGAAACTGATCTCTGGGCTGGGCTCTGATTATCACCATCAATTTTGTGTCCTTAGGGGTAGGTGACCCACTCTGGTTTAGGTGGAGTTCATTTACCTTGGCCCTTACTGCTGTTAGAATGAGGGCATGAGCCTCAACTTTACGCTCCTGACCCCTTCTGGTAAACATGTCCCTTGTCCTTGTAAGATGTATACTCTGCACCTTTCCCTATTTTTCTTGTCAGTTAGATCAGTATTTTATATTTCACAACCATGCCAATTCCTTTGTCAAAATTTTGCTTCAAACACTATTTGATCATAAAACCTTTTTTTCCATCCCATCCCAGGCCAGCATCATTCAGTCTTGCAACAGGCAGACATGGGGGCACTTCAGCAGGCCAGGCTGTGGCATACAATTCTAAGTTATCAAAAATTCCCTTCTGTACCACATGCCTTTCTTGCCTGGTGACCTCTTTGCTCTCCAGCATAAATGAGCTCATGGCAATGGCTGCCATTTTCTAGGTATTTTCTGTGGGGTAAAACTGTGTACAACTTGAGTTCAGAGATTTCTTTTTCTCATGCACATACCTGTATGGCCACAGATCCATTTTTTTGGCTTCCTGTTAAACTGTAAAATAAGCACATCCGGGACCCTTTAGGTCTCAGTGAGAATGGCTTGTTAGCCCCCTTCCTCGTCACTAATTTTGATGAGGGAAAGACAGTAATATGGAATAAATAACAACTGCTATTTATTGTGCCCTTACCTCAAGTACAAATGTTTCAGGGTAAAAGCAGGAAAGGAGACCAGCATAGAGATGGCAAGGCGATCATGAAAACCAGCTGCCATCTTGACCTTGGCCCTCTACAGGGGCTGTCCTTTGCTTTTCATGTAGTTCAGACTTCTAAAATCCCACCACGTGGATAATGCCGCTGTTTTCTGTGTGTGATGCATAGGCTTTAGTGACAGCTGATGTATGTGCTTCCCATACTGTCCCATAGTGGGGCTACTTCTTCCCCGCTATCCTTTTCTGTCTGTGGTAGCAAGCAGTGCTGGTCCAAACGTATGCAAATATTTGATTGCATTTTGCTCCTTGTTATTTTATAGAAAAATGAATGAGAAGCAAATGAAAAAAGAGTGCTGATCCCAGAGATGCAGGGGGGTGTATCTTGTAATGTGATGAAACCGAGACAAAGATGGAAGGCATTTAACGTGCTGGAAGCAGCAGATCTGGAGTCGCTGTCACTGGACTGTGTGTTCAATTAGGAGGTGAAAGAATAAAATCAAAGAATGAGCATGAGATAATGAGTGTCTGTCTGGTTGAAAACTGAGTCTCAGAGGCGATGCTTAGTTGGAAACCTGATGCTGTGTTTTCTTGTCAGGGAGGAACTTTGAAAACACACAGTGTAGGCTCAAGCCCCAGACTGCCTGGTCCTGACTGTACATGCCAGCATTAGGCCAGAGCTCTGACTAACCATTGACTCAAGTTCTGTTAGTGCCTCCATGTCAGTCTGTACTCTAGTGCCTTCTAGGGGCCTAGGTGGTGTCAGGGGAGGAGAATCTCACAGTTAGTCTTTTCTGTCTCTACAAGGCCTTCTTTACCATCCCACGATGGCTTTCTAGGACCATCCACAGTTACCAAAAATAACCTGCAATTCTAAAATAATCCAAAAGCACAGACTCTTGTCTCTTTCTTTCCAAAGTTCAGTGACATTAGGTGTTTTAAGCCAGGGCGCTCCATCATTAGGAAGTGACCCGTTCTGGTCACATCTACCTAAGTTCCAGTTGTCTATTTCCACAGAAGCCTCCTCTATTGTACCTTTCTTCTGAGCCTTCTTCTCCTTTCTTCTCTGCCCAGAGAGACTCCAGGCACCAAGCTGCATGGGCAGCTGATGGAGACATTGTAGGAAGACAGCAGTAGTGTTATTACTCATCGTCTCTAAAGCAGGCTGCTGCTAGATGTAAGGACAGAGCTCCAGGCTGTTTTGCCTCCCATGGCTTCTGGCTTCCTGCGTCCCCTTTCCCTTTCACCCCAGCCTTAGGAAGGAGTTTGCAGTTCTCTGGCTCCCACCAGGGAAATCTTTAGTCATGTTTCAGCCCTTCCAGCTGCATTCAGACCCAGAGACGTGTTTCATATTGGCAGCAGACTTTGAACACTAGCAACTTGTCTCAGAAGTTTAACTCGCACGGAACCTTTGCAGTGACGACTAATTTCCTATCATTATGATGCTAATGGAAAAGAACATATGAGCCCTGCCTTCAGCAAGTTAAAAATCGTGCCTCTCTTTCTCCTTTCTCTTAGAAGATAATTCTCCCCCGTGCCAAGGCAGGGGCCAGTGGGTGGAAGAAAGAGTAGAGAAGATAATTTTGCCCACTGGTCCTCAAGGACCAATTAAGAGGCTCCGGCTTACAACAGACACCAATCTCTTGGGATGAGAGCATCTTCCATGGTCAGGCTGCCAAAGGTAAAGGAAGTAAGCATTTTGACTCACTTTGTGCAGAACAGGGTGACCTAGGCCAGCAGAGAAAATGATGAGGGAGGTCATCAGGATGGAAAGGACTGGTAAATAAGATCCTCATCTAAGATCATCCTAACCCTCAAAAGCATCAGTTGGAAAGCAGGGATGGATCCCTGCCCTCTGCAGGCCACACTCTATGCTATCTTTTCTCTGAGGTGCCTGGCTGTGTGTGGTCAGATTCTCTGCTCTGGGGCATCCTAAAGGCCAACCTGCAAAGTCCTTGTCCTAGAATTTGTACAAGGAAGAAAATGATCCCAGTGGGAGACTTGAACCACCAGGATTCTTTCTTTAACAAGAGATACATGTATGTTCATGGCCTTAAAAGGGGGGAGGGATGTCCTAGTCAGGGTCTCTACTGCTGTGATGAAACATCACGACCACAAAGCAAGTTAGAGAGGAGAGAGTTTATTTGGCTTACACTCTAATATCACTGTGTATCACTGAAGAAAATCAAGAAGGGCTAGACCCTGGAGACAGGAGCTGATACAGAGGCCTTGAAGGATGCTGCTTATTGGCTTGCTCATCATGGCTTGCTCAGCCTGCTTTCTTGTAGCGCTCAGGACCACCACCAGTCCAGGAGTGGTGCTACTCACCATGGGCTGGATCTCATGGAGGCATTTCCTCTACTGAGGTTCCTTCCTCTCGGATGACTCTAGCTTATGTCAGATTGATACACAAACCCAGCCAGTACAGGGGAGTAGGCAAGATGAGTAGAGAGAAGAAGAGGAAGGAAACTCATTTCAAAGGGGCTGGAGAGTCAAGGACAGAGGATGCTATGGAGATAGAGGGCTCGTTACAATGGTCCACAGTGGGAGGATGGCTGCCATGCCGTCCTGATTTGTACCCCAGCTTTCTCTTTACAGATAAGAAACTTACTACTTCTACCCTGGCTCAGGAGCAGTGGGGACTCAAGATTTTGAGGTTAATAGTCAGAGGACTAAGAGAGCTAGTTCATGAAGAACCAGGATCTCTAATTTCTCAGAGCAATTTGTCCAGGTCAAGCAGCAAGTTGGCGAGGGTCATCAGTAAAGCTCAGTTCCCAAATAGCAGACTCAGGAACCAACTACTAGGTTCCAGGCACTGTGTAAGCAATGGCTATGCCCTACAAAGAAAACAGAGACTATGGGGGTAGGGTCAGGGAGGGATATGACTAAAGAAAATGAAAACTTCCCTGAGCTGAAGCCAAGCAGGTAACTTCAGAGTCAAGAAGAGTCCAACGGCTGGGGAAGAGAAAGACAAAAGCAAAGCTTCAGATCCCAAACTATACCAGTTCTGAACCCTGAAGAGAGAGCTGGAGAGATGGCTCAGTGGTTAAGAGTACTGACTGCTCTTCCAGAGGACCCAGGTTTGAATTCCATGACTCCCATTGCAAAACACCAATATATATGAAAAAGAATGGCACCCACAGTTTCCATGGATATCCACAAGCAGGAAATATGCTCCAGAGCAACATCATAAAGACCTAAGAGGTGGGACTGAGAGCGTTCCTCAGTGGCAGAGCATTGCCAGTGTGAAAAGCCTTGCACTTGATTCTTAGCATAGCAGAACAAAAAGCCTGAAGCCTAAGAGGAAGGTTCTGAGCTCAGTCAAACTGTCAGTCAAGGGTGTAGATGAAGTCAATGCTGGCTATGTGAGAGCTCACCTTAATTCCCATGCAGCAATACAAAAACCAACCAAACGAAAACCAACAACAAAAACCATATCTACAGGTGACATTCCAGTAAAACCAATAGTTCTGCATATTACAACATATAAGGAAACGCAGGGAAAAGGACAGCATTTGCACAAAGAGCAACTCAGCATGACTTTGCTGATGGGGGAAATCCAGAGGGACATTACACCACTGTGTTCTTGACCCATGGGATCTGTCTCCTTCCTGCAGTCAAAACACACAACCAGATTATGTGGCTGAGTGACATTTCCATGTCCACACTGGGTTCAATGCCTTCCAATATAGCACAGTCCTTCTTTAAAATTTTGTTTGCTTTCAAGACAGGGTTTCTTTATGTAGTCCTGACTGTCCTGAAACTTGCTCTGTACACCAGGCTGGCCTTGAACTCAGAAATTCACCTGTTTCCCCGAGTGCTGGGATTACAAGTGTGTATAACCATTGCCCAGCATAGTTCAGTCTTCTAATTGACCTTCACTCAGAATCTAGAAGTAACTACACTAATACAACATAATGCAAATCTTTTAAGCCTTAAGGTAAAGAATATAGACAGTATGCTATTATACTATATACACACTGTATGAAATAGTACACAATATGTTTTTTATATAGTGCTAGCTATTATATTGTTAAATACACTATTTTCTTTTTCCTTTTTTAGCATTTTGGTTTTTGAGACAGGGTTTCTCTATATAGCCCTGGCTATCCTGGAACTTATCCTGTACACCAGGCTGGCCTGGACCTCAGAGTTCCTCCTGCCTCTGCCTCCCAAGTACTGGGATTAAAGTTATGTGCCACTACATTTTCATTTTCATTTTTGAAACAGGGCCTCATTACATAGCCCAGGTTAGCCTTGAACTCTTGACATTTCCTTAGCATCCTGAGAGCTGGGATTATAAGCATGTACTACAAAGCTTAGATAACTTTATGTATCTATATATTATGTATATATCATGTAATAAAAATATCACATAAAGTATTTAAAGCATTATATTTTGGGCCGGGAAGACGGCTCAGTCAGTGGTTATGAGCATTTGCTGCTCTTATAGAGGACCTGGATTCAGTTCCCCGCATATACAGGATAGCACACAACCATCCATAACTTTATTTTCAGGGGATTCAATGTTCTGAGAGCACCAGATATGCATGTGGTACACATGCAAAAACGCAAGCAAAACAATCATCTATATAAAATATAAAATAAATAAATCTAAAACATTTAAAAAGCATTATATTTCATGTGCCAAAATATTAAATATAAAGTATATAGCTTCCATGGCTATTTATTGCAAAATTAGAAATAAAAACATAGTGAAGAAATGATGTTGTGATGAAAGAGAAAGGTCAAGCACTGTGGAGTATGACTTCCTGGCATATTATTCAGGAGGCAGAGGGAGGAGAAATGCTATGTGTCCAAGACCAGTCTGACCTACAATAGTGAGTTCCAAGATAGCCAGGAGCTACAGTGAGAAACTGCTTCAAAATTGAAAAAATAAATGGGAAAATATTTTAAAGAAAAGAGGGGCTGGAGAGATGGCTCAGCAGTTAAAAGCACTGACTGTTCTTCCAGAGGTCCTGAGTTTGATTCCCAGCATTCATATGGCAGCTAACAACTGTCTGTAATTCCAAGATCTGACACCCTTACACAGTTATACATGCAGGCAAAACATCAATTCACATAAAAGAATAAAAATAAATATTAAAATAAGATAAAAGAGATTTAAACTAAAAATTTTAATATATATACTAGAGTAGCATATATGATAGATAATACTACATATTATAAGGCATAATACATAGAATATAATATATATATATATTTATAGTAAATATAGAGTCATATGGGATTGTGTATAATTGCATTATATATAACACTATATATTATTTTGTATATATTCCCATATCCCCAGCAGTGCTTTGACTGCTCCACAGGGATGGAATAGAACTCATGTGTTTACCCAACAGGACTTACAAAGTTCCCACTTGGAAAAACATCTGCAGTTGGGGGTCCCCTTTTCCCCAGCTCTGAGCATTGATGGCGCTTCCTAAGGACATAGAGACTGACTGTGAGTCTCTGAATCTTTGGAGGGATGAGTCAATACCCAGCATGAGTACAAGGAGGAGGAGGAGGA
>PVIH01000169.1:107409-152501 GCA_004025045.1 Sigmodon hispidus | reverse complement strand
GGAGAATATGTATGTCAGTTAAGGTTTGTCGTTTACACGTGGAGATCATTAACGAGACTTATTTTTAAATTGTAATTGCAAAATGTAAATGCTCCCCAAACTGATGTGTAATTGCTACCCCCTCCACCCTAGCCCCTCCCCTCTGCTGCCAGCTTTGCAAGGAGAGAATTAGAAAATAAAAAGGGGGTGGATTATGTAAGCAAAACGATTTTAAAAAAAGAGAGCGAGAGCTAAGAATTTAAGTGAGACAGCTGGCAGCTTCTCTGATTGCCACACTTCCAGCATTAGCTACAAAAATTGTCCTTGCCAATCGCACCCATGCAAGCAATAGTGTCAACTGTGCTTAGGCTCCAGGACACACCACACTGCCACTCAGTTGGAGAGATGATTCAGGGGTGAGTCGGTGTGTCAGGGGGTTAGGATTGGAGGTCGTGCTCTTATTTGAATTGACTCCTGTCTTCTTGGTGGAAGCCCCCATTCTCCAGAAAGACACTGTCTTGCAGGAGTTATCAGTCAGGCAAACCCTAACTATAAGATTGCACAGGGGAATAGGCTGGCCTCTATGACCCTAGCAACAATCTTAGCCAGGAGAGACTAGAGATCTACCAAGTAGTCCATGGAGAAAGCCATAGTGCCACCTCAGTCCCAGAGAAAGTGGCTGGACTTGGCTTCAGGAGGCAACACACTCACCCTAGCTCACCACACCTGCAAGCCTGCTTCAGGTTTTCTGTCTTGTGTGTGCCCTCCATATTCCTCAAGATCTTCTCCTAGTCTCTATGTATATTGAGCTACATGTGTCATCATTGTGTACTCGGGCCCCAAATGCCAAAGACTGTCAAGCATGACTTCAGGGGAACTTTTCCCCAAAATGTAGTTCTGCTTTGACCACGGTGGATGTCTACTCATGGTGGTGGATGTCTGCTTATGGTAGAGCATGCTGACCTGTATTACTGCACCAGTACCACAGTGTCTCTGGACAAGTAGTGAGACAGTCATGGCTGCCTATTTTTTCCTTCTCAGACATAGTCATCTATGGGCACCTGTGACCACTAATCACCTGCTTGGAGAACTGGGACAGCCACACTCGCTACCTCGCTACCTGTGTTACTAACTTTCTCCTTCTTTATAAGAGAAACAAGTTTTTCTGAGCAACATGACAACAGTTACCAACCTCAGAAGGACAGTGAGGGGCCCTAAGACTTTATGGAAACATACAAAATTCCAGATGAGCTTCTTAGGAGTTGGGGCTGGATCTCACCATAACGGAGCCAGCCCCAATCACAGCATACAGAAAGAGAAAAGAGATTGTTTTGGATAATGAGCTTTTAAATTGCTAACTATAGTGCCACAAAAGTCTATGGGATCTGAAGGGAGTTACAAAGCCAAAACAAAAACAACAAAACCCCACAACAATAAAACTCACACCCACACCAGCTAAGAGGCTTGGATGTGAATTCTCTGTTCAAGTACTTTCTTTACACAGCCTAAAGAACTATTTCTCCAAATCCATCATAAACACCTGGGGTGAAGTTTCCCCCATGTTCATCAAGTCCTTTGGAATGCATATGTATGGGTCCTCACCTACTCATAGAATAAGGGTCTTTAACTATGGGACTGGCATTTGTCAGCAGCATCCCTGGGTGATCATTACTATGAGTGTACGACACTCTTTCACCTGCACCTCCTGGAATATGAAGATCAGAAAGCACACAACAGGCCTGCCTAGGGAGGTGAAGAAAGGCATGAAAATGCAAGCAATGCTTGCTGTGTAAGGCTGTCTCTGATAAATACCTGCTGGATGCTTGAGGGGATTCTGGGGGAAGGACAATGTGGGGGGGGGGGCATTCAGCGCATGTCAAAGGGCAGAAAAGCAACCCTTACTGTTGGGTGATTCCACTGCCTCTGGGATGGTCTTCAGGAGGCTCACCTCCTCTTCTCACTTCCAGCTGGGCCAGAAATGCTTCCTGTCAGCCACAGAGAGAGCACCTGCAGAAGGAAGGGGACAGTGGGTTTTAGGAGGGGTACCCACGCAGAGGTCTGGGATCTCTCATCCAGTTCCCCCTCCCCAGGACATGTCCCATTGTAGAAAGAATGGATTCTATTTCCACTGCATCTGATGTCACTGTAACTGCTGGTCAACTCTCTCTTCTCAGCCTGGCTGCTGAGCCCTGCCCACATCTTTGTAGGTCCCAAACTTTGTCACAGTTGGACTTGCTCTGTTGGTACCTGTCTGCTTTCCTGACCTCAGGTTGACTGCAGCTTCCTGCCCAGCAGTGGAAATGTCTCTAGGAGTGCATTTAGACACTGAGATAAACTGACACCTTGTAAGATGGGAACTCAGAAGGAGGAGAGCAACATGTTCTTTTGGTCTGAGGATGACCTTTGGGTTTAAGTGATAACTGGCAGGATTAGATAGGGCCTGTGTTATATGTTCAATAAAACCAGTCTGGAATATCAGAGAATAGATCCACCCACAGTCAATTCAGGAGGGTCAGAGAGTGGTAACTCACACCTTTAATCCCAGCATGGGAAAGACATACAGCATACAGAAAGCCTGGAGTGGTGGCCTACTCCTTTAATCCCATAAATCCAGAGACAGAGATCTTTCTGGGTTTCTGTGAGTTAGAGGTTAACTACCAAATAGTAGTACCCACGTCTTTAATCTTAACCTGGATGTGAAACAACTGGGCATAAGGTATTTAAGTCAGGCTTAGGAAGACAGATTATTCAGGAGAAGTGATGAGGAGTGAGGCTGAGGAAGCTGGAAGATAGTTGGGAGAGACCTGACTGTGGTTTGTTTCCTCTCTCTGATATTCCAGCTTTTCCCTAATATCTGGCTCTGAGTTTCATTTAATAATAACCAGAATTCGTGCTACAGGTCTGAAAAGACAACGGTTGAGTGCAGATGGGAGGGGCTTAAGGAAAACATGGAAATGGGGAAGAAAAGTCAGGAGAGAAACAGACCAGAACCAAAGAAAAACAACCCCAAGGCCTAAAGAGGCCCATGGCTGCCTGACTTTAAAAGTTATTCTTGTGTTCAAGTGAATTAATTTTCACACTATTTGAAATGAACCGCTATGTCTGAGGCGGAGTCTGGGTGGTCATCCTTGCCACTAGGCCTGGCCAGATATTTTCCAGCTACTCCCATTACTTTCTCCTGAGGATGAGTTGACTCCAAGGACGCTCTGCCAGGAGCCAGGATGGCGCAGGGGCTGCTCTAAGCCTTCCTTCCAGTGGGCAGTTCCTCTGGCCAAGAGCCTTAGCCCTGTAGCATCTGTAACATCAGCAGACCCTTTCTAGTTAACACCAGCTTAGTGAAAACACATTTGCACCTCAGTAAAGAATGTAATTAACTAGTGGCATGATAACAGGAGCTGAGAAAAGCAGCCCAGGCTGTGGCTGCAGCAGGGGAACAGAAATTAGACATCTGCCTGAGCAACAAGGCTTTCCTGCCTAGAGAGAGCTAGAAAGAGAGAGAGAGAGAGAGAGAGAGAGAGAGAGAGAGAGAGAGAGAGAGAGAGAGCTAGAGAGAGAGAGAGAGAGAGAGAGAGAGCTAGAGAGAGAGAACATATGCAACACATTACTGGGGAAGTGAAGGTGGCAGACAGACAACACCCAGGATCCTCAGGGAGGTCCAAATTTCCAGTTGCAAGACAGAATAAGGTGGGATGTGCTGGGATAGGGTGAGCTTGAGAGATGGCCCCAGAGTAAACAGGTAGCCCATGCATTTCCACTAACAAACGCCCTCTGGGTTAAAATGACCTCCCTGCTGCCTTCTCCATATCCCATACTCCTCCCTAGAAGAGATGGTCTCTCTGGCCACTAGAAGAGCCACTCAGAGAGGCCAAAGAAATCAGCATCAATGGAGGATGGGGCACTGCTAGTACCAAATTACTCCTGTTTTGTTCCCTTCACCCTGCTCCCCCTCCATGTAGCATTGTCCATGAACTCTGAGTCCCAGGGCTCTGGGCAGAGAGGTTGCAAATCTGGGAAGCATGTCTGATTCCTCATCTCCAAGATGTGCAAAATTTTCACTCCCTAACACTATCCCTTCTCATCTCTTCCAGAGAGAAAGATCATCTTTTCCCAGTCTGTCCCCTGTGACACAGTCTAGAAGGCCATCCTCCCTGGTCCCACTTGTCATACTCCTTCCTGGTCTGTGCCGTGAGCCCTCAGTGCATCCATACAAGTGGCTTATTTACATGCTGGGTTTATAGCTGCTCCACCACCAGGACGCCCAGTAGTATCTTGTTATGGGAGACACTCAACTTTAGGAACCAAATTAGACCAAGTAGAGCTTTCTGGGTGCCTGCTTTGGGACTCTGTCTTTCTAGGTTCATCATCTTCTCTAAACCCAGGGATCCACTACTCAATACACAATCAGAACCACGTTCCTTTTCCATACCTGGGTCACAGTTTCACAGTTCTCTCAATATTCCCATCCTATAATTCTACCTGACAGGACCCTAGCCATTATTCCATGTTCTCAAACGACCTAGTGGCTGCCTCAGCCGCCAAAAGTAATTTTCCTTCCTCTGGGTTTCTAAGTAACACGCTGCTTGTCATTCTCTGCAAGCCCTTGCCATATTCTGTCTCATGCTATGGTCATCTTACATCCCAGTTTCTTTCTAAACTGAGAACCTCATAGCTAGGAACCATACCTTGTAAGTTTTCAGTCTCCAGAGCACATTCATAGAAAATACCTCATTTAATTCTTAAAAGTAATCTTAGAAATAATCTTAAATCACCTTTACAAAACACATATACTAGTTACAGAAAATAAATAAGAAAATTAAAGTTGTTAGTTATAATCCTGTAATATGATGGCCAACATTTGATATTTGAAATAAAATGCTTGTTTCTTAAAATAGTACCATACTATGCACGCAAATTAGTATTTGGCAATATAGTACAAATATTTTCATGTAAGAGAAATTTATTTATCATTGCCACCACTACTGGTTTTTTTTAAGACAGGGTTTCTCTGTGTAGCCCTGCCTGTCCTGGAACTTGCTCTGTAGCCCAAGCTAGCCTTGAACTCAGAGATCTGCCCTTCTGCCTCCTGAGTGCTGGGATTATAGGTGTGTGCCACCGTCACCCATTAGAAATTCATTCTTTAAAACTGTTTTTTTTGGGGGGGGGTTGTTTCAGTTTTTTGAGATAGGGTTTCTCTGTGTAATAGCTCTCTCCTAGAACTTGCTTTGTAGTCCAGGCTAGCCTTTAAGTCACAGATATTCACTTGCCTCTGCCTCCTGAGTACTGAGATTAAAGGCATGCATCACTACCACCTGGCAGAATTTATTATTTTAATGATTATATGATATCATATTTTGCGAATGTGCTATACTAACTTATCTAAATTTTTATTTTATGTTGTTTAGATTATTTCTAGTTTTTCTACCATCAACAAGTAATGATTATTCTTGCTAGCTGACTTTTCCCCAACTCTTGACCATTTTCCTAGGGTATGTTTTCTATGGAATTGCCAAGTCCAAAGATGCATTCATTTTGAAGACTTGTCACAGATTCCCTGCAGGAGAGTCATACTTATTCATGTCCTACCAGCAGCATATGAGGAATTATTTTTCCTTGCCAAGTAGTTGTTCCCATTTTATAAATGTGGCTAACAAGGCTTCGAAAAGTCAAACACAGGTATGTTTGTGCCTTATCTTCTAGCATTACAGGTTTCCATGGCCCTACCCAGCCCTCTTTGTTTCTGTATGTCTTACCAGTGCAAAGAAAACATTTGCTGTTTGCAACACTAACTCAGTGTTGTTTTCCTCAGGGGAAGAGAGAAGAAGACGTGCCTAGAGGGCCATGCCTAGGGCCTTTTCAAAGTCACCCTCCCCATCCCATTCTCCATATCAATGGGACCGATATGGCAGATGGGAGAACTGTGATGGGCTACTGTTTATGATGCCCCCTCCCCTCTTATTCGAAGGTGCAAATTGCTTTAATGTAGCCTGTGTATTAAGAATCTACCATGTGCCTGGGCCTGAGCCCAGAGATGAGCCAATCAATACCCAACCTCTCTTTTCCTCTCCCCACTGTAGCCGCCTTCTTCTTCTTCTTCTTCTTCTTCTTCTTCTTCTTCTTCTTCTTCTTCTTCTTCTTCTTCTTCTTCTTCTTCTTCCTTCTCCCTTGCACCATCTCCCTTTTCCTCTTCCTGTCCTAGAGATTTCATACTCAAGTGAGAAAGGTTAATGGATAGAAAGGGCCGTGAACTGCCATGTGTGTCTGATGCCGCTTCTGCCTGCTGCTTTGACATCCCCTCCTCTGACAAGCCCATGGAGATGAGGGCAGGGTTAGGCCTATGTTCAGAGCTAGGCAAGGCGAGAAGCCAGGTCCTCCAGTTTCTGTCTCTCACTGTGCTGAGTGTGTGTGGTCTGTGGGTCGGGAAGAGCTCCCTCCTGAGCCCTGCAGCACTCACTGGTTGCTGACTTCTGCTCTAGCTGTATCTCCAGCCAACCTGGGGCGACGCTGGGATTCCTTGGATAGGACTGAGACCAGCGTTACTCCAGAGAAGCCTACCTGCCTCCTTCCCTGGGATTAATAAAACGCACTTTAGTAAGAGGAAGAATGATCAGAGGTGACACCATGTGCCCCTGCATGGGGCAATGCTTCAGGGCTACAATATACATAGATTTCTCCTTTCCCAGAACTGACAAGCAGCTATCTCCACTTGTTTCCCCACAGCCCACAGGAAGCTCGGAGGCAGAAATATAGCCTGTAATCTCCTTGCTGTCACTGGCAGTGATTCCTCTGAGCATAAGGAGGGCAGCTCACATGTCAGGAAGCTCTGAGAAAGATGAAAGACAGAGAGAGGCTGCAGATGTGTGCTTGCCACCCTTGCTAACTCAGCCACTGCGTGTTCCTTTTTCATGAGGGCAAACACCCCCACCATACTATACTTCACTATTTAAAGTCCTGCACTTTCACAGGCAGCCTGGGACAATGCTGCCTGACCCTGAGCTAAAGCTGGACAGACAGACTGAAGGGCACCCAGAGAACTGAGCCCTATATGACCCAATAGGAGAATCCAGATGTTTGGGAGACAAGAAAGGGACCAGATCTTTGATTTGAAGCTAAAGTCTTTTTCATCCCTACTACTACCCAAAAAAATGGAGTGAAACTTGCAGCTCCTTGGTTCTACCAGGCCACTGCTTGCTGCCCAAGCTCATCTTTGCTAAACTCCCTCTGGCAGGGAGGGCAGCTCCCCAGAAGAATATCTTTCCCTATTTTGTCAACTTGCACTTGTGTGTTTTGCAGAGAGCAGGACAGTAATAAAGACATTGCTGGACTCTCTGGCCTATCCCTTCTCCTTGGGGAAGTCCCTCCACCCTGGTGTCTGCCCTCATACCAAATGCCTTGGGTCTACACTCAACCTGGAACTCACCTGATGGCCGCCACTTCAGTGAGTGCAGCTGTGACAATATAGATAGTCTGTCTACAATGTCCATCCTTCAAGTCTTTAATGGTGGGCATCTATAATAATCTCTGGCCTCCTTCCTTCCTGTGTCAGGGTGTGTGGGCTAAGAATGTATAACTGTTAGTTCTGGGTCTGCTACAAGTGTGTTCTGTGATGTCAGACAAAGTCTCCCCCAATCTGAAATTAGTTTTATTATCATTCTTATCATTGACCTCATTGTCTTCTACAGACAAGAAGCTGGGCTTGAAAATATGGTATTTACCATCCCAGCCTCTGAGGATTCTTGATCATCAGTTGAGTCAAACTGTCACCCTAAGGAAAGCCTAAAATGCAACAGGAGCAAGGCTGTTTGTCTCCAAGAGCCTGATTATAATGTTGGAGAGCAGACGTGCTCCCTGGGGGCCCCTATGTGTCCCAGCTGAGAGAGAATGCCACCTCTATCCAGCACCCAATACCTAGTTCACATTGGCCTGCACACCTTGTTCTCTGCTAGAAAAACAGATGCTTCCTTTTTTCTGTCTCCAACTCCTACCATTCCTAAGGTTATCTCCAGTCTCATCCTTCTATAGCTGAAGATCTGCCCTTTAGATCTCTGTCTATGATGGGCCCTTAACCTTACTGTATTTTCTCAACTTCAGCCCTTTAAATTAAGTGAAATCTCTTTGATGGCATGAAATCTCTGTGCATGCCTAGGTTAGCATGGAGCTTGTGTAGATCACGCAAACTATCATTCTTGTCACATGGAGAGAAGACATTACTAAAAAATATTAACTCAGATCAATGCTGAATCTGTTCAGTCAAGAGGTTGCCTACTTAGTTATTAGTATTCATTGGTGAAGGTATTGCAATTGAGTGCTTTTGACTAAGGATAAGTTCACATGTTTCTTGCACTCCCTGAGTATGAGAAAACTTGGATTAGAGAAGTGGCGTTGGTCAAACATGGATCCAATGCCAGGCCTCACTCTTCCTCCTATGTAGTAACATGAATAAGCCTCACAGTATAATACCTTTTCTACTTTGTAAAATAGGAACAACAATGCCTACGTCATGGGGTATCTTTGAGGATGTTATGGCATTATATCCTACACCGTGTATTTAGGGGGGAGTAAGGAACTCTTCAGTGACAAGGAGAATGTCTTTAATAAACAATGACTTGTACACAGTAGTGGTAGTAATGTTATGCTTAGATATTGTTTAGCAAAAATCTACCCATCCTCAAGAGTCAGCTTTTCATGTTTGTAATCTGTTAGTATTTGTCCTGTGTTAGAGTTAAGTTGACCACAAGGGTGATTTTTATCTTATTATAGAAATGACGTAACCAAAACCACTAGATTTGTGCTGCTTGGTTTGGTTGTTACCATTGCTATTCTTTGATTTAGGTTTCTGAATCTCAGTCTTTGAAATGGTTTTCCTGTTCTAATTATGCATTTTCAGAGTCAACATATTTAACGGAAGCAGGAAAAGGAGTATTCAGCTGCAGAAATTCATTGCTCATTTAATAGTCTAAATGTGTGTAAATTCTTTGCCAATCATAACTCCTTGAATCCGACTTGGTAACTATTTCAACTTGTCCCTATAAGTCAGATACATGTGTGTTTTTATGCTTGGTTGCTATTTTATGCTACAATTATTCATGTTACAAACGAGATTTAAGAACAGCCTTAACAAATAATAACAGGAATGTACTGAAAAGATGCTCCGACATAAAATAGTACTTTTGTGGTGTTTTACTTGATGGTTTAAAAACTCCTCAAGTTGTCTAGGAAGTAAGGTCATACGCAGTAATAAAGGCAGACTATCACCGTTTCTTTTGACTTCAGCCCGGTCCATTTTAAATTTTGTCACACTGCCTTTCAAAAACCAAAATTGCCTTAAAAGTACAAAAGAGACCTAAGTAAACAAGATATAAGTAAATAGCTCTAAATGTTTTTCAAAAAATCATTTTCCATCATTGCTATTCACCATTCTCTTTGGTTTTATAACTCTGAAACCTGTAATATTTAAAAATTTTCTACTACATTTTATTAATCATCAATGCGTATGAATGTGCATGCATCATGGTGTGGAGGTCAGAAATTTTGTGTCAGTTTTCGCCTATCATGTGAGAACTGGGGCTTGAACTTGGATCCTCTAGCTTTGCAGCAGACACCTTCATTCCATAAACTGTCTCCCTAGTGCTTGCACATTTAATCCTGAGAGTTGGAATTCTGTCTTCAGAATATATAGAAAAAGACAGTAAAGGATAAGCCTAGAGGTTTTGGTTTATTTCTTTGTTTACTCTTGAGAGATCAGTGGCAATGTTTATGCATACAAATGTGTAAAAATATAGGACTATATAGCTCAGTAATAGGAAAGCATAGACAAGGCTTTGGGTTGGATCCCCAGTATCACACACAAAGATCTAAACTAAAATACTAGCATATATAAAAATGAAAATAAGAGATTCTAAACCATATTTAAAAAATATGATTGAGCTCTCCCATGTTTTCTTTCAGGACTACCCTTCCTTATCTAGGGGGAATTATTTCCTCTGCTCTTTTAATAATTGGGATCATACCTCTAGGATAAAAGCCTAAAGTTCTCAGCCATGAACTACAGACTGTCTCACTGAATTATTATTATATGTTCCTACATGTGTCTTTCTGTGAAGCTCTGAGCTTCCAAAAAAAAAAAACAAGACGTAGTATTTTCCATATTGCATCTCAAGCCTTGCATCCCACTCAGTGTGTGTTTATGAAATTAGAAAATGGATGGACGATCAGGAATGCCAAGCACAGTTAAGAGATCTAGCCAGACTGTGTCCAGACATACAGAGACATGAGCTATGGGAAGGACTGGTGTCAGGGAGCTTATTGTGGAAACTAATTATCCTTTTTAGTAGAGCAAGACCATCCTTTCTGACTCCAGCTTTAGAGATATCCTTATATTTGCTCCACAAGGTTTTATTTCTTGCGGGGAAACTTGCACCCTTAGCAGAAGACTTCAACACTGAAAATCTGCAACCCCTGCCTGTGTCTACCTCCCTTCACCCCAGCCACCCTACCAAAGTCTTTTCCCAGTAGTCAGACCTTCAGTCTTGAACCTGGCTTTGTCACTCCCCAAGCTGATGGACAACCCTGCCTAGGTACTGAAGCAGTCTTCTCCAGAAGCAGGGAAAGATAAGTGCATCTTGATAGCATCAAGCTGTCCTCGTTCTGACCCAGCTACATTGTTCTTCCCCCTCTCCATTGCCATACTTTAGCTAGTAAGAGTCTCCTGGTCCAGTTCTGTTCCTGCCCTGTAACCCTGGTTGACACTGCCAGAATGTTTCTAGCATTAATGTCTTCTATGAACAGATCTCTTATCACATCAGTTTATAACAGTCTGAGTACTTGATGTTTGTATTCTTAGCATCCACCAGATTAGATAATCCTCAGCAGAATTCCAAACCCACAATCTCCTGCGATCCCAATATGTCTTTTGTGTATCAGGTGCTTAACAAATATCTGCTGATGAAGGCATATATAAATGTAAATATTCAACAAAGTATGTGCCATATTATAATACTATATTCTGATCTCTTTCACAAGGACATATATTATCCAATGTAGTAGTTAATCTTTGTGCCTCCCTGCAAAACAGTTAATGCCAGTCCCATGTTAAAAGGGAAGCTGAGGTTAGGAAAATCAAGTTACTTTCTCAAAGCCACAAGACTAGGTAAGGGGAGAAAGAAAGAGCAGTAGCTCCAGGGTTGTGTTTCAGCCCTGTTAGCCCAGCTCCCCAGTGCCCGTGCCTCTGCCACTGTCCACCCACATAAATGCATTTCTGCTCATCTGCCCCTCTATGCACCCGCATACCTGCCCACCTGCCCCTCTGCCTACCTGCCCACCTGCTCACCTAGCCAAGGGAAAGATGTCAAGAAGCAGAGCTGCTTTTCTATCTCACTTGGGAAATAAACAAGAAGAATTTTTCTTCTCATCATTTGGTGAGTCAGTGACATTTCGTTTGACAAAGGATGTAGGAAAAGCCTCTCCTGGGACTAGTTTTGGGACCAAACTCTGATAATATTGCTTTATTGAAAAAGGGATGCCAGGAACTGATCTCAGGATGGCCTTTACACAAAGTAATTTATGCAGAAAAAAAGAAATACATATTTTTAAAGAAATACACGTTGATCTACACATAGTCTCAATGACAGTGATGAAGACAGTGTGTGTGCATGTGCACACACCCATGTATTGGTGCATACATACATACATACATACATACAAACATAGAGAGAAAGAGAGAGAGAGAGCTTCTCTCTGTGTACTCTCTCTCTCTCCTCCAAAACACACAAATGCACAGATTCTGGTTCATGTTTCTGGTCATGCCCACACACAATAAAAAGTCAAAGAACTCCCTGACTTTACCTTCTACATTCTTTGGGGAAAACCGCAATTCTCTCACACATGAAAATTTCAGCCGTTTAGGAATCCATCAGAATCATATCATCAGAGAGATTAATCTCTTTGTGCCTCCTTGCCCTGCCTGACTCCGGACCCTGCTCCCTCCTGTGTGATCACACTTCACAGGAGATGGTGCCAACAGGATGACCTGCTGCCCAAGGCACAGCTCCACTCAGGATGATTTATATCCTGCGCCTCACTCAGGCCTTCACCATAACCTCCGAGGAGAGCAGAGGAAAGATAAAAAGAAAGGGAAATGAAATGTCCATAAAACTCTCCTTCAGATGCCACTCAGTGATGGGAGGGATAGAGAAGGGATACACTTAAAACGCCTTCCTCCCCAAGCTGCTCACAAAGGACTGTATTGGCAAGGACCCAAGAACCAGAATCTCTCTTCCTACCATGGAGAATTTTGACTTGGGTTCAAGTAGAGCTCAGGATGCTTGTTCATGTAGAATGAACACATGATAACTCAAAGAGGCCAGAAGCTGCACAGGGATCAGACCTATTTGTACTATACTATCCTGGGCCTCAGTTTCTCCTTATATAAACCAGAAGGTTAGAATTGGATGCTCACTTCCAGCACGATATGTATCAGGGGCCACCTTGCTCTGCTTTAGTGCCACAATAGTAAGACTTTCCATCCCTCTGAATCTGCTAGACCATTTATGCATCCCAAAGCATGTCCAGTCATGTCCATTGGCTTTTTGTGAACGTTCCACAATAGCGTAAGGGCAGTAGTGCTACAATCAATGCTTCCAGTAAACAGAGAAATCAAAACTGAGATGTCTATGTCTTGGTAATGTCACAAGAAGAATCAGCATTGATTCAGTTTTCATGGAGTCACCCCTATTTAAAACAGCAATAACACAATGCTATGAAAGCTCTAGAGTTTGCAATAACGTTTTTGTTTGTTTGTTTTTTCTTTTTCAAGATAGGATTTCTCTGTTTAGTCCTGGCTATCCTGTCACTCTGTAGACCAGACTGGCCTCAAACTCAGAGATCTGCCTGCTTCTGCCTCCTTTAAGTGCTGGAATTAAAAACATGCACTAGCTCTATGTGGCTAAATAAACTTTCTTATTATCTAGGTCAGATTGCTGAATAATAATTGAATTGCGTGTGACTTAGGATAGAGGTCAAGGGAAAGATGTCTTCCTTCAGGAGAAGATTAGACCCTCCCTGGCAATTAGAGGGGCAAGATGAGAAAGAAAGAGGGCCAAGCTAATGCTCATTCACTCAGCAGGTGTTAGCTGAGTACCTGCTTTGTGTTCAGGATCCTGACCAGAGCGATGGGAAGCCCAGCATTTATGAGGCTTGCACTTGGTTGGGAGGAGTGACGACAGTCACAAGATGACAAACGAGGTGTATAAATAAAATACATGTCAGATGACGACCAAGGCAAGAAGGCGAAGGACAGAGAGTAACATATCGGGAGCCGACAGCCCTTTATTACATGAGAGCAGAAGCGCAGACAAGCAAGGGTAGTGGTGGGTGTGAAGGGTTGAAAGACAAATGGTCCCCAGAGTCAAGCATCTGAGTTCTTAGTCTTCAGTTGATGGTACACTGCGGGGAAGATTTAGGTGCTGCAGCCTTGCTGGAGGAAGTGCATCATTGGGGTGAGCTTTGGGATGAAAGGCCAGGCTATCTACTTCCAACTTTTTCCCTTCTGTTTCATCCTTGTGGTTAAAGACCTAATCTCTTAGCTTCCTAAGGTCATGCCTTTCATCTGTGATGGACTCTTATCCTCTGGAACTGTAAGCACAAATAAACGCTTCTACAAATTGCTTTGGTGATAGTGCTTTATCATGGCAACAGAAAAGTATCAAATACATCTAATGAATATAATTAAAGTACATTATATGCATATATGAAAATGTCATGATGAAATCAGAGCTTCATGTATGCTAAAGCAAACCATAGGCTACTGGATTATAGCCCCAGGTTCTTTTATTTTATTGATTTTTTTTTAATTGTTTTTTCAAAATAGGGTTTCTCAGCCTTGGCTGTCATGGAACTCACTTTATAAAAATCAGGCTGGCCTTAAATTTACAAAAATACACTTGCCTCCAACTCCTTTGAGTGTTGGGATTAAAGAAGTATGCCACCACACCCAACTTTTTTGCTTCTTTTAAATGTTGAGGTCTAGCCCAGGCTGGCAGTACATGCCTTTAATTCCTGCACTTGGGAGACAGAGGATGGAAGATCTCTGAGTTTGAAGTCAGCCTAGTCTACAAAATAAGTTCCAGGGCAGCCAGGACTACACAGTAAGACCCTATTTTAAGGAGAGAGAGACAGAGAGAGAGACAGAGAGAGAGAGAGACAAAGAGAGACAGAGAGAAAAAGAGAGAGAGACAAAGAGAGAGAGAGACAGAGAAAGAGAGAGACAGAGAGAGAGAGAGAGACAAAGAGAGAGAGAGAGACAGAGAGAGAGAGAGAGACACAGGGAGCTCAGACAGAACTCAGAACTTGGAATTGTAATCCCCAATACTTCAGCCTCCCCTGGGAGCTGAGATTATAGTTCTAGCCCTGTGTCCCAGACTGGCTAAAATTCTTATTTTGTATAATTATATAATTACATACTAGTAAGGGCCAGAGAAGAAGAATGCTTGTGTAGAAGGTATAAGGCCCTGGCTTTGATCACTAGTACCTCCAAGAAACAAATATTAACAAATGCTAATTTATAAAGTAGCAACAAAACTAAATCCCTCCAGTAACTTTAAAATAAAAAAATAGGCCAGAGTCTGAGAGCCCAAGAGGAACCAAGCACGGCCTGCAACACTGGCAGCGTTGATATATTGTATTTTTTAATAAAATTAGCCTGGAATATTAGAGAACAGAGTCACAGCTAAGCCATGATAGTGCCTGGTGACCTATGCCTTTAATCCCATTAGGGAGACAGAGGACTGTCTGGTTCTTTGTGAGTTCAGGGCCTAAACAGCCAGGCAGTAGTAGCACACACCTTTAAACCTAGCCCTAGAAAAGTTCAATGAGGAAGTAAAATAGTTGGGTGGGGAAAGAAATATGCAGGCAGAAGAAGGCAGAAGCCAGACCTTTTTTTTTTTTTTGCCTGTGTGCCTAATCAGTCTGAGGCCTAGTGGAGATAGGATCCATCCTGTTCAGCCTGAGGAGTTGGCTAGATGAGAATTGTCCCTGTCTCTCTGATATTTCAGCTTTCCCCAATATCTGGCTTCTGGGTTTTATTATAATACCAAATAAAATCTGTGCAGTAAGTTGTCACACCTTGCTTATCCTCACTGAGGTTAAAGGAAAAATCTGTAGCACTGTCCCTATTTTATGTATACATGCCCCATCAGCATACACTTACATATTAACAGAATTATCTTAATTTATGATAGTTGGCTTACCATGCATTTGTGTCATTAACTTTTATTTTTGCACTAAATATTATTTAATGCAATTAAATTTTGCATTAAATTAAAAATTGCATTAAATATTATTTCACTCCACAGTTGAGTTTTGGGTGTCCTTGCAAATTTTGTGTCTGAGTCTAAGCAAACCTCTCCTCATGCCTTCATTCAACATGAACACAAGCAAAATCCTTGGGAGGAAGAAGGAGGCCACAGCCACAAATGGGGGAAGCCAAGGCATGGAGCGTGAAGGCCTGCTAGCAAGACAGAGAGAGAACAGGAGCCAGATACTTTCCCAGGAGGGACTTCAAGGTTCAGCCAGATTTAGACATTCTTTTCTCTCTGAGAAGCTGGAGAACCTGAGCTTCCTGCAGTGTGGAGGGCTGGAATGTTGGATGAGAAGATGACCACTCACTCTAGAGGCCATGGGGAACATGGGATAGCTAATACTTCTTGTAGCCCTTCCATTCAGCACTCACTGAAGATTCCGCAGCGTTGGAGGTTAGGGAACAGGAAGGAAATTTGGAATGAGAGGAACATTCCTGAGGGTGAATAGCATCAGACCCATGTACCACCAAAGAAGGGATGCCTCCCTCTAGTGTTCTCTGCACACCAGGATCAAATCCTAGCACCTGGATAATGATCCATTCCCATGCTCTTATTGAAAATAAGACACATCTTGAGCACACACACACACACACACACACACACACACACACACACACACACACGTTTGAAACCTTTTGTAACCTGGTGCTACCTCACTTTCCAAGTTTATTATCCCTTATGAATCTGCTTCATGTACTCAGAGGGTATAGCTGGTAAGTCACACTGCCATGGTTGAAATCTCATCCTAGCCAGGAGGTGGTGGCACATACCTTTAATCTCAGCACTTGGGAGGCAAAGGCAGGAGGATCTGAGTTCAAGGTCAGCATGGTCTACAGAATGAATTCCAGAACAGCCAGGGCTGCACAGAAAACCCCTGTGGAGAGGAGGGGAAGGAAGGGAGGAAGGGATAGAGGGAGAAAAAATTCATCCCTTTAGGGTGACATAAAAGGGTAGGGACTGGTAGGAACTTACAAAGTCACAAGGGCTCCATCCTCATGGATGGGGTCATGCTTCCTGCTCTTCCACCATGTAAGCATCATCTGCACAGAGTGAATCCTTACTGAGTCTCCTGACACTTTATCTTGGACTTGCAGACTGTAAAACTGGGAAATGCATATTCTCATTAATAACCAGTAAGGCTAAGACAGATGAATAGACCAAAGCATACGCTCACAGGCCAAACCCGAGACTGCGTGGTTTTGTGAATTTAGTTTTATTAGAATCTGGCCACACCAGTTTGTTGACTGTTCTCCATGACTGCTTCCTACTCTGTGGTATAGCTGAACCCAGCTGTTGTACAAAAACAGAACTGAATAATTGCAAGAGTAAAAAATACCTAGAATAATTACTGTGTGAGCTTTTTCAGGAAAGGTCTGCTGGCCATGGCCTAGGTTATGGTTCAAACACATTCTTCCCCTGCTATATAGCCTCTGTTCACTGATTCTACCAAAACTGTGTTTGTTCCCAGGCTGGACCTGCTCTTCCCATGCTCTTATAGCTGCTCAATCCTTAAGAAATCCGGCTCAAATGATGCTTATTCTGTGATACTTCCTGAATTCCTGCAAAAAAAATCTTGCATCTCTTTAAAGCTGTGCACATTGTTTAAGTGACCACATAATTCATCTGTCACCCTGGAATAATTTTCAGAGTGAAAGAAAGCATGATTATAATTACACAGGTTTCTCCCAAGAACATTCCAGGCAAAGCAGGTCACATGGACCTGTCTCTTCGTGCCTGTTTTTTTTTTTTCTGCCTTTGAGGGAAAAACTTGTTCCCTAGCTAGTTTCCATAAGGGGCAGCATGTTTACGGTAAGGGGCATGGTGGGGTTGTCTTTCTTTTTCTTTGGAGATGCGGTTTCTCTTTGTAGCATAGCCTGGCCTCAGACCTGTAATTTTCTTGCCCTCGCTTCCCAAGTACTGGGATTACAGACATATACTACCTAACTGGTTTTATATAAGGACGTTTTTGACCCTTGTATAAAAACATAATCAATGAACATTTGTTGAAATAAAAGAAAGAAGGGTGCTGGCCAAAAGCTAGACATGACACCTTCTTGTCTGGTATACGAACAGATGGAGGAGCCATTGAGTCAGTGGAGAGGAGTTTCCAGCTAATGCCATCCAGTGTTGGCATTCATATGGTTGTGCCCACTTGCCCAGAACCACAGACCACCATGTGACTGGGAACCCTGGTGATGCCTAGCTCCCCTACCACACTCCATTTTTTTCTCCCAGCCCTGCTAATCCTCTCCACAGCTTGCCCTCCTGACTTCTGGCCGCCTGGAGGCTGGGGTGCATCTCCTGCTCTACAGGGTCCCCATAGGCATCAAAATGCTTGGATAACAAGGGCCGAAGCAGTCACAGGAGCTTGACTGGTGTTTCACTATGTTAGGAAAGAGCCAATTCAAGGACCCAAGTTTATTTTTGTGAGCTCTCAGCTGAGGCTGAATGCTGAATGATGAGAATTTAGATATGCATCTCCCTTCATAAAGCTCCAGCACATTCTATAGGCTTCTGCTCACTAAAATAGGAGATAGGAGACAGCGAGGGACACATGACCCATTTAACATTCTTGGCACTCCCCCGGCTGTTCTCCACTGAACAGCTAGAGACATCTTTTTGAAGTGCAAATCTCATTCTACTATATCCCCATCCTTCCCAGGTCTCAAATACACCACTGGTTTCCCATCCCTCCTGACATCACCTCCCACATTTCTATGATGACCGTGAAGGTCAATGAGATCTGGCCCCACCTGTCTCTCTAGCATCACCTAGATCATTCTCTGTTCTCCAGGGACCATGGCTTTGATCCTTCTAACTGGATGTGCTTCTTCCCACTACAGGGCCTTTGCACAAGCTCCCACATCTTCCTGACAGGTGCCCTTTCCTGTCTGCTTTCAGTTAGAAACAGCCTGTTTTGTCTTCAGATCACAGATTAAGACCCACTTCAAGAAGTTCTAGCTGGCCTCTCAGACCACGTAAGATTTTTTTCCCTGTGCTATATTTCCTAATTGCACTGGAGCACTCGCTTAAGTTTGTAATTATACTCAGTTGTGTGAGGCCTGATTTCCTCATTAGGCTGAAAACTCCATGTGGGCTGAGACCCAGGATTTTTTTAATCTACCCAGAATTCCCAGCACCTACTAACATTAAGAATATTAAGGGATGGAATGTAGTTCAGTTGGTAGAGTCCCTGCCCAGCATGCATGGAGACCTGCTTTGAATCCCCCACACTACATAAACCATGCTTGCTGGCACACATCTGAAATCCCAGCACTTGAGAGATGGAGGCAGAAGGATCAGAAGTTCGAAGCCATTCCCAGCTTTACAACCAGCTACACTGTCTCAAGGGAAAAATAATAGTTGACAAAATGAAGGTCAAGGGCAGAGTGGCTACCTCTGACCTTTTCTCAGATTGACAAAAAAAGAGGGAGGGATGCCTACCTGTTTTTCCTCATCCTCTTCTCTTAGTTTTCTGTTTTTCCTTCTTATAGAGCTATCTTTAAAAGCTAGTGCAGGGGGGGGGGGCTGGAGAGATGGCTCAGAGGTTAAGAACACTGACTGTTCTTCCAGAGGTCCTGAGTTCAATTCCCAGCAACCACATGGTGGCTCATGACCATCTATGATGACATCTGGTACCCTCTTCTGAATACTGTATACATAATAAATAAAATAAATCTTTAAAAAAAAAAAGATTCAAGAGGGGACTTCTTCAGAGCTCTTTGTCCCCCACAAAATTTAAAAAAAAAAAAAAAAAAAAAAAAAAAAAAAAGCTAGTGCAGGGAAGACCACACAATGGAATACACAGGCATTGGCTGTGAGTTCACAGGTTAAAGCAATCAAACTAGACAAATGGATACCGGTGAAGAGGGTGAGCCAGTGCTGACTGGAACAGGCAGTTCACGTGCTTGGGGCCTCCCTTTAGCCTCTCCACAGCATGAAAGTCTCACTGAGGACCCAGAGAAGAGTCTACCCCTCTTAGGTCACCCCCTTCTTTTCTCCTTTTCCTTCTTTTCTGCCCTGGTTTGAATGCCTCCCCTAAAATTCCTGTGAAATCCAGCTGCTAACTGTGTCAGGATTAAGAGGTGAGATGTGTTAGAGGTGAGCAGATCATGTGGGCCCTGAACTCACAACTGATTTCATAGAAGGTTTTTGTTTGTTTGTTTGTTACTGGAATGGGTGCCTGCTAAAATGAATGAGTTTGGCTGATTTCTTTCTGACAGGAACATGTTCTCTTGCCTTTCTGTCAGATGATAATGACCTAAAAAAGGGCCCTTGCTCCAGAAGGACTTCTCATACTTTAGAACTGTGAGGGAACACACACACACACACATACCACACCATACACACACCACACATGCCCCACAAACCACATTCACACACATATCACACATACACAACACACATACATTATCCAACCTGTAGCATTCTGTTACAACAGCATCAAAAGTTCTCCTTCCCTGGCTCACTGTTGGATTAGCGTATTCTTTTATAACCCCACACCTTGTTCCCACTTCCAAGCAAGCTCCTTAAAAACAGAGACTGTTTTGACTTCCTACAGCTCTAGGTATTGTGCTTTTTCATATTTGAGAAATATTGTAGATTCCTGATCTTGCTCAAAGGGTATCTAATATGAGGATGCCTTCCTAAGGCAGGGAGCCAGAGAGTAGCTTTAAGCTTTGGATAAGGTATAGCACGAGGAAGCTACAGGGCACAGCTGCTCCATCTGTGCAGAAAAAGCCCCTTCTTGGGACCAACACTGAAGGGCTTCTAAGCTCAGCCCACATGGGGACTGAGATGCAGCTGGCTCCTTGGCTGCCTCAGAGGAAGTGGGAGCTGCTTAACTCCCCCTCTTAGGTCTGGAGGCATACATCTGAAGTCTTTGTGCTCACCTAGACTTGCATTACCTCAGCATAACACCAGGGAAGCCTGGCAGCTGTACTCTTAAATAAAATTGAACAGAAAGGCTCCATCAGATTCCAGCAGGATAAAAGCAACACGGCTTTCACCTGACTAGTATCAAGCCCATGCACCATAAGAAGGCCTTTCTGCTCCTGGACAATACATAACAGAGAATCCAGTGCCCTAGGTAGGTACTTCAGGCTGCCCGCCCCCGCAGGATGGTGAAGCAGCCCACCAGGTCAGGAGCACAGGGATTAATAATGCATCAATTTTAATGCAGGGAGAGGATTTTTTTCTGCTTCACAAACAGCAAAGTGAATGTTTGAGCATCCCAGCAGGGGGTTAATGAGGACTCTGATTAGTTATTCGGGCTTCTCCACACTGCCTCCATCCATCCTGCCAGGGAGGAGGACAGGCAGGCAGTGGGGAGGGGAGGGCTGCTGCAGAAGGGCTACAATAACATGATGGCCTCCCTCTTGTCTCTGAGCAGGTTTCAACTGAAAGCTGCAGGTTCTCCCCCCCGCTTCCTGTCCCCAACACACACACACACACAAGACGGAACCCAAAACTGGAAAGGCTCTTGGAAATGACCTGTTTGAGCGATTTGTTTGGATGATCCGGGGGACATGACTCTCCAGGACCCTCCAGGGGAACAGTGACTGTCTTTCTTCCCCACAGCAAGACCTAGCCTGCTTGGTTTTTTCCAGTTACTCCCAGTCCCCTCCCAAACTCCTTTATTCTCCATGTTTCCCTGGGGAAGGATAAAGGAACCCCTCAAGGATAAGCTGGTGCCCAGCGAAAGCTGTCTGTGACAGTGATCCAGAGGCATCCTCTCTGGAAAATCTCCTAGCCCAGGTGAGTTGCCAGACAGAGGATAAGGGCAGGGCAATACATCTGTGGTGGCTGCTGAGAAGGAGAACCTTCGACAGAACACCCAAGGCTAGATAGAGCTCTACCTCCTCAGTTCCCAACTGTGGGCACCTAGCCCATCCTGGGGCTATTCTCATCAGGCCACCTACAACCTGGGTCCCTTCCTGCTGGCCCCGGGGCATGGAGGGATTTTGTTCTTCACCAGTGCAGGGCACAGGAGAATTGCAAAAGCATGTGAAGTAGCAGCATGCTCTCTGGGAAACTGCCAGGCCATAGAGTTCCCAGACTATCTGCTGCAGCCACGACCCAGAGTCAGAGCCTAACCAGGTAACACCACAAGCAAATGCCATCTCGGTGAGCACCTTTTTCTGCACGTGTCCTGAGATCAGTGTCTTAAAAATTCCCCAAGATATCTCCCTCTGCATGGTGCCCATCACACCAATACCCGACTTCTAAGAGTACATGCTAAGGTCCTTTATCAACTCTTCCCCAGGTCAGGGTCAGTCTCATTGTCAGACTCTTAGGCTCCATTGGCCCTGAGTCATCTAGGGGACTTGTGAACCACACTGCCATGCTAGTTGCAGGCTCGCTACTGCATCACATTGGTTCAGAGCAATGACAGCCAGGCTGTCATTGAAGGGTTCTGCTGAAGTCTCCAACAACAGAACCCCCAACAACAACAAAACCTCTCCTTCCCACTCCACATGTCTGCCGAAGGGTTCCATGTGCCAGCCACTATGCCGGGCACCTCACACACTGGCTCTCAGTGGCCTCACTTCTCCCTGAGGGTCAGATATGTCTACAACTGCACAGTAACAGCAGTGGGCAATGAAACTTTCTGCAATGATGGGAACATTTTATATGGCCTTGCAATGCATGTAGCTATGCTATAACCAAAACTTTGAATTTTTACCTAATTTTCTGTTTTATTAAGATAAATAGGTGGCCACCAGCTTCCATAGTAGCATAGATTTAGAGAGCCAGGATGGTAATATGCTCAATGCCACACAGTTGGTAAAGAGCATGGCCAGGATTTGGAAAATGTCTGTTCCTTAAGCTTACCAGATTTTCCCATGAGGTTGCCCTCAGAGCATCATTAACCAAGCACATGAAGGCAGTAAGGACAGGACATGAAGTTCAACCCACAAGACTGTGATGTGCTCACTCGATCTCTAAGATCAAGTCTGTGAAATGGGAGCATGCCTGCAAGGGACAATAAGTAAGACTCGGTGTCTGCCTCCGTGTGTGCTTCCGACTCAGTCTACCCAGGACAGCGAGCTTCAGATGGAAACGCCAATGGCATAGGATGCCATCTGGATCTCTGACGGAACCAACTGGACCACACCTTCAGTCCACTACTGCCATCCTGCCTCTTCCTGCTGCTTGTTTCTGTCTGATCTTCGCTTTGCCAAGATGGAGCCACTGGCCTTGTAGGCTCCTTAGAATAAACTGATCCACTTCCTCTCCCTCTTTTGTCTCTACCTACTCTGGAGACAAGCTGACAGTTCTTCCCATATGTATGTTAAATATCCTTCCCTTACTCGGGAGGCAGGGGCAGGCAGATCTCTGTGAGTTTGAGACCAGCCTGGCCTACAAAGTGAGTTCCAGGACAAGCTCCAAAGCTACACAGAGAAACCCTGTCATGAAAAACCAAAACCCCCAACAACAACAAAACCTCTCCTTCCCACTCCACTGTGCCTGTTCCCCAAAGCCCGTGGGCTCACCACCCACCTCAAGCCTCTTTCAACCTCCTCACCACCATCTATCTGCTCCTGGTCTTCTTGGGGCTTAAGGTACTCACTCAGGCCTCCATATTCTTAGGCTGCTGTCCCCCTTTGCCTACAAGGGCCCTTCTGGCCTAATCTCCTGAGACCACAACCTGTATTACTCAGATCAGGTGACACTCCCAGGGAAGCTGTGTTAGAGCTCCCTTACCTCAGGCAGTGGGCAACCTCCACTCCAGCTCTCCAATGGCCCCAGGCAGTTGGGTGGTTCTGCCTGCCCTACTGACTAGCAACGGCAGGCATGTGTTTCTTCCCTTCCCACAGTGCCCTCTGAGGTACTTGGGTGTTTCTTACGCTTTGTATGTCTTCAGTGTGTATGGCACAAGATGAAGGTGGTGGTAGGGTGTCCAGGTATATATAGTCACCTTCAGCTCAGTCTTCCCTCACCCCACACTCCCTCCCCCTTTCTCACCATGGGGTAGCTTGCAGGGAGGTGTTGAGGAGCATTCTTGATTTACCTCACAGCCTGCTCTCCTGAGGCACAGCAGGAAGACTTCCCACAGAATAGTCTGTGCTGCTCAGCATGAACTTTGACAGCTTCACAGATATTTCAAAACAGTCTGCTGTACCCTCAACCAGAGCAGGCTTGAATCTATGGCCTCCAAGCTAGCCTCCCACTTTGCTTCTGCTCTTCCCAATCTGCACCTACACCAAGTCTTTCATCCAGGGTAACAGCCAGGCACTGGGCACAGGAAAGCTTGCTTCCATTTGAAGATGTAGTGCCTCGGCCTTGGAGTCAGGTCATGTGACTTAGTCTTACTCCATGCCACAGACAGTGCCCTTCACACATTTGCATCTGGTCCTCACCACTCTCCTTTGTGCTCAGGGAAGTCAGACACTGCTGCACATTTTACAGATAGGGGGAGGAATGACCCATCAAACCTAAAATGCCTGATTTTCAGATGCTTCAGATCTAGTTCAGTTTATTGAAGGATGGTGGTGTCAAAATCTTCACCAAAAAATTTAAGCCAAGCATGTTGCCACAAACCTATGACCCTAACACTTGGGAAGCTGAGGCAAGGCAAGCTTTCAAGGCAATCATGATCCTACTTCCAAGCAGAGTAAGAAAGCGGGAAAAGAAAAACATGCAAAAGAAGTTTGGGTAAACTTTTTAACTCTGTTTTACGTTTTGTGACAGAGACTTGCTGTGTAGCCCAGGCTGCCAGGCCTTCTCCATTCTCCTATGTCAGTTCCCTGAGTGCTGGCATTACAGATGTGTACCACCACATCCAGCTAGAAAACAGTTTGTATTAAAGGATTACAGAAATGTAGTGAGATTATGTTGTTACATTGTAAATAATTGTCTCGCCTACTGGTTGAATCAAAATGCTAATTGGCTGAAGGCAGACAGGAAGTGTGGGTGGGGCTACCAGACTAAGAAAACTCTAAGAACAGGAAGAACAGAGCAGAGATGCCAGAGAGAAATCAGCCAAGAATCTAGCAGATACAGAGGACAACTATACTGCTCTGAGAAAAGGTACTGAGCTGCATGGCTAAACAAGATAAGAATCATGGGTTAGTTTAAGAGCAAGAGCTACCTAGCAATATGCCTGGGCTCTAGGTCAATTGGCATAAAATTAATACAAGCGTCTCTGTGTTTCCGTGGGGCTGCAGGACAGCAGGTCAGAATCTGGGGCCAGGCTGGAAAGCTGGGGCTAGAAACCACATACTACACAGAAGAAGTACAAGTTTAGAGGAGGAACTGAGAGATTTATCTGAAGATGTGCTGTGCTCAGGGATTCAGTGGAACTCTGAGTAGAGCAGAAAATTTGAAATAGTGGCTTGAGCTATATTCTAACTCTGAGTTCACTATACAGTCTGACCGTATACTTGTCTCATATTCCCCAACACTGGCTTTTTTTTCTTTAAACGTTTTTTCTTTTGTAAGTAATGTATCTCTGAGTCTACTGTTTGTCCCAGACTTCCTCCACAACTCAACTGTATCTGTCACCCTCTTGAATCACCCTGAATCTCTGGGGCACACATGGCCTCTTTTTGACTTTAGGCTCTCATAGCACTTATATATTCCAAGATTCTAACTGTCTCATTTTACCTTAGGGCTAGAGCAGTTTGTGTGTCTGCCCCCTCCTAAGGCAGGGACAAATCTGGTTCACGTCTGTGTCACTCACAGTATGTTAGTATCGTGCCTTGGGCATAAGAGCTGATCAAAAAATATTAGCGGGCAGAATTTCATTGCTAACTGTGTCCCAGAGGGGGGTGGCAAAGAACACAAGGCTCAGCCTTTGTCTTTTTAGTGGTGAATGTAAAATGTAGAGGCGTTACACCTTTGTCTCAACCTTCATCTTCAAATATGAGATGTGTGACGATTTAAAAGCTGTTGTACTAAGGATTCGACAGGGATCTCATAAATGCAAGGCAACACAGAAGGGAACAGGGGCCATTCTAAATGCAGCAGGACAGTCCAAAGACCAGAGCGGACCAGTGCCTGAAAAGTCTGTGAACACACATCTGTTCTCACTTCTCTCTCCCGCAGAAAGCAATACTTGAAGTAAAATGAAAAGAAACACAAGAGCTTGAGGCAGACACAGGAGGTTTCCAGACAACAGGGAGAAAATTCCTGCTTTAATTTTCACTTTCATTTATGTTGTCCAAGGACGACAGCCATCACACCGGAAGGGTGATCTTCAAAGAGTTCAAGTTTGAGGCAGGTGAGAGGATGGTACCCTACCTTTCCCAGCTTTAAATACACTCAAGGCTGAAGACAGCAGCACTTGTTTGGGGTAGGCCAGGAGGACTGAGGGGTGGGACTGGAGGACCACTTTAACCCTGAACTGATGAATGGAATCATGTTGGAAACAGAAATGGGTCTCTGTTTTCACAACAAATATCTGATGCTGAGAGTCACCAAGCAGAGTTTGCTATTAATCACTAAGAAAGACGTTATATTGGATGAATTGCTTATGAAAAAAAGGGCAATCAATGAGTAGAATGGCTTCATTGGAAAACAATCATGTAGACTAAATTATACCCCCTCTACCACCACCACGTTCCCACTCACAGTTCGGTAGATACAGAAAATATGACAGGTGGGCTGTGAAGACGAACAGTGAGTAAGGTGCTTAGCACATGATCAGACCCCCAGGGCACACATCAAGATGAGTGCAGCATCTCTCTTGTGTATGTATTCCCACCACTGCTATGGTAAAATGGAAAGTGGAGACAGGAGAATCCTTGGGAGCTCATAGGCCAGCCAGCCCAGTATATTCAGCGGTGAACAAGAAACCTTCCCTTAAAGTAAAAGGCACGAATCAACTGTCAATGTTGTCTGCTGTCCTCTACATGAATGCTGTGATGTATATGTGACTGCACTCACACACACAAACATGCATACACACACAAGCACAGTCTTGATTTCAGCAAGAAATACATCAGTGTTGCACCATATCTTTCTCAGATGAATGGGGAAGGAAAGTTGGATGGAAGGATGGGCAGGTAAACTGTCAGCCAGCTGAGTGTCTCCCTCTCCCCATCCCCAGCACTAAACTGTAGCATTGTTGAAGATATACTTGCCACCCAAGCACCAGGAGAGCTACTTGGTATGTTTAAAGAGAAGAAGTGATTGAGAAAGGGCTCATGAGGCAGCCATGACAGACAGAAAGCAAACCCTGATGTTGGCAGAGACAGATATACACATATGCTGTCAGAACAAAACACAAAGTGTATAGGCTGGAGCTACAGCATTTCACAATGGAGAAAAATGAAGCCTGGTTGAAAATTCAACAGGTAGGGGCTGGAGAGATGGCTCAGCGGTTAAGAGCACCGTCTGCTCTTCCAAGAGGACCCGGGTTCGATTCCCAGCACCCACATGGCAGCTAACAACTATCTGTAGTTCCAGTTCCAGGCAAACACCAAGGCAAATAAATAAATAAAGTTTAAAAAAAAAAAAAAAAGAAAATTCAACAGGTAGCCATAGGTGGGGGTGTGCCTGCCAAAAGAAAAAGAAAGCATAACTGCTTGAAGAAGACCATTGTTCAGATGGTCTGAACATCTGAACATGAAAGGAACATGACTTTTTTTTAACTGTCCAGAATAGAATACTTGCATTTAAATTAATTCCTAACTCATTCATAATAACATAAAATGCACACATTGATGGAGGGCGATAGGAAGTTTCAATATGTGAATACTTCGTATGAAATCAAGTTAAACATTTCTCAAGTATTTATCATTTAGTTTCTGGTGAAAGCAGCCAAAATCCCTTCTTCTAGCTTTCTGAAATGCACTGTGCATGATGTTCATGTAGTCAGCCTGCCCATGCAATAGAACAGCACACCACAACATCTTATGCCTAACGTAGGTCCTCATCCCTCTGGCTTCAAGGAGTAACATGCTTATTTCACAAGAAGGACAGGGATGGAATGGAGCACATCTGTGAAGAAGTCTGGTTGTTAGGAGAAGGAACATACTTCAAGACAAAGAGCCCTAAGTAGGGCCAAACCAGTTGACTTCAATACATATTTGGAGAACTGTTGTACAGAAGATGGATGGGCCTCTACTGTGCTACTCAGAGAGTAGGTTTAGGACAGAGGGTGGGAATAACAGAGAGACAAATCCCCAACCACTTCCATGTGAGAGACTTCCACCAGTGAAAACTGTCCTGGGAAGAGAGAGCTGCCTTTGCCAGGAGTCATTAGAAAGAGAATGGAAGCCGCCTGTTGCAGGCACCTCCATAGTGTGACAGGTTAAAGCATTTGACCTACAAGGCCCCTCAGAGCTCTGGGACATTATGAGACCCCTGACTGAGCAAAATGTTTCTGATTGGGGCACAGCCTCCCCAGAGTCCTGTGAATATATTGCAGAGGTCACCATTCCCTTCACCGGTATCATAAATCTCATCCTACATTCTGGGGAAGGCTCTTGGGAGAGATTGTGGTGGCCATGACATGTGAAAGCATGGGAAAAAAGCCAACGTTTTCCTTCATGCTTTTCACAGAGACACTCTCCACTGCCACATTTCTGGAAGAATATGGCTCCCTGTTAATCTTCCTGTGTCCAGCTCAAACACAAAGCCACAGAGCGGACCCCCATGGTCCAGCAGCCAAGCCACAGGAACTTGCAATAAGAGGTAATGGGGCACCTAAGGAAAACTTGCCCAAGGCAAATGGCTTCCTGGGGCCATATGCTGGACACCCACAGGGACAATTGGCGGCTATGAGGATTCTAATTCCAGTCATTTCTTTGTTTTTGCCCACACATTTGCCTACTATTAGCCTGCACAATGGAGGCAACATGACAACCAGAACAACCTGAAACTGGCTGTTCCATAGTTCTAGCTCTGGCTAGACCCAGAACCTCTAGTCTTCTGTTTGTAGAGAGTAAAATGAATACAGCAGCATTTCTCTGATGCCCCCTCAGGTGCATCGTCTTACAATTTCTGTCAATAAATGTTGTTGAAAGGTTATCTCTGCCCTTACATTCTGCCTTCATTTCCAGAGCATAGTTGATGTGTTTTGGTTTTTGGAGGCAAGGTCTCATAAGGTATATACAGCTGGCCTTGAACTGACTATGTAGCTGAAGATGGTTTTGAACTTCTGATCCTTCTGCCTTTACCTCCCACATGTTGAGATTATGGAGAGTACCCCCTTAAGCAGCTAGTCTGAATCCTTTTATGCTGCCATCCCATTATCTATCCATATATCCATTTATCCTTTCTTTGAATCAACATTTGTTGAATACTATTTGATGTGCTATGTCAATAAAAAGGCTAAGATGTGTGCATTGCTCTTAAAGAGGACAGTGTGGTAACCTTAGGGGACATGGACATAAAAAATGAATGATATTGTATGATTGAGGTTTTTACTTTTGGTTTTTTTGCTTTATTTCAGTTTTGGTTTTTCAAGACAAAGTTTCTCTGTGTGGCCCTGGATGTCCTGGAACTCACTATGTAGACCAGGCCGGCCTTGAACTCACAGAGATCCACCTGCTTCTGCTTCCCAAGTGCTAGGATTAAAGGCATATGTTATGATAGTGTATGTTTAATTTGAGGGTGTTCATATAGGTTAGAAAGCCAAGCAGGGCTTATGAGCCAGGGAGTAGAAGAAGCCTTAAGGGTGAAGAGATGGTAGAATCCAAGAGAATTGAGAGTACAGCAAGAGAAAATAGGTGGGTTACAGGTTTGAATGTGGATTTGTTTAGGGGGGGAAATCAAGGAGTGAGGGTATGTTAACCAAAACTAAGAATTAAGAATACATGAATAAATGGTTTCTGTAAGAGAGTGTGGGGGAAAAAGTTCAAACACAGTTATCATGCTTCCTGGAAGACACAGGTTACTAAATGAAAATTGCATCATAGGTATGGGCTACTTCTCTATGAGTTATTAGTCAAAGAGACCTCCACACCACCCAAAATAGCACAGGCTATTGCCCTTGTTCTTAGTTGCTCACCAGAACCAGATAATAAAGCATTATAGCTAAAGACACAATATACTTGGTTGTAAGACATAGAGAAACCAAGTTGGAACTGACCTGAAAATTTCCCACTAGCTAGCCTTCATAGTATAGGAAGATGCTATGCATGCTTCCAGGGAGAAACATTATCAACAGCATTACTCGGCAGTGAACGAGTGCTACAATACTAATCTTCCAGGCAAGGTGTGCCCATTGGTGCAATACTGACATGAAGGTTATAGAGGTAACCAACTGCTTTCTGGATGGATTTGAGATCTGTTCCACAGCAGGGAATTCATGCCTGGTAGTATAAACATGATCAAAAGCCCATGGTTTGAGAGGTTATGGACCTTGTCATGGCGGTGAGCAGGCATCTCTTACTGTCACTTTGCTAAAAAGACAAGTTTTCAAACTACCTCCAAATATTTACTTTTATACTCATAAATTATGCTGTTTTCAGCCTTGACCAGAGACTAGAAGTGGGTAACAGTCAACATAGGAACTCTTAAATAGTCAAAATACTAACAATAAGTGACCATTGAGTAGTTAGTTGTAAATGGGACATCTATATCACCCTGTCTGTCCCCAAGGCTCGGGGAACATTGTAGGAGATGAGGAAGAATGGAGGGTGGGGAGGTGTGCTGTGAAATGGTGTCTTCTGAACAGGACACTGCCAATGCACTCATGAACTCACTGTGGCTATGGTTACCTGCACAAGATCAAGCCAAGATCTATTAACATTCCAGCAGGCTGCAATAATTGGACTCAGTGTTTTAAAACAAAACAACAAAAAAGCAAAGACAAAAGGGGAGGGGTAGAGACATACTGGTAGGTACCTGAGCGGGGAGAGAGGGAGTGGATATGATAAAGTTGCATTGTATATATGTATGAAACTACCAAGTAATAAAAGATATTCTGAAGATAATGATGACATACAAAGTGATAATAATGCTGTAACAGAGATCAGAGTAACATGTGCTAGGTAAACAGGAGGAACATTGACTGGTAGGGAAAAAAAAGAACAACAACAACAACAAAAAAAAAAAAAACCCTCATCCTGGACCCAGACCAATTATCTGGAGACCTGAAATCCTTAGCACATTCTCCCAAGGCAGATATGAACAAAGTTTATATAATATGGAAACAGAGGTGCAGGAAAACTGTGGTCAGATGTAGAAAGAGCCCCAGGCCTCTCTGTTAGCCACCCCGGGTCTCTAAGGTCCAGAGTCTGCATTTCCAAACTGCTCTCACCCCCCCTCCCCGCCCCCCACTCTCATCACAACGGCACACTCCGCAAGTCATTTATTCCTCCATAACATTTGCTCGAAGGAACGTTACTGCTGAATTATAGCTGGGCCCATTATCTCACAATAACTGTCTGGGAAATGTTAATGTTAATGCATGGATCATGCAGAATGCCACATTAGGGGTTTTATGGTGGACATAACATTTTTATGAACTTTTTCTCAGATAGCACCAGCCTTTGATGGAAAGAAAGGGAAAAAAAGAAAGAAAGTATGAAACGGAGAAGAAAGGCCAGCTCAGGAAAAGCAGTCTTGGGAACAGAAGTAGCATTGGGTAGTGCTGTTCCCTCAGGGGGCACGCCTGCCTTGGCAGGGCTGAGGTAGGGGCGTATGTGTGTGAATATCTTTAGAGTTAGGTATTTGTGAGGAGGGAGAAAGCAGCCAAATTGGCAACTGGTGGGAGACAGGGTCTGCCGGGCAGACCCATAAAACTCAGCCTTCCAGCCACCTGCCACTGCCTGGGCATTTGGTGCCAATGAAGGCTGATGGGGGTGGGGAGGAGTGCAAGGAGCCTGGTGGGGTAGCTGCTACACCTCTTGAGCGTGAGGATGGAGTGTCTGGCAGAGTTGGTTTAGGGGCTCACCTTGGGAAGTGACGGCTAATGGCTTAAGGAGATTTTAATTTCTGCTATTAAAAAAAGAAAAGAAAAATCACAATCTTGAGAAGGGCAGTATTTTACACCTGGCTTTAAAAAGGAACAATAAAGACCATGTTTAGCATTTTATATTCTTTCTCAAAACTAACGATCTTTGGTTCTCATCTCAGACATATTTTAAGAGAGCTTGTATCTCCTACCTCCAGAATACTCTTTCAGGAGGCTAGATTTACAGCTCTGTTCTTTACCTGCCTTGGGCTCCAATTTAAGTCTCATAATCACAGCGTTTCCATCAGCCTGTCCCTTCCCTCCACTCCTTCCACCTTCGAGGCCCCCTCCATGCTGTATTTGCCATTTGTCTTCCAAGTCAGGATGCTATGTAGTTCCAGACCCTGCATGACACCTGTTTACAGCCAGCCCTGTGAGCACATTAGGGGTGGGCTAGAGGTAGGTGGCAATGCCACTATTCAGCAGTTCCTCCCCAGAGGGCCGAGTGGGTACTCCAAGAGCTGGATACTGTCCAGATCATGATGACCTCTGAGCTGGGGCAAGAGGAGGGTATTGAGAAGTCTGTGGTCTCTGAAGGGCAAAGAGCACAGAGCTGGCAAAGACTGGCTCTTTCTGAGAGCACAACTGTGGACATGCTGGAAAAGCCGGAGCAAACATCTCATTTGGGTAGGCATCCTGTGCATCTTCCAGGCAAGGCGAGTGTGGCCAGAGGCTTAAATCCAGGCTCTGCCACTTATTAGCTTAGAAAACCTGACCATGCTTTCTAAAACTCTGAGTTTTCACATCATTTAATATAAACTAAATACTGCCAGGTACGGTATGAGTATTCTCTATCCAAAAATTCCAAAACAAAAGTATTCTAAAATCTGAACCATATGGAGCATCCATATGATATACTAGAAGTGGACAAGTCCACATCTGACATGTAGCAGTTATAATGAAAATACTTGTACACTATAGATACTATATGCTATTACTTTCAGGGCATATGTGCAAGATGCACATGAAACATGAAGGAATCTTGTATGTAAAGAGAGCTGGGTCCTGCTGTAAAGGGCTTGCCAAGCAAACATGAGGATCACCATCACTCAAAAAGTCAGGTGTGGTAGTCCAGACCTATAACCCCAGCACTGGAAAAGGGGAGGCCCTTTCTTAAAAAGCAGTGCAGAGAATGATAGAGGACACCTGACACAGACCGACCTCTTCATTCGTGCACACACACACAGGTGCGCACATATACACAGGTGTACACACAGGTGTACACACACACAGGTGTGCACATACACACACCGGAATGCATGCAAATATATATACCTACATTAAAGGATGTGTCTGCACTTGAGCTTCGTGTCTACTTCTGTATACATGCAAATACTAAAATTACATAAGTAAATAATAAATAAATAAAGCAAGCTGAAATATGGGAGCATTTCTGTTCCAAGCTTTCAGATTTTTGACTCCTTTTCAAGGCTAACATGCCCTCCAGCACCCTCAGGAATTTATGTATTATGTTGACTGAGTGATGCCCCACATTGGAATGATAGCCCCATGCAGGCAAGGATCTTAATTGTGCTCTTCACAGATTGATTGCCAGTACCCAGGACAAATATATATATATATATATATATATATATATATATATATATATATACATATATATGTATATATATATACACACACACATGTGTAAGATGCACATGAAGCATATATATATCCTCACATATATATGTGCATATATATGCCTATGTACGTGTATCTATCTATGCATATATGATGAATGATGCCTCACCCTGGACAACTCCCAGGTATTTGCCCGAAGCTTACTGTGGAAAAATATAAGTAAACTTATGGAACTTTTCAAATTTCTTAACATGAAGTGTTGACTTTAGGGTTCATTTAATGCATTCAAGAACTTGGAATTCATATGGAGTTTGCTTCAACCCACATTTTCATCCTTCCAATATGAAATACTGGTGTCCTTGGGCCAGGCAGCAGGCTTAGAGCCAGCCTTCCCAAATTCCCTCCCACCCCCACCCCCGCCTCCCAGGCTGCTCCCCTCCTTCCTGGGCTGCCACGTGCTGGTTCCTGGGGACCCCCTGCCATATGTTCCATTCCAGATCTAAACTGCATGTTAATTGTTCTGAATGAACAGCTCCAGCTGGAAAAGCAGGCAGGCCGATTACAGACCTTAAGACAACACCCAGTTCCCGTAAGCCAGGGGGTTTCCAGCTAAGGCGACTGGAAAGTCTTCAAGGCCAGAATGGAGTGAGACAGACCTTTGGGAACAAAGTCTGCTGTCTAGGGCATCATCACTTCTTGGTCTCTACACAGGGAGACCTATTTTAAGGCCACCACACCTGAAACTCACACCTCACCATAGAAGGCCCTGCTAGATTCCTGCAACATCCTGTATTGTCAAAGAAGCCTCTTAGGATTCACCTGGATGTGCCTCAGTCACCTGTATCTATGTGAGGAAAAGAAGGACAGACTTGATAGAGGAGAGCATGCATGCACGCACTTCTAGGGGAGTTGAGACCGGGTTTCTATATGTACCGTTGTCTCTTGTGTAATTCCCTATGTGAATCAGGCTCACCTGGATCTGCCTTCCTCTACCTCCCCAATGCAGGGACTAAAGGTATGTATGTGTCACCATGCTTGGCCATCTTTTTTTATTTATTTTAATAATTATATTTATTATTGCAGAGGGCCAGTGAGGGCTGTTTGTGGAGTCAGTGTTCTCCTTACACCTTTATGAGGGTCCCAGGGATTGAACTCAGATCATCGGCTTGTGCAGCAAGCCCCTGTTTTCTGTTTGAGACAAGATCTCCTTATATATCCAGACTGACCTGTGTCAACCTCCCAAATGCAACAGTGCCCTTAGCCTAGGTAGTGCTTTTCTGAATTGTTTTCTGAGCACCCACTAATTCTATAACCAGTTCAATGATGTTGACACAGCTTTGTCCTCTATTTCTGTCCAAATTTCCCCAAAGAAAAGAAATATTGTAGAGGCAATTTTGACAAAAAGAGAGAATACATTTGAGGGTGCCATGTGGAGTTGGGAAGATTTCTGACAATCATGATTCATGATCAAAGAATTGAGGCAGGGTCCTGGGAGCTCACCACCCACATACCCACAGCAGTTCAGGCTTCCAGTAGGGGAGGATGTACCCTTCCTAGCCTGGAGTCTGCCTAGAGCTGTGGCAGGGGGATCTGGGACAGTGACCAGAAGCACTGAGTCTGGACCACAGTGCTTGGCACCAATCAGCTGGGTAACCCCAGGCATACCACACAGTGCATCCACCACTGTAAAGAATAAGGGCAGTGTAAGCTTGTTCTGCAGCACCCTTGAGGTGACTAAGAAATGTAAATGTGAAAAGGCCTTGGAAACTGTAAATCAGCATAAGCTCAAAAGTAAAGAATTTAAGTTGCATTTCTTTCAAGGGATTGGGGTGCATCTTAACCAGCTGGGGTTAAGGTTCTGGGACATGGTAGAAATTGTGTGTGTGACTGAAAGTTTCTCACCTGGTTCTCTTCAGGCAGATCTGCTAGGAAAATGGCTGGCTCTCTTTCAGCCAGTTTATCTGAAACAAGATGCTCCCCTTCTCCATCTCTCTCTGGAGGTAGGGGTCAGGAAGGACAGATAGAAATGAAATATGTGGACGGTTCAGATTGCAGCTACACCCAGGAAATCTACAGGGCTTCCCCAACTCAGATATTCCCTGTGTTTTCTGACTTCCCAGGGGAGCATAGAGCAGGAGATTTACACCAGCCCTTTGAGGTAGTGTCTGGCTAGAGAAGCTTGGCAGCAGGGTTGGTGTACACTTCCTCATCAGGTGCTAGGAGTACATGAGACAGATTATTCCTGGTGATGCAGTGGACCGGGAGATGAGAACACTCTCCTGGCCTGCCGCAACTCCCTTGACTTCATCCCTTGTGGAGTATATAGGCCCTAGAGGCTTTTAAGGGCCTGGGGGGTAGCCTGATCTTAGCCAGTTTAAAGTGGTTATAACTGGTGCCTTAAAACGTGTTTATAACACTTTCTTATAGCCATGAAGGCCCTTTAAGTGGGCGCTTCCTCATCAGCCAACCTGGGGTTTGCCTGGGGGCCTTGGCAACAGAGGCAGAGTCTTGATGTAAAATGACATGGACCAGTAAGAGACAGGACCATGATCATGCCATAGCAGGAGATGTCAGCAAAGCAAACCCTTCCCTCTGGCTGGGTGGAGGGTATAAGAAGGCTTGCCCTTTCCTCAATAAACTGAACTCGTTTGTTTCAACTAGTTCCTGGAGCCTGAGTTGTTTTCTCTGGGCTTTCTTGCAGCAATCTCCTGACTAGAGTATGGAATGGTCAACAATTCCCTACCCAGGCTCCCTCCAGCCAAGAAGGGCAGTGGGGAACAAGCCAGAGATTTAATTCTTCCCTGGAGGTCTTCGAGTGTAGTTAAGGTACAAGATAGCCATGCTACTGATCGCAGGACACAAACTGTGGTCAGTAGGTACCACAGGTGGAGCCTCACATCTCTATCAGAGGGTGCTGCCAGCAGGTTTCTGATCAGACATGACCTCACCACTTAGCAGATGATCGGGATGGGGATCAGGAGAGCTCATGGCTAGAAGTGACCAGTCCTCTGCATCTCTCAAGCCTCAAACTTCTCGGTATGGAGACCAAATGTGGCTTTTTCAGTTATGTCATCCTTGCTGTCCTTTCCTGCCTGCAGCAGCTTTGCTCCCCACTTGCCTGCCTGGCGTCTACTTCAAGAGCCAGCTCTGATGTCATTTTCTCTGTGAGTGCTCCCTGGATGTCCTCCAGGCAGTACAGCCACCCCCAGCTCTGGATGCTCCTTGCAGGCAAAAGCTGTATGTAAGTGGCCAACACGGCTCTTAGATGGGCCTCAGATAAGCATTATCTGGTCCCAAGCTCCTTGTTGCAGCACAGACTGCCCTCTCGCGCACAGAACTTGCACACAATAGGTGTTTAGTAAATGTTGATGTAGAGCAGTGCATCCCTTCCTGGCTTTAAGAAATCAGCCCCCAGCAAATGAGGGCTGGAGAAATATCTGGGTTGCCTGAAGGAAGAAATATCTGGGTCCTGGGTAACCACTATCCAATGGCCTTACACTGTCTGCTTTGCGCCTATACCCTGAGTCTGCCAAACCCAAACCATTTTCTTATCAACGATGAGACAATAGATGATCTTTTGACATTTCCAAGGCTGTTTGGAAGAGGGAAAGATAATATGTAATAAATTCATATACTTCTGTGTGTTTCTTGGCTCTGGCAGCTAAAATTTCCATCTCTTTATGCAGGAGTCCTGGGGAGCTGAAATCCTTGATAATGCCAAACAATTCAACACTTTACACTCTCTTTACTCTATCTGCACCACAGAAAAATATCGACTTCATGCTGCCAGCTGTGGGGAGTGAGATGCCATATTCTTTCTGAATGCAGAAGACTATTTCCACTTGTAGGGTGAGAGTTTTGGATTCTAAGCTTGATCTAGGCAAGGCAAAGGGCAGCCTGGTACTCAGTGCCCCCAGATCCATGGGCTGCAGGATCTTGTAGACCTGAAGCTATCTCTCTACCCTTCTGCATGTGCTGCTCTGTTCTTTTGCAGAGGCTCCAGCAGCAGCAGCAGCAGCAGCAGATCAGAACCTCTGATCTGAGCTGCAAACAGACTTCCTGAGCTTAGCGCCAGCCATGGCCCTGGAGGCTACAAAGCTGCCTTCCAGCTCAGACTCTCAACCTGGGACAACACATTTCAGCCCAGGGCTGACATAAGCAAGTATCACCAGCACCTTTGTTTCCTAGAAGAGGAAGCTGGGGACAAAGGCCAAGACTTGCCCAGAGCCATACAGCAATCTTGCTAGCTCTTACAGTCCCTTCTTCCAACACCTAGTAGAGAAATTTACCTATTTGTCTAATCACCTTTAAGTCTTGAACAAATATTAAATGCCTGTGATATGTCAGGCACTATGTTTAGGCCCAGGCAGCTTTCTGAGTCCAGGGAGCTCAGCTTTCAGGGATCCTACAGAGACAAAGTGCAGTGCTCTTCTTGTTTGGATCAAGGGAAGTTCCTGGGGCTAACAATGTCTGGCTTCTGTCAGCGTTTTCAAATCCCTCTCCCCGCCTCCAAAGCCACCTCCCTTCCCAGTCTCCAGCTCAGGCACATTAACCTGCATTCTAGGCACCCTGCAACACACTGAGCACCTGGAGGCACTGCTAGGAATGCAGCTTTCTCCCTTGCCCTTCACAGTGGTGGAGACTGAATTTAGGTTTAAATATTGGTTCTAATGCTAGTTGGAGAACAGTGGCAAGTTGTTTTGCCTATCTGTACCTCTGTGGCTTCATCTATAAAATGGGGGGGGGTACTAATAATGTAATATAATTGTAAGCGAAATAATACAATTAGCACATTCAGCATGGTGCCAAGTGCATGGTATTAAAAAATTCTAGCTGGTGGGCCAGAGAGATGGTTAATCAGGTAAAGGCATTTGCTGCCAATACCCCAGGACAAATGTGGTAGATGGAGAGAATTGACTTTATAAGTAGTCTTCTCACCTCCACATGTACACAGTGACACTACCTACGCCACCCCAGCAGATAAATGTAATAAATATTTTTTTAAAAAAATACTAGCTGCTATTATGAATTAATTAGCTAATTAATTAATTTTGCCATGTTGAGAATGGAATCCAGGGCCTTGTATATGCTAAGCAAAAACTCTATTACTAAGTCAACCGCACAGCTTATTATTATTCTAATGGGAAGTGTTTGAAGGAAGGATAAAGTGGACTGGGCAAAGAGAAATCTGTTGCAGGCCAGTCCAGCTTTGCTCCCTCTGAAGATGCCATTTCATACTCATGGTGTGAGCCACTCACCTCAGCCTCCTTCCTGTTCCCATCCCCTCTCCACCTCCACAATGCACTGCTGGTGACTCCACAGCTCAGAGTCAGCTCCCAGTTATCATTCTGTGCCTCCCTGGAGAGAGAGCTAGGATGGTGCCCTTGACCCTGAACCATCAGAGTAGGGCTTTGTGGGAGAGTCAGCCCTTTGTGGAGAAGGGGAGTCATCTGCCTTCTGGGCCTACAGCCAGCTCACCTCCAGCACATCACCATGAAGACAGTGCAGAAACCAGAGAACGAGAAAGACCTTTTGGGTTTATGCCACAACTTTTAGGGAGCCCCTTGCTGTCTTTTGGAGCAGACCTTGAGCTCAGGAAGGAAAAGGGCTATTCAGGAAGAAACTCCCCTTCAAATGGGAATAAGAAGGCCAGTCAGGACAGTAACTCCAGCCTTCTTCCAGTGGCATTTGTAAAAACACACATTTTCCATTGCTCACAACAGTCCTTTGATGCCAACGTGACCAGTATTGTTAACCTCATTTAACTGATGCCCAAGGTCCTGAGTAGCTAAGGGTAACAGGATCCACACTTCCTTATCCTCCTTCCTAGGCTCCATACTGCCAGCAGCTCTCCCAGGGAGCCTAATCACCTGTTTCACATGGAGAGGGCTGAGTGGCTCATCCAAACTAGCTTGCACATCTTGGGCCAAAGAAGAAGAAGGGACAAGAAAGCAGTGGCACACTCAGGCTGTGGTTGTGACTGAGTGTGCCCCCAAACATGTTAGCAGCTTGGACTCCAACTTGATAGGGATGGTTGACTGGACAGGGTCTAGGGAAGGGGCAGAAAGGGGCTAACTTACAGGCAACCTACCCAGGTTAAAAACCCTGAGAATGTGTGAAAGGTCAAGAATTGGAATTTATAGCAGCCCCAAAGCTCAACTTTCATTCATTTGCTCACTATTATTTCACTCCAATAACAGGCCCAAATCTCTTCTTTCACTTATTCATCCATCCATCATTCTTTCATGCTAATTATTTATTCGATACATGATACATGCTGTTCTTTCCACTGCTCAGAACATAGACATGGAGACCTGTCTGTACCTGACCCAGACTCTCCACTTGCAGGAACTGAGGAAGAAACAACTGTACTTTACCAAGTCCACAGTCAATCAGCCCCTCCAGCTGTTGCAAAAGAACTTGGACCTCTTTTAGATTGAGCCTCCCACACAGTGAACTCCAGGTCTGAAGGCTAAGCTGGCCCAGGTGTGCATGGAGGAAAATGGTACCACATCCTCAGCTCTATGGCCAAATGTGCTGCTTCTGAGGTGTACATGCAGCCTGCAGCCCAGGGGACAAGATAGCTGACAAGTTTGTCTCTCAGCAGGATGCTTGCTTGCTTTTCCAGATGCCCATAGTTCAACATCTGTCTCTGCTAGTGTCTCCAGCACCAAGGTGCTCTTCCATCTGTTTCCTTAATGATACCTTCTGAGTATCCACATACTGTATGCTCTTTTGCCTCACTGCTTCTCAACTACCTTCACCTGGGTCTTCCTAAGCCTCTGAGACCCTCGTCTCCAGCACAGTCTCAGCCAACAATGTCCCTTATATTCAGATGGCAGGTCCTAAGATGTCACATACCAGCAAGGACTAAGGTGAATAAGGCTATTGGTCTTTAGGGGTGTTATCATGTACTGGGAGTCACAAAAGGTGACAACGAGCAGACTTATGAGGAGGAAAACATGGGGCCGAACGACAGGCATGAGGTTCACCCAGTAACAGTTAACAACTGAGCTGAGCCTCGGCAGATAAAAGTAGGGTAAGAAGAGAGTGTTCTGGACAGAGGAAACAGCATTTGCAAAGAGGACCACACACAGAAAACAGTGAGTCTGACTTGATGATGAAGGACAGCACTAAATGAGGCTGCAGGAATGGAAGGGTCCCATATACTAGGCTCAAGGGCTTACTCTTTATCCCACCTGAAACAATTTGGTTTTTAATACATAGTATTAGTTTCTGAGTGTCACCTTCAGTCTGGAAAGGTTCTCTGACTCAACCCCACACCAGCACTAGGGGTGAGACTCAGAGCCCTGTGAATGGTAGGCAAGTCCTTCACCTCTAGGACATATCCCTATTCCCTTCTCGGGACTCCTGACTGATGCCTTCTGCCCCTGTTACAGTGCCACTCATTCAGCTCCAAATTCTCATCTAACTGGTGCTGCTGTCCCTGGATGTAGGTGAAGACTTGCTCCCATCCAAGTTTAGATCTCCAGAAACCAGCAGAGGGTGGGAGATACTGGGTGCTTAATAAACAGTCTATTGAATGAATAAGCTCAAACTAGAATCAAGCAATTTACTCCACTCCTGGCGTCTGCCTTTATTCTAAATTCTGTTTAAATAAAGACTGGCCCATAGCCCTGCTTCCTCATGTACACTCTAGGAAGCACATCACAGCCAGCCTGGCACTTTGCTGGTTTGCAACCATAGATTCAATTACTAATGGATAGAAATAATAATTTGTTGCTGACCTGTGCCAGGTGGTCAGGTCTACATCCCAGCGGTTGTTAGCTTGTGTCTGAACTGAACACGCACACACTTTTTCTTGTCCTTAGTCCCTAAACAACATTGCAGAATAACTACTTACATGGCATTTACATTGTATTAGGGTTGGTAAAAAACCTGGGGATGATTTAGGATACATGGGAGGATGCGTGTAGTTTATATGCAAATGCTGCTACATTTTTCTTAAGAGATTTGAGCATCTGTTGACTTTGGTACCTGAGGGAAGTCCTGGAATTCATCCCCCATGGACACTCGTGGACAACTGTGCTCCAAGGATTGCTGAGAAGGGTAGCAAGATGAGTGAAAATGCTTAAGGCAGTACTTAGCACGTAATAAACACCCGGTGTGTTGGGTTCCCTTCTCTTTCATTTAGTTGAGGCTTATTAATCACCTACTAATTGCTAGGCACTGTTCTAGGCACCAAGTTCAAAGCAGCAAATTAAACGCACTCCCTGGTTTCACAGGACAGACTTCAAATGGGGGGGTGGGGGGGGGAGGCAGATCATAAACAGTCAAATGCAGATGCGGAGAAGAGCCATGAGAGTAGATTAAAGTGTGAGGACGGGGTATGAGATGCTCCTCTATAAATGAACTCATAGAAGCTGCTTGGTTCAATGACAATTGAGCAGAGACCCAGTGACCTATGTGTGTCCCTAGAGGAAGTGTATCTTAGGCTAGGGAAATGTGTGTGTGTGTGTGGGGGGGCAGCATGGAGGCTTGTGTAGCTGGAGCAGGGAGCTGGAGAAGCAGTGCAATATATGCAGAAATCTGGATCATCTAAGGGCCTGTGAGCTGTGGGGGAGGCTCTGAATGTTTGCTCTGCAGGAAATCCTCTTGAGGGCTTTTCAGCAGCAGAGTGACATGACCTGACTGACTGTCATTTTAAATGGAGACTCTAGCAGCTGGGTGTAGCACAGACTGAAAGGGAAGGAAGAGGCGGGATAACAGGTTAGCAGGCTACTGTCCTAATCCAGGCAGGGGACAGACAGCAGGAAGTTGGGTTATCAAGGGGGCAGGAGAGTAGGGGTGTGGCACATCTGATGAGCTTTCTGAAGACATGGTTGGAGAGTAGGAGAGGAAAAGGATTTGTGATAACCCCGATGCTTGGACTCTACCTCTGACTATATCCCCAGTCCCTCCCTCCACAGACCTGAGTGACTGGAAGCATTGATTTGCCCTTTACCGAATGGGAAAGGCTGCTTTCCACATGCTGCCACGAATGGGGGTAGAGAGAACAAAAGAACATTCTCAGAGAGCTTTTAAACATATCAGACAGGGAGAACTGCACATAGAATGAGGGGAGTGCAGAGAATAACCGTCTATGAGGGAATAACCAGGCAGAAGTCAACACACAGCAGACAAGAGTGGGCTGAGCTAGGGTGTTACTCAGTAAGTGGGCACTGGGCACTCCGCATTTGTGAGGCCCTGAGTTTAACACTGAATGAAAGACAAAGACAGGGCTAGGGCAACTTTTGGGAAGGGGACCAATTCATGGCGACTCAGGTTCAGACACTCTTCTTCCAAGGTCACCTCCTTGACAAATTCAGTGAAGTGACTTTGTCTCAAACCTCATTGTCCTATAGTTCATTGTCACAGCTGATACTAGGATCTGCCTTCTTCCACGTGACTCCATACCTAATCTTCCTAACAAGCCTTTTTCCCACCATGTCCTCCAGCACACTATGTCCTGTCCTCAAAGCATGTCATCAAAGCACTGTGTCACCCAAAGGACACGCCTGAGTCCTCACTGCACTCTTTGGTGCTGAGAGCTGTGTACAAGAAGACACATATACACATGTGTACACACAAGTAAGTACATGTGTACACACAAGTACATGTGCACACACTCACACTTTCACCTGCACTGACACACACATCCTGATTCATATGAACACTTGACTCTCACACCTGTGTTCCCAGAACCGACCACTCTCTCAAGGACTTCCATCTCAAGTGGCATATCCTTTGCATGTTGGTAACATCATGATTGTCCCAACACGGGCTCTAAGCCCTAGAGTTAACTATACCATGATCTCATGAGTAAATAAATAATGGCATCCCATGGCCCTGGTGTTGCTTGGCTGTCTTGTCAATCTTCCTGATTGATCTGAATAAACTCATTTCACTCTCTGCTCAAGAACTGGAGGCTCTGACCAGTTCCACACTCCTAGTGAGGCAGAGCTCCAGCTGAGGGGGCAGCTTCCTTCCTCAGCCAGGCCTTTCCTTGTCTCCCTAGTCTTGTTTCATTCCTCACTCTTAGAAGACCCCACCTTCCTACCTAAGATAAATAAAGTGGGAAGCCAGCAGTTCCTAGACAGATCTGAATGTGCCATCCTTTCTCACGTAATCCCCCTGTCAGCCTTGGAAGGCAGACCTAGACCTGTTCACTCTGGAGATGGAGAGATGGGATTCTTGGTTAGAATGACACCCCAGCAAGTCACAGGGCTAGTGGGCAGTCCCTTTACCCTCATATGCACGCCTTTCCCACCTAACTACGTGATGCCTTGCATTCACATTATTTTCCCACAGATGAGAGCAGGCTCATGGTCTTCGGTTCTCAATAATTTCCTCTTGCTCTGCCCCCTCTACACCCTATTTCAAACCCCACCTCCCTACAGCCTGTATGCTCCCCGTCCTCCACCCTGCCTGGTCTTCCACTAAGCCCAGCTTCTTTCAGCATTGCCAGTCAACACTGGCTTCTTCCCGTCCTGTGTGTGAACTGGCCCCCTCCAGGATGTCTTCCTCAGATCTTGCTCCTGCCTTTCCATATTGCTCTTGTGAACTGTAAGCTCTATGGGAATAGGAGCTTCAGTTTTTATGCTTCAGAACTCAAGGTTGACTAATGGACAGACCCAAAAAGGATGTAGTCCATAAATACTTAGGGCAATGAAAATCTGGTAACAACTAGTTCCTTACCAGGAATATTCAAAACAACTTCAAATGGGAATCACTTCTATTTGTGTTTTATGTGTTTCCTCTAGTTAGCATGGAAATCCTTGTCTGAAATTGCAAATTAAATAGGATAGGGAGGATAGGGAGCTTTTGTGATGTAAGAAAAATATTGTTATAGCATTAGTGGCGGTGAACTACAGAGCCCAGCTGAGGGGGCAGCTTCCTTCCTCACATGCAGTTTTCCACTGCTCAGAATGTTCTGGAACACTCCATTAAAAAAAAAAAAAAACTCCTTTAATCAATGTTGGAGAAAACAAGATTAAAGGTAATATTCCTAGCCATCTTGAAGACATTCAAGAAATAAAGGAAGCTGGGAGAGGTAGCCACCCACTGAGGAGAGAAGAAAGAGGGGGAGATGGAGAGACAGGAGAGAGAGCTTCACATGTCCATGATCTTATGAGGATGGGTTCTTCCTAGAGTTTAGAAAGACAAGATTTATAAAAGATAAATAGGAATGCTTTGTGGAGAGTTTTTGAACAGTAACAACACAGTGCCCAGAAGGAAAGAGGACCAAGATGCAAGACCAGGACTCCTGTCCAGGAAAAAAAGGAAATAGATAATTAAAAAGGAAGAAACACCTGCCTTTTATGCATGGCACATGCCTTTAATCCCAGCACTTGGGAGGCAGAGGCGGGTGTATCTCTGAGTTCAAGGCCATCCTAGTACACAGAACTAGTTCCAAGACAGCCAAGGCTACACAGAGAAACCCTGTTCAACAAAGGAGGAAAAAACAAGAAAGGGAAGAGCCAACACTTGTCTAGGCCCCCAGAGACTGAAAAGCTCCTCTCTACTCCAAACCCCTGAGATGTACCATGAGATACCAGAAAGAGGAGGAAGATAGCTAAATGCCACTCATCTGCCACTTCTGACACACTAACCTAGGAATAACTAAAAAAGTGAGTTACTGAGTGGTCAACTAAAAGTGCATTGTAAGAAACTTAAGCAGAAGAAAATGATATGTGTGTATGTATTACATGTGTAAGGATTATATATGCAGACATATGTATCTGAACTATATGTATATTTCTCAGACTCTGAGTCCTCTGCCCTTCCATTTCACTCCAGAGGCAATCACTGTGGTAATTTGTGTGGACCTCCCAGGGACACTGTATGCATAGGTTTGTTTAGTGTGTAGTGTGTGTGTGTAGGGGCCTTGGCTCCCCACACTATCCACCCACCTTTTTTTCTGCCTTGGGGCAGGGTTTCTCACTGGCCTATTGTTACTCACCAAGTATGATCATCTGACTGGCCAGCAAGCCCCAGGGATCTATTTATCTCTGTCTATCTACCTAGTGCTGGGGAGTGACTATGTTCAGTTTTTTGATGTAGATTCCATGGATTTAAAAAGTAGGTGGTTTACCAGCTGTGCCTTTCTTTTTTTAATGTACACATCAGCATACACTGAAACTTTCTTTGTCCTGTAGTGTCAGTTGTTATCAGGTTTAGGTGGTCCAGGAGAGTATATTTTCATCCCTATCCTACTCTCATCCCATCCCTATCCCATCCCATCTCACTCCCCATCCCATCCCCCCCCC